>JAOBAS010000025.1:26872354-26884225 GCA_025311575.1 Elanoides forficatus
CGTGACCTGACTGCGAGATGCCTGGTGGTACTGCAGCTCTGCTGAGGAGATGGCACATGGGAGGGCACGTCTCTCCAGAACAGAGCCTGAACAGAAAACCATAGTGGAACAGCTTGGAAAAAGCTCTGTAACTGGTGCAGTGTTTTACCCATGAAAGGGACTTTCTTCCTACCCAGGGACTTTTATAACATTGGTTTTCCAAGGAGGGAGGAAGAGGGCATTGCGGAAGGAGGGCATTGCAGAAGAAGGGCATCCCCTCCTGCTCTTCGTGTGCGTCTTCCCGCTTCTCCATAAACCCACGTGAATCGTTCAGTATCCTAAGAGCACAGATCACATTCTCTGTACCTTAAGAAAGGCGGAAGAGGAGGGAGGAAGAAAAGATTTGTCAGGATATATAGAAAGACACAGATATATGGCAGGAGCAGTGCTTTGAGCCTTGTGGTGTACACAGAGCCTGGGGGAGATCACCGCAGACACGCCGGTGTCTGTCCCGCAGTGCTGTTCCGCTGGGATGCGCAGGGAAGTTATTGCTCCATATGAGGCATCAGGGCTGATGGCATCTCTCCGTTACACACGAGACTGATAGCACCAGCCAAAATTGGATTGTTTGCTATTTATTTTTTTTTAACTTCTGTCAGAGCCACTACTGGCCCAGGAAACACTGGCAACCTGGCCTGGGGGGGTTTATCCACTCCGGCTCTGGCAGCAGGATCCTGCTGCAGCTTCTGCAACTGCTTTCTGATTTTGTTAGAGGTGCTTCCCCTTCAGGAGGGTGGGTTAAATGATGGGACCAGTTATGTGTGTTAAGTTACTCACTCTGCAAACCCTGTGGGCTCTTTATCTTCTGTCCTTAGCTAGGTCTGGCTTTATGGGACGGTTGTTTCCAGAGCAGTGTTTCACTGGTGAGATGGCCAGCCTCTGCTTGTGAGGGGAAAGGTGCTCAGCAGGAAGTTTTGCAGCATTTTCTAAAGATGAGCAGGGGCTAGATTTGTCCTCTTTCCTCTAGAAGTTCACTGCCCCATAAGACCTACTCCCACTCTGCCTGTATCCTGTCCCCAAGCATCTCGGAGATGTGCTTGTGTCGGACGTCTCTGTAAACTACTCTGTGTGCTATCTCAGCCTTCAGCTCCAGAAAATTATCTGAGTGGAAGCAACGCATAAGTCACTGGCTCTCAAAGGCCCTGCTTCCTTGTGAGCTGGAGGTGGAAGAAGGCAAATGTCCTGAGTAAAGAGCATTTTCCAGTGCTGTCGTGTGTGCTGCTGTGGGTTTGTCTGCAAAGCAATGGTGTCCGACTTCCCCAGCATACACAACAGGACACAGTGATGTTCTTCCATCCCTGCAGGATGTTGTTGGAGTCTTTGAACAGGAGATGTGTGGAAGGTGAGAAAACAAATATAGGTAGAATAGTCAAGGCTTTATTTTTCAAAATAAGCAAGCTCGTAACAGGTTAAGAGTTCTTTAGGAAATTTGAGCAGTGTCAGTGTTCTCTCTGTGTCACCGTTACAGAAGCAGTGCAGTGTCTGGTTTTCCCATCAGCTGCAAAGCCGGCTCCTGAGTGCTGCCCATGGTGTGGCAGCTCACCCACTTCTCTCCATTCCCGTGCACCCCAGCCTCCATCCCCAGCAGATCCAGAAATTTCGTCTTGCTTGAGCTGGTGCTTCCAGACCAAGCTGCATCTGCCCTGGCTGCTTCCCAGTGCCAGGGAGCAGTGCTCTGTCTGCCTGGGTGTCAGAGAGATACCCATGCAGGGCTTTGCAGTCCTGGGGAGGGGGAAACTCTACGTACCTACCCGATGCTTATGTTGTTGCTCCGAAAAGCCTCTGGTCCCAACGTTTTCTTCCCTCCCATAGTTCCAGGAGGAGCAGCGCAAGAGGGAGGTGGAGGAACGCCGGAGGTTTCCACTGGAGCAACGGCTAAAAGAGCACATCATCGGTCAGGAGAGTGCGATAGCAACGGTGGGAGCAGGTAGGACCCCTCGCCCACTGCCCGCTCTGCCCTCCCACGTCTTCTGCTCTGCAGGGAAAGCAAGCCATTCCCTCAAGCCCTGATCTGAGGCTGCCTCCAAGCAGGTCGCCGAGGCTGGTGGGGGACTCACCGTGAGGTCCAGCAGGTATTTCTTGGCTGTGAGAGAGAACGCTTGCTCTTTATCACAAGAGGGACCATTTCAGGTGCAGCAGCAGAGAGGACCATGGGATGCTTTCTTCCCAGGCGCTGGAGTGAGGTGCCTACAAGCCCTTTCATTTGGGATGCTTTGTCCCCAGATTAAGCGTAGTGTCTCAGAGGTCAAAGCTGATCACCGAGATGCCCACCTCACACCTTTGAGCATGCAGGCAGTTCTCAGCTAAACACAGTGGCTGAACATGATGACACTTGAACATTGAGCTATCTTTTTACAAGATTGTCTTAAAAATATCACTCATTAATAATTCGCGAGCAGTTTTGTACAGCTTTATGTATAGAAGCTCCTCACACACGGGCTGCTTTGGGGAATTTTTCTGTATCCCTTACAGATTTGGTGCTTCATTCCACATAAAATACAAGCACATACTTCAGCCACACTTTCTGGGCCGTGTGTGCTACGTCAGATCAAAGGCCAGTGTCCTGTCACTGTTAGGAGAGCACAGGGAGCTTTAGCAAGACAAATACAGAGTGGTATTTCCTCACTCTACTCTCCCAATGTCCCTCGATTTGCAAGCCAGGAGTACCCTGAACCAGAAGTTACAATTTTGTGTGCCGCAGCCCTCAAGACAGTTTTCTTCCATGAATTTGTCCAAGTTTCCCTTGGATCTCCTGTAAACATCCAGCCTCTGCAGCATCCTTTGGCAGACAGTTGCATAGCTAGGGAAGAAATAGACCCTTTTATTCATTTTAAATCTGCCTCCTGATAGTTTTGCCTGGTGCCCTCTAGTTCTTGTGTCAAACGAAGCATTTGCTGCTGAGGAAACGGTTGCTCAGCCAAAGCAGCTGCAGTTTATGGCACAAAGCTCTTCTTGCCTCATAACAGACTGATTTCAGTTGGAGTTCAGAGCCTGGCCCCACTTTGATCAGTGGGGGTTGCGATCCTGAGCTCTCAGAGTGCGTTTGCTTGTGGTTAGTCGTAAGATACCCAGGCTTTGGGGAGGATGGGATGGATGATAGCTGATGGAAGGGTTATTTGCCTCCTGAGCCCTTTCCATCCCTACCTTTCTGGAGGTGTTGCCAGTAAATACCGAAGATAGCATTAAAGCAAAACCTTTTGCAGCAGCATGTCCCTGTGGCATTCCCTGCTGTATCCGTGAGCCCTTACGGATACAAGGGGACACCATCTTCTCTTGCTGTGTACACTGCTGAGAGAGGAATGCCACCAGTGAGAGAGGCACCTCCTTAAGAGACTCCACTTTAAAGCACGTTGCCTTTACAAGTCTGCTTCTGTTGTTTTCTGTCTGGGAAGCCGTGTTAGTTGTCTGTGCTATAGATTTGGTAAAACACGTGGTCACACGTGTCTGTGAATCCATTGCAAGCAGTGCAAGCCGTTAGCTAGTGTTTCCTTGTCTGGGTCTGCTGAAAGCCCTGCTCAAATGAGGGTGCTGGTGCCTTTTTCTGGAGGTGTTTCTCCTGCACTTCAAATTCTAAGTTTTCACTGCTTAAAAAAAAAATTAAGTAGATGCAGGGAATAAATGAGGAGTCTGGCCTCTTGTGGCTGTGATGGAACCGTACAAGTGTGCAGCGAGGCTTGGAGGAAAAGGTAATGGTTTTCATCGGACCAGTGGCTGGAGTTGGGGGAAAAAACAGACCAGCTTTTAGGCACACTGGCCCAAACAGAAACCATGAATTTCAGATGAGTGCAGACAGTTGCTCTGAGCATAACTTCGTTAATCAATTAGGCACTTTGAGATGAAAGGGTGCTGGGCATCTGTGGAGCAGAGGGGGATGACTGTATCAGTTAGCCTAGTAAATGCTATTATCTCTCGCTGTAAACCTTGCTTTGCTTATACCACCACAGCTCCAGCAGCAGCATCCCTGCAAAGCATGAGCCTGGGGCACCAGCCTGGCCCTGCAGAGAGCCTGGAGCTGCAGCTCCACCAGCCCCGAGCCACCCGCTACCCTCCCGGGGAGCACTACACTTTGTCTCTCGCTGGAGGCACCAGCCAGACTCCATCCATTGCACGTGATGGAGCACACAGCCCTGACCAGGGCACCTGCAGGGAAAAGAAAAGAGGGGTTCCAGTTGTTTGTGCGAGTTGGTTTTCCTTGGTGTCACAAGCTTGGGGCAGCCACTCAAAACTCAGGAGCAGGTTTTTTCATGCTGGACACTAAAAGACTGTAAGGAAATCAAGGCTCCAGCAAGCTGGGCTGGGTTCAATTCGCCAGTCCAAAGCCTGAAAGCCTCTGGATCTTGTTAATAATTCCTTGAACCATCCATGCATCCTAGTTCAGTGCCTGAAAACGGGACAGCGAGGTAAGACCAGGCTGAGGGCAGGGCAGAACTGCGAGCAATGTGCTGTCATAAATACAAAAACCATAGCAGTCTAGTTAACAAAGACGAGTCCTGTGTGATCTGGAAGCCCTGGAAAGAGCCAGCTCTCCCCCTGCAAACACAACAGACACCCTCTGTGTTTGGTGAGTGGCTGTGCCTGGGGGCAGCAGTACGGGCTAATTGGGAAGCTTTGATTAATGGGTAGTGCCTGTTTCTGACACAGGTGGTGTTTCTGCACATTAAAGTGGCTGCCTTTATGGAGGTTTCTCTTATTGAATTATAGGGAATGTGCTTGATACCCCTGCAGCCTCGGGATATCAGACCAAAAGGTAGCAGGAGAGTCTCCGTCCCCTCCTCCCCCGCTTCCCTTCTGCCCCATTTTTGTTGTTTTCTTTCAGGAAGAGTGAATTTAGAGACATGACTTTTTTTTTCAAGCACTTCCCATCTATTTTTGTTATTTATTTTATTCCCAGCTGGTTTTGCTGTCACTTTGTGGACTCCACGTGCCTCCTGTTTTGCACTCGCCGATGCAGTTTGTTGGCTAGGAGACTTGCCGCACACCACGTCTCGAGATTTACCAAGCCTAGCTGATATGTTTAATTTATAACTGCTGCCTTAATTGAATAATCTGATTTAATCCGTCACTCAGTGCATGATCCAAACAGTCTCCAGAGGGGCTCAGCCGAGAATACAAAGGGAATGTGCGCTCTGGTGTTTGCCGCGCAGGTCCGGGGTGGTGGGGATGCACAGGGGCTGCGACTGCCGGGATGCTTGCACGGAGCTTGCCGCAGTCACAGCACCAACAGCTTGACACCTCTACTGCAGAGGGAGGAAACCCTTCTCTGTCATTTCCATGGGATATATCTGAGCCCTGCTGCTCTCTTTTCTGCTGCATGAAGCAGGACAAACAATGGCAGGACCGTGAAAAGGTGGATGGTGGTTAACTGGTCATAACAGGGCATCTCCAAGAGTGCAGGATTCCTCCCAGTGCCCTGACTGGAGATGGTGATGGTGGGAGGCAGCTTGGCCATGGCTGAATGATGCTTTCCCCTCTGTGGGTGTAGATGTTTGTTTCATTTTAACAAAATCCAGATTAAATATTCCATCTCATAATATGTCAGAAAGAAACAGGCAGGTCATTCCCGTGATCCCAGGAACTAATGGCAGCTTGGATGCTACAACTGGTTCATGCAAATGAAGAGCTAAAAGGCTTATGATTGTGTTTCCAGGGCACTTTCATAAATTATGATACTCTGAATCTGGTTAGGTCTTATTTGGCTTTTCACTTGGAAGATCCAGAGGCACCAGGGTGAAGCAGTGCATGCTTCTTGGGGATCAACAGAAAGAAAGCATCTCCTGTCTGAGGTTATAAACCAAAGGAGGGCATTTTTTGAAAGTATATATTTTTTTTTGTTTTGTCATCTCATATCCTAAATATCATGCCAGTGAAAGAATACATCTTTTGTAAAGATACATAGCGTTTGCCAGGCAGTGGTCACTTAGGGGTGAGGGGCTCAAAAACACCACTTCCCAGTGCTGATTTCCTAAACTTTTTGAAGTAATCTGTTACAACTCTTCCTGAGGTTGAATAAGAAGGGAGGAAGGAAAAGTGTTTATTTTTTAGTGTAGAGATTTTGAATAAAGGGTAGTGCAGAACTACTTTTTAATTGTAAAATTACAAATTTTGAACATGCTGAGCAGTTATGATGTTGAAATCAGTTAGCGTTTCAAAGCTGAAGGAAAATGGTTAAGCAGGAATATCATCCTGCTCTGGTCCAAAGGAAATTGGTTTTATTTTGTACAAGACAGGATCCTTTACAAGTTCTGTATTTCAGTGTGTGTAGCACTTGTTGACCGCAACTCAGGTCAGACTTTGCAAGGAAACAGCTTTGGTCTAGTTTGAGGTTCGTCTTCTTCCACATCCCAGAGCCACCGACAGTGGGGCTGGATGAGCGGTTCTTTGGGGATGCGGTAGACCCTGGACTGTAGATGCAGAGCCCGGACAGAGGAGAGCGATCCCACAGAGGGTATGGACCTGGAGACATCACCCCGTGGTACCCTGAGCCCGGGCGGTCTGAGAAGCACCGCTGAATGAATTGATTTGATAAATGGACATTTATTACACTCACAAATTGGCTGAAACCAATTTTGGTCACATCAACCCCTGATAACTGCTAGGGTATTGATTTGTGTAAAGTAATACAGTGAATTTATCAGTTCAATAGCAAGCTGAAGGGCCTCTCAGAGACACAGCGCTACAGTTACGCTGTTACAGATGTACAAAATAAAGTGAGAGCACTGCAGCGACGCTGGAAATGGCTCCAAAGAAGAAGGCCCAGGCGTCATCATCAGCCTCTTTGCTTGGACATTGGGTCTGAATGTCTTAATGAAATTTCAGCAAAGTAGTGTGACCTACCTCCTTTTATTTATTTATTTCTGCCATCCTCGAAGTTACAGGAGGAAGGAGGCAGCTTTCCAAGAGGCATAGCGTGGATTTCTGGTGTGGCTGTCAACGAAGAGCAGTCAAAGTGGCTGGCACCTGCTTTGTGGGTACAAACCCCAGGGCGAGGAGTGCTCCTGCGGGCTTTCCTAGCTGAGGTTTTCACCCCTCAAACTGGGGCTGGTGTCCTGCTCTGTCCTAGGGTGGCATCTTTGTTCCTCTTGCTGAAGATGAACTGTGCAGTGGCCAACCTAGGAGACCCTCCTGCAGCCGTGGCTGCAAGACCTGGGGGTGCAGTGGTCCCAGAACTTTTTAGGTTTTCCAAACCTCAAGAGGACTGAGGCTAGGCTGTGTGCTAGAATACCTCATCATTTTAAGGCTGCTTGTAGAAAAGGTTTTATACCTCATCACTCTGTTGATCTAACTAATCCAGTAACTAATGATGATCTCACACTGAATCACAAGCACTAACTTTATGGTAGTTTTTTATGGGGTGCTTTATATCCCTGGAGTTGCTATGAGTGAGACAAGCATTTACCCATAAAGTCTGGTATCGTGCTGCAGAGGGGAGTGAAAAAAGACCGCACTTAACCTCGCTGCCTTCGGACCATTGAATGTGCTGACCCCTGCAAGTGGTCACTCCGTGCCCTGAAGCAAAAGTTTATTACCTTGATTATCTTAGCTGAAATAGCTACAGAAATTGTCGGCGGTCATGTTATTCCCCATCAATTTTTATAAAATATATCCACCCTGGCTGTTTGACCTCACGTTTGCTGCGATAAAGGGCAGGGAAGGAGCACGTGCAGCGCCGGGAAGGGCATGCGGTGGGATGCGCTCAGAGGCGCGCAGGGGCTGGGACGGCTGCAGCACGCCTTGGGCTCACCCAGAGCCTCCTCTGCACCTCCGTGGCAACGGCACAACCCTTTCCTCCTCTTCCTCCTCCTGCGGTGGCTGTTTTGTGGGGGTGACGTGGCCCGTGAGCAGCTGGAGGGCAGGACTGGATGCCCACTGGGCTTTGGCCATCGTTTCCGAGAGAACAGAGCCGCATTGCCGGCTGCAGCCTGAGCTGGTCGTGGGGCCGAGCAGAGACGCCCGGGCAGGGTGAGACAGAGCCGGACGCAGACCAGTCCTGCAGCCTGGCTCTACGCCCGAGCTAATTAAGCCTTGACAGGAGTCAGAACTTATTAGCGTGGCTAAGGCACTGGGTAATGCATCTCAACTGCGCCCAGGCATAAACCGGCAAGTCCTCATGGCGCTGGGGCTCGAGTTCCCACCAACTTCGCAATCCATGCACTCAGTCCCGTTTCACTGGGTGATGTGCCCTGGGCTTCAAGGTTAAACTGGGCGTTTTCAGTTTGGGCTGGCCCTCTGTGTAGCGCAGTGATGCAAACCTTTGCCTCCAGACTGAGTGACCGCCACCTTTCAGGAAGACTCTCCGTCTTTCCCTGCAGACTCTGCAGGGGTTAGGGATTCAGTCACACTCCTCTTTCTAATTCGCTGCAATGGTTAATCACCCTCATTATTAAAAAATGTTCTGCCTTATTTCTAGTTTGAATTCATCTAGCTCCAGCCCCTGGAGCATGTTAATTTTGTCTGCTAGATGAGTGAGTTCTCTGCTTTCTTGTGGAGATACTTAATGACTGTGGTCAAGTCAATCCTCAAACCTCTCATTGTTAACCTCAGTAGATTGATTTTTTTCTTGCAGTTTTCAGGCTCACTTGAGGCTTTGCACTGGTTTTCCTAATGAGGTGAGGTTTTCCTAATCCTCACCGGACCTCTCTGAGTCTCCTCAAATACAGACATGGGCTCAGAGGAGCTCGGCTGCATGCAGGTCTTCTCAGCAACGGGATCAACTCCAAGAGCTTTGTGACAAATTCATGTGAGACTCCTTGGTACAATCCAGCTGCTGGAATATTTCACTTGAGCTGCTGCTATTTAACATCTTCCCACCATGTCTCCTGCTGGCAGAGGCAGCATTTCACTGTCTTTCTGTAGGCTACGATATTCAGCTGCTTTTTACATGCAAAATGGAAATATTTGTTGAATACATTTACATGCAAATCTTTTTACATACAAAATGGAAATATTTATTAAATATTTCCCATGTCAGTTTACTCTCCCTGTTCCTGCAGGAAGACCTCATTGCATGCCACAGCTAGGACACCTTTTCTTAGGGATCCTTTATTTTCCCATACCCCACCAAGCAGAGGGTTTTGTAGACTGACTTTTTGAGGTTGAATTTCAGAATTCCCCAATTTTAAACGTTACTGTCATGCTCTCCCGCCAGCTCCGGGGACAAAACAAATCCACAGCTCCCCACAGTGCCGGCTCGTGCGCTGTTCCAGGGAGACAGGGGCAGCTGCGAGCCCGGGTCTGAGGAACAAGGATAGAGGCTCGGTCCCAGGCAGTCAGAAAGAGAGGAGATGCAGTTTTGGGGATGGCAGTCACAGAGAGATGCGGTTTTATTCTTGTGTTTACTGTGGATGCCACTGAAAGGCAGCAAACGCAGAGGTTTGCAGTGCCGCTTGTGCAGTGGTTTTTAAAGAACTTTATTTTTAAAGCGCAGTCAAGCTGTGGATCTCTGAGTGATATCCTTCTGTTCTTCATTCTACCTCTGATGCTACTATTTTCCTCTGCTACCTTAAAAATAACGTAGGTTATCATTCTTGGGCATCTTGCCCGTTTCGTGCCCTACTTCTATCAAAAAAACCCATGCCGCATCTTTAGTCTCGCTGACATCTGGCAGCTGCCGTGCGCCGTTCGAAAAGCATGCTTCCAGGTACCTTGTTCGGCACAGCCTCCCCATCATTTGTAACACCGTACAATTTGGGTTTATGTTGCTTCTTGCAAAATACCACAAAACACTTTAAAATGTGCACCAATTCATATGGCAAGCATAATTCTTTTTAAGAGCTGTAATACAGGCTGTGTTTAAATAATGCAGATAAATCAGGAAGACTGAGATGTGAGTCTGTCTCTCTCCCTCTGAACTAGGAGCTGGAAATTCAGTATATTGCAGTGCCTCTGTGATTAACTCCCAGGGCACAAACCGTGATCTGGTGAGCTCTGTGCTCTGCTCTGGAGCCTTGCACCATGTCGTTTTGCTAGAGCCAGCTGCGAAATTGTGTCCAAGCCGTGGTCTGGAGCATTTTGTGTCCCGTGGTCCCTTCCTGGCTCCAGCTCAGTCCGAGTCCATCCCTCGTGCTCAGTGGGAAGCAGCAGACGGCGAAGAGGGCTGGCAGAGCAGAGCAAGCTCGGATGGTTTTGGTTTCCTGGGGCTCAGGTTTGGTTCAGGGGCAGAGTCAGCAGTCCAGGCACAAGGATAACTGCACCGCCGTCACCCGTGAGTGCTTGTTCTGGTCTCATGGGGAAGAGCCTTTTTAAGGCAAGCTGGGAGACAAATCCCAGTAATGCTTTCCTTACTCATCCCCATGTCCCATTGGCATACATCCTTACAAACCTGAATTAAGACCTTGGTTCATCCCTTCGAAGATCTGGGTGAGATCTGAAGGCCCTGCAGATGAAAATTCAGAGCAGAACCCACAAAATACCTCCTCCTCTCCCTGCCCCCTTTAGTCACTGCCTGAACTGAAGCCACCCTACCCACCTGCAGTAGTAGATTTCACATTTACTAGTGGTCACTTCAGAGTGTTTCAGGGCACAAACACCCTGGGAGTCTGTTTTCCATAGGCTGTGCTCAGCATGGGCTTTGCTCAAAGGTTTGTGACACTTGCTTGGACTCCAGGGGAGGCTGGACAGGTACTTGGAAGTGACACTCATGGAGGATATACATCACGGCAGGCACAGGAGATCCCAGAGCTGAAAATAGGTGGGGGTCAGCACAATGTAGGGAGGAAAGTCCCACTGATGGGACTTACTTGTCCCCAAGCTTCCTCAGATTCCTTCAGATCCAGCCTGCAGGTTGCTATGTTTGATCCTCTTGGCCTCAAAAGCTGTTCCTTACCTTCCGGATAAACCTAGTGCAGTGATGTTACTGATTTGGTGAACATGCTCACAGAGTCTGAGGCTGTTCAGTGGGGCTGAGGGGCTGAATCACGCCGTGGGTGGCCGTGGAGACCCGTGGAGGGTAGGAGGCATCACTGGCTCTGCAAGGCAGGTCAGTGTCTGTCCTGAAGAAGGGGTGTGCTGTTACGACTAGGAGTTTGGGAGGTAATGGGGTCTTGTGGTTTCCAAACCGTTCTTGCCTTTTGTAAAATTTTCCATTGGTATCTTAACCAGGACGCCCTTGGATATTGCTGTCCAGTGAGGCACGGAGATAGCCGGCTCTCCTTTCCCAGTCCTTCTAGACCTGCACCAGTTCAGAGCTTTTGTGACCTTCAATCACCTCCCTCTTTCCATTTGCGTGCAAGAAAGAATGCATAAACCTCTTCAAACCTGCTTTTTTGCAGAAAGGTCGCACTTGCGAGCTGGCAGTGCGGCATGCCTCTCGCATCCTCCCCTCGCCAGCCCCCGTTGCTCCATCCATCCATCCCTGTCCCCCCTCCCCGCCGTCTCCCTGGCAACGCTGAGTGCACATCCTGGAAAACTTTATCCGAAATCTGCTCTGGGCAGCTTTCCAAATCCATGCTAACCTGATTAGGTGTCTCTGGGGCCTTGGCTGGCTAATCAAATTAGATAGCACTAATGGTAGTGAGGACTTTGAGTGGGTAGAGAGCAGTAAAACATAGTGTATACTTAGTGATAATTATACTTGCTTTTGTGTCATTGATTTATATGCCTTTCCCCCCCCTTTTTTGTTTTTGTTGTCTTTAAATGCAGCTATTCGGAGGAAAGAAAATGGCTGGTATGATGAGGAGCACCCGCTGGTCTTTCTTTTCTTGGGATCATCTGGAATAGGTAACATCTGGGTTGCAGTGAGAGGGATGGAGAGCCCCATGTCGCAGCTGGGCTGGGAGAGGGGGCTGCGGCAGGGCTGGTCCTCAGGCTCAGCACAGGCCCGCAGCACTTTTCGCA
>JAOBAS010000025.1:26949920-26970010 GCA_025311575.1 Elanoides forficatus
ATCAGGCACAGTCCAACTTCTATCAATGAAGCTTAGCTGATTAATACCAGCCTAGAATAATGCCCTGCATTTCAGGGCCATCCAGCTGGTGCGTGGCTCCAGCTGGGTCAGCGGGAGACGGGGGCTGGCAGCGGGGGCCCCCAGTGCCTTTTCCCGCTGAGCTCCCCCGGTGCTGCCGTTGCGCTGGGGCCGGGAATGGGTCTGGGCCGGGAACGGGTCTGTGCCGGCCCTGCCAGCCCTCCGTCACCCAGAGTGACGGCAGCGAGCATACCCATGGCTGGGGTCGGATGTTGCCCCTTCCCCACGGCCGCTCCAGCAGCAGTGGCGGCAGCTTTCTGTGCCGTGCGCCTTTAACGAGCGCGGCCTCGGCGCGGTGACGTGGGGTGGCCCAGGGCCAGGAAGGGGAACCGTCGCCTGCCAGCCCTGCCGAAGAGAAGCCCAACAACTTTTCTTTTGTGCGTGGCCGCTGGCTCTCTGGCCCTCCCCGGCTGCCAGCGCTCATGGCGGATTAAACCCCGCGTGCCGACGGCGGCCGCCGCGCGCCCCCGGTAAGGCCCGAACAAAGACTTTATCCGTCTTCCTTGTTTGTTTTCAAGAGGGCCGGGGAGGAGGAGGAGGAGGGAGGCGGGGGAGGCGAAGCTCGCCGTCTCCCAACCCCGCCGCCTCGCCGCGGCGTGCGGTTCCCTCCCCGGTGCCTCGCGAGCCCCCAAGGTGCGAATCCCCGACTCGCGTCGGGACGCGGGCGGCCCAGTTGGGTTCGCCAACATCCGGGAGCTCAGGCTCCGGGGTGGCGGCTGTGCCACCCCCCCCCCTCCTCGCCTTTCACCACCTCCTCCCCACGCTGGCCTTGGGCTGCCGTGGGTCGCCCACCCTGCCTGGGTGAGCCGCTGGGTGCTTCCTGCAGCGGGACCCCCTGCCCCGGGATAGCTGGGGGGCCGTGGGAGCGTCCCTCCGGCAGGTTGGCGCTTCGGGAGCTCCGGAGGCGCGGGCTTGCGTAACGCCGTGTTTTGACCGGAGCGGGCGCTGGGGGAAAGAGGCGAAGGACAATGCCGCCGTGGCCGTCATCGCTGCTGGGGCTCGTGTCCCCCCCCACCCCGCTCCAACGGGACCCTTCCCCACTGACCCTCTGCAGCTCCCCTCCCCGGGGATGCGGTTGGAAAGCGCTCATGGCTGTTGCCGTGCTTTGTACCGACACGCCGGGCTCCCCAACCGCTTCCCGTCTGCCATCGCACGGATCCAGGCGTAGCACGAGCGGCATGTCCCCACGAAGGGTCATGTTGTTGTCTCCAGTGAGCACAGCTCGGGGAAGGCAGCATCGCTGCCAACAAGCCAGGCTATGAGCGGGGCAGGAGGTGGGCACCGGCACTTCTGCAGACGGGCTCCGGTAAAACCCAGCTCAGTTCTGGTGGGGTGTGCTCAGTGGGATGTGGCCCTCCATTGCAGAAGACTATGTTCAGTGCTGGCATGCATGTTTTGCCCAGAGGCTTCAGGTGGATTTCTGGGGAGAGATCCTGGCCCAGGCACGCTGCACCCCCGGCCGTGGGGCTGGAGGGGTGGTGGGTGCCGAGAGGCTGTGTGCTGCAGCTGCAGGGCAGAGGAGCTCGTTTTTAGCCAAATTGGAGGGACGACCCGTCCCACCAAGGATCCTGTGCTTCCCAGCTGAGCTCATGGAGGCGATGGGAGCTCCGTGTCCCCCCAAAGCCATTGCGGCCAGTGGCCGTGGTGTGCCGGGCACTCGCGGGAACAGTTGCGGATCCTGCTCCCCCCCCCGCCCCCAGCAGGTGGTTCTCCTTAGCACCGTCGGCAGCGGGCAGGGAAGCTGGCAGCGCTCTGACGGCTTGGCTGCTGCCTTACCGGGCTTGTCTGGGGCCAAGTGACCTTTGCAGGTTCCTTCCAGCCCCCACGGCGGTGCCTGGCCGGTGGCAGAGCGGGCAGCCTGCCTGCCCCCCAAAGGTCCCAGCAGCTGGGGAGGTGGGAAACCAGGAGTCCCGGTTCCCACCCTGCCAGCGTTTTAGGGGCTGGTGGCCGTACAGCTGGGAGGAAGCCAGAGCTGCTGCGGGCAGTACCGCGGTGGGAGCTCAGTCCCTTGCCAGGCAGGCAGGGCTGGCTCTGGCCCCCCAGCAGCCTGGGTTCCCTCCTTTTTCTTTCTCTTTTTAAATTTCCTTCCACCATGAGGTCCACGGGAGATCCCTCCCCCTGCCAAGGCCTGGCAGCCTGCTGCATTCTCCATGGCTCCCACCATGCTCTCAGCCGGAGCCGGTTGTCCTGTCCGGTTTGGGTGCTTGTTTGCCACTGCTCCCCAGTCCCCCTCTGCTCCGCAAGGGCCATGCCGCAATCTGTGGCCGCTTCATCCTGCTGGGGCCGGCTGCCTCTTGGCACAGTGCTGGGGGATTTTTTCCTGCTCTTGCCCATCCTGCAGGACCACCGTGGCTCTTGGCATGACATCCCTACACATGCCAGATTTTTGTGCTTTGAACCACGCTGCCTTTCCCTCTAAAGTTGGTGCTTGTGTTTTCTAGAGGGAGGTGAATTTTCCTGGCATGCTGGGGCTTCCCAGCAGTGATACCGGTTCTCAGCCGTGACCGGCAGCAGGGGGAATGCCATCCCTGGGTGGGCAGCAAGTGCCGACGAGCTGCCAGCCCCTGTGCCAGGAGCCCGCTGGATGCTGAGGTCGGGCTCCCTGCCTCCAGCCTGCCGCAGGCAGGGGAGCCCCGTGGTTCGGCACAGCCATGGAGAAGGCCTCGGCCACACGCGGTGCCCCACGGTGAGGCTGGCGGACAGGATCCCTCGGGGTGATGGCAGCCGCCGGTGCCAGCTGGCCCGAGCCACAACCGGTTGTTTTGTGCCGCCATGGTGTGACCTGAAAGACGGGCCTGACGGGACGCTGCCCTCCTCCTCGGGGGGCTGGGGCTGAAACTGGTGACGAGGGAGACCTGCCGGGGCATGCGGTCGAAGCGGGGTCCCGGGGTGCCAGGCCTTTGAATTTCTCTTAAAACAGATTTCAGAGAAGTTTGGGGGTGAGGGGCAGGGAAGGAGGCACAGCGGGAGGTGCTGGCTACAAGGAGCCTGAGCAGTGGTTTTCCCTTGAGCCTTGTTTGTCAGGATCCCAACCTCCAGGGGTAAATCCTGGGGGGCTGTAGGAGAGGACCCGGCTGCTGCTCGGCAGTGCTGCTCCCCACTCAGTGCCTGCTGAAAAGCAGGAGGATGTTGGCTGCTCACCTCCGTATGACCCACAGCCGGCCAGGCACAGTGGGTAGATCCTCCCTTGACGGACATGAATGCCTGGTGCTGTGTGCAAGCCGTATATTAATGTAATTACTGTGTTTGGCCTTAACTGCTTTTTTTTTTCCCCCCTTTGTTGGCATTCCTAGGTCCGGGCGGTCACCTGGCAGCCTCGCAAAGATGCCTCTTCACGGCGCGAGAGCCGCGGCTCTCCTCACTTGGGTAAAGCCTCCTTCCCCTCCACTGTAGCTTGCTCCGTAGGTGGAACGTGGTGCCAGTGTGGGTCCCAGCTGCTGCCAGCACTGGCAGCTCCTCGGGGACACGATGCTGGGGCCGGTCAAGGGAGGGATTGTGGCTGGGGCAGGTCCTGGGGCGGCTGAGTCCCTGCCATTCCTGGGCAGGTGGGTGTTTGCAGGAGAAGCCTTGCTCACTGTTCCTGTTGAGTAACCAGAAATGCCGGAACAGCTTGGTCTGGCTGTGGAAACTGCCCGGGATCCAGAGCTGAGCCTGGAGCAGGCAGCAGGCTTGGGAAGTGAGCAGCAGCTGGACTGTAAGGGGGCTGTTGGATCTGCCTCGCAAAGCAGTGCCATGTCCGAGTGAAGCATCGCAGTGTGATAAACAAGACCCATGCTGGCCTGTCCGGCTGTGGAGCCGTGGGGATTGCGTTCAGCTTTTGCCTGGACAGGGCAGGGGTGGTTGGAAGGGCTGGCTTTGCTCTTACACCCAGACTGGTCTCGCTGTCCCCTGCCAGGACTGGGAGGTGGCGGGTGGCACAGCATGGCGTGGTGTTGGCTTCTGCCTTCTGACCATCTCACCCCATTTCTAGGTGAACAGCACAAAAGTTTGTACTGATCCCCTCAATGATCTGTCACAGCTCCAGGACTGCAGCGTCTTCATCAAGATCATCAATAAAATGTGAGTACAGGGAGCTGGGATGTGCTCTCCAAAGCAGCTGGCTGGCTGGAAGGCGTCAGTGAGCATGTACTGGGCTGCCTCCTGGAGCCACAGCCTCGGCTCCTGAGAGTCTCCTCCAGCCGCAAGTGTGGTCCCTCACTGGGCAGGATGGGAGCAGGGGTCCTGGCAGACCTGATGCTGGATCTCTGGCTCCTCCATGTGAGGCTCCAGTAAAGCAACAGCACCTGCGTAAGCAGCACTTGCTGCCGGGTGTGCTCTGAAACCCACTGCAATGAAACACAGGGCTTGTGTCTTCACACTGTGGCTCCTTTGCATGTAAACCCACTGTGTGTGGGACAATGAAGCTTTTGGGCTGCCCTCCTTGGAAGTCTTGTACGTGGATGATGTACTGGGGCTCTGCCTGCAGCTCAGGCTTGAGAACAAACCCACTCGAGGTAGCTGGGAGAGGGTCTGCTTCCCTGCCTGTCCTGCAGGCAGGGGCTGCCCGTTTTGTGGCTGGGGTCTGCCTGTGGAGCCGCCCAGGTAGGGTTTTGGCCAGAGTTTCTGTCATTTGAGTCTCACTATCACATCTGGCACTGATGTCTGGGCTTACTCCTGGCATCGAAGCAAAGAGCCGAGGGCTAATACCAGCAGTGTGGGGGCTCCCGGAGCTGCGTGGGAGGTGTTTTATTTCCATAAATGCTGCTCGGGTGAGGAAACAACCCAGCAAGTTTTCCTGAGCTGCAGCTTCGGGATCCTGAGGAAGCCTTGGTTCTGTAAAGCAGCTTAAAGAATGACAGCTCCCACCCCATGAAGCACTCCTGTTCTCTGGGGACATCAGGCCGCTTCCGAGTATGATACAGGCAGGATGGAGCCCGTTTGCTCTGTCCCGGGAGCCAGGGTGGCTGGGCAGGGGTGGAAGAAAAGCCTCCATCAGGAGCCGCATTCATTGCCTGTGAGCAAGGGTGATTAAAACCTGCAAGTCGTAATGGGCATTAGAGCTAGGACCGAGCACGCTCTGCTACAGCTGTGTGTTGTTAATGAGCTGGCAAGGCAAATTTGGAGGGCGTGAGGCTGCTGCTCAGCACCGAGCGCGGCTTTGCTTTCAAACCTTTCCGGCGGGAGGCTCTGTGGGAGCCTGTCTGCTATAATTACCTCCTGTGCGGTGTAACGAGAGCCTGCTCAGAGCAGGGATCTGCCTGTGGTGGGTGGGGAGGAAGGAGCTGCCTGCACTGGGGATATATTTAGTCAGACCTGGTTAATCTCCTGGGTCTGTGCTCCAGCCCAGATTAGCCGGGATCACCAGCAGCATGTGCTCACTAAACAGGCCTGACCATAGCTTGATAAGTGGGGCAGCCACCATGGCAGCCAGCTGAGCTGAGGAGCTCCCCGCAGCACCAGGAGACAGGCTGGGAAATCCGTGAGGATGAGAAAATCCTCGTGCCAGCCCCTTCCCAGGGCCAAGTCCCTGCTTTCGGCACCCCGGGAGGAACTGAAGGTACCAAAGCAGTGCCGGTTGAGCACAGCTGGCATGGGTTTTACGCACACGGTCTCTGAGCTGGCAGCTGTTGACGAAGAGCATGGTCTCGAATAAGAGCCACAAAAGGCAGCTTCAGCTCCCCTGCTCCAAAATCCAACGTGGGCTCCAGGGCAGCAACCCAGAGGGGAGCAGGGTCCGCATGTCTCCAGAATGCCGTTTCCCACAAACGGTGACGCTTTGTGATAGGAAGAAAACCACCCGGTTCCACGTGCGACCCCCGGCCCCCACGGTGCCTCCCCGGCTGGCGGGGATGCCGCCAGCTTCCTCTGCCGCGCCGGATGCCGGGGCTGGCAGGCAGAGGAGGAAGCGGCGGAGGTCGGCAGCGCTCCGGCACACGCGCCGGGGGGGCCAGCTGCCCGGCTCCAGCTGCTCACCAAACGCAGCCATGTTTGTTGGGGCTGCGGGGAGCGTCTGCGCCTGCTCCCGGGCATGGCGTGGTTGGCTTTTGCTTCGCCACCCGCCCTGGCACGAGGGTGTAGGGCAGACTGACGTCGTATTGCCCAAGAGCCAGCCCCTCGCTCGGCAAGCTCTGTTGCAAAAAAAGCACCGTTCGTTTAATCCCTCGGCAAAACATTAACGCAACCCATGCACTCTTCTAGCCACAGGAGCGAGGAGGGGGAGTCTGTGCTGGAGCAGCCGCTGCCGGAGAGGATCTCCTTCATCCACGGCTTCCTGCAGAGTAAGAACCTCCGCCGGGGGAAGTGGCTGCCCCTGCTCGGTGCACCCCACCCCTGTGGGGGTCTGGTCTTGCATCTGCAGGCTTCCCCCTCCCCCAAGTGATCCCCCTGCTGCATCAGCAGATTCACGAGGTGCAGGCAGAGCTGCCGTGAGCCTGTGGCAGCGTGCGGGAAGGAAAGCTTCCCGATGGAAATCCTTGCCGGAGCCCGGGCTTGGTGCAAAGGAAGTCCAGGGGGTGAACGGCAGGGTGCTGGTGGCTGCTCCGGTGATGCTGCTTTGGGGCAGCATTCCTCACCCGGTGCCTGGCCTCAAGCTGCTCAAATCCTGCTGGAAAACCCTTATCTGAGCAGGAACCCTGGGAGGAGATATGAGAAGTCTCTTGCACTTTTGTTTGGCCTCCCCTAGAAGGGGAGACACCGTATCCCACCCTCCATAGATGGGACTCGGTTTGGGCTGGTGGTGGAGGAGCAGAAGGCACAGAGAGATGCTGAGGGCGAGGTGGGGAGGCTGGGACTGAGGGGCAAGTTGCCAGAGAGGGGAAAAAAGCCCTTGTCAGAGTTAATGGCAGAGGCTGAGCACTGGGGGCTCAGCTCCGGAGCCCAGCCTGCCCTGTGCCTCCCCGCCTGTGCCCCTTCTCCTTGGGGATGCATCACGGTGCCTCTCAGCCCAAGCGCGTCACCACGGGGGATGGACACATGCCACGGGCTGGCAGGCAGCGTGCCCAGCAGCAGGGACTCCTGCGTGACTGGGAGTCCTGCTTCACATTGCAGAGCACTGCAAGCACAAATCGGCCACGGAGAACCTGGTCTCGGCACAGAAACTGCTGGAGGGAGAGGAACTGGCGTTGGCCAAGGTAACCACAGAGCACACTTTATTCCTAGCCGGCACCAATGTGCCGGTGACCGACCTGGGGTCAGTGACGCTTATCTGCCTCGTTCCAGGTGGCTGTGCTGCTCCTGTATCACACCTCCATGAGCTGCAAGAGCCCTGGGGAGTGGTATGAGTTTGACTACAAGACCCAGGTAATTCCTTCTGGGTTCCCGCTCCGGACCAGGAGTGCGGGGGAGCGGAGGTGCCTTTCGGGTGTGCTCCGAGACCTGCCCTTGTGTTTGGGTGCCCTTGAAATATGGTGTGGGGTGGGTGCTGCAGTGCTCTGGGGAATCAAAGGCTCGTGACTGTGAGTGTGGCTACCTGCTGGTGCAGGCACGGGCAGGCAGGGAGCTGCCCGCTGCCCTGAGCCTGCTGTGGTCACTGCCCAGCTGGCACCACTCTGCCTGCGAACCGCAGCTGCTGCAGCAGAGTTGCTGACCCCATGGCTCCTCCGACACAGGTTGAGCTGGCATCAATCCTCAAATTTGTGCTGGACAACGAGGAGAGCCTGAATGAGAATCTGGAGACGTTTCTGCAGAGGAAAGGTGAGCACCAGGCCCTGGGTGCCTCTGCTGTGGCACCAGCTCGGAGTAACCGGCCAAGCCTTGTGCAGGCAGAGCAGTCATTGGGCACATTTTTCTCCTAGCTGGCAATGCAGTGCCCTGGTAAGACCGACAGGTTAACGTGTTTGCTGTAATGATGTCCAAGTGCCAGCTCAGAGTGAGACAGAAACAACCCATAACCTTGCAGAGATCAGGAGTGGGATATTGCAAGTGCTGACCACTGCTGGCATCTTTCCATACAGCTCCCATGCTGGCAGCACCTAACTGTCAAGGATGACCCTTTTCTAGAGCATAAAAACATTGGGCTTTTTTCCCTGTTTGTGCTGCTATAGCTGCCAAGCCATAAAAGCAGCAACACCATCCAGATCCCCACACCCCAAGACTGAGCACTACGACATGGTTCCTTGTAAGCTCTTCTTTAAGTGTAGGGCTGCCTTGTACCTGCAGGGCTCTTCCCATTCGGCAGCATCCCAGCCTTTGCGGTGCATGCTGCTTTCCCTGGAGGAGCGAGGCAGGTGGGATGCTCACAGCTTCGTGGTGGGAGTGGAGTGCCAGGGCAGGACTGGGGAGCTGGCAGGACAGGGATGTAAGGAAGGTTTACGGCTTTCTCGGCTGGGCTGATCGCTGGAATTTGTGGTCCCTGTGCACCTGGGATTTCAGCTGCTAAACCCTCCCTTCTGGTATTAACGTGAAGATCACAACCTGCTTCTCCCTTGTGATTTCCAGCACCACCATCCTCGTCCAGCGCATCCAGCAGCAGCTCTGAGGAGCACTCCCCGCTGCTCTCCCTCCCACACAAGCGAGAAGTGCGTTTCCTGGAGCTGCAGAAAATTGCCTCCTCCTCCTCTTCCTCCTCCTCCTCTGGTGCCAACAAGTATGTTCCCAGCCTCTTGGCTGCCATGGGGGTGAGGGAAGGGGGGGAATGGACAAGGCAGCTGCTGGGATCCAGAGATGTAGCCAGGGTGCATGCTGACTTGACAGAGACCCCCCTTCTGCTGCAGTGCTGTCCTGTTGCAAATTCCTCAGGCTTGATATGGGGATGTATTGTGGTGGGGTGAGGTCGGGCTGTAATTAACTCCTCTTAGCCCTGCTTGTTTCAGCCTAATGAGCACAGACACTTCCCAGAGCAGCCTGTGGTCCTCTCCTGCCCTGGGGTGAGTTTGGGAGGACCAAGCTTGTGTTGCTGCTGGATGTGCTAAAGGAGTTTCTCTCTAGCAAGCTGAATGCTCTGCGGTGGGGCTCCAGCTGTGGTGTGAAGGGAGATGGATGCTTTGCCCTGGAACTGGTTTTGTACGTGCATGCCAGATATTTAGAGGCTGGTGTTACTGTAATCAAGATGAGGAGAGCAGCCTTTCTGCTCAGGCGACGAGGATCAGAGTTATTGCTCTGAACCTGCCTCCGAGATGGGGGAACCAGAGCGGGTCTGGCTGCGTGGGGAGGGACTGTGCCCCGCTGTTGGCTCTGGATAACTGAGTTATGTGGTGTGCCTCTCTGCAGCACGCTCCCCGGCTCTCCGTCCTCGCCCATGGGGGATGTCATGCAGACCCCCCAGTTTCAGCTGCGACGGTTGAAGAAGCAGCTGGCTGTTGAGAGAGAGAACCGGGATGAGCTGGAGGTGGAGCTGGCAGAGAATCGGAAGCTCATCACAGAGAAGGGTCAGTCGCTAGCGGGATGTCCTGGGGCACGGGGAGGGTTCTCCAGGGTTGGCTCCTCGCCTGGTTTCTGTGACTCTGTTACAGCTTTGACCCCACCATGACTGTGCATCCTGCCAGACCCCAAGTGAGCACAGCTTGTGGCTTTGGAGCTTTTCTGCTTCCCAGAGCAGACAGGGCAGCTTGGGGTTTGCCGTGCCTCACTCCATAGTGGGCCAAGGGGACTCTTGCCTGTTAGTCTGGAGCAAAGCATGATGCAGAAAGCCTTGCTGATGGGAGCCAAGACAGCTCTGATGCTGTTGTAGCAACTCTGAGCACCTCTTGGAGATGGCTGGCTGTCCCCCTGCCAAATGATTTGGAGCAGGCTGGCAGGCGTAGGAGTCTCGGCATCCACATCTAAAACAGTCTCTGCACTGGGGATTTCCCCAGGTGCATGCGGAGACTGCAGGTTCCTTCTTCCCTCTTGTATTCCCTTATATACCCTGGGCAACAGAAGCCATGACTGAAGCAACACCCGTGGTGAGCAGCAGTGCTTGCAGCCCGGCTCTTCTGTCTTCTGCTGCAAAGGGTTTCTGTGCAGTGGCCCCTCACCAGCTTGGGAGAAGGACAGGCATCCTCCACTGTGCTGTTGGGGGGGTTCAGGTGACATAAAAAGATGGTAATGGGCCCTTTCTCACTGCCCTCCCCAGAGGCTCAGATCACCATGATGCAGCAACGGATTGATCGCTTGGCTCTGCTTAATGAGAAGCAAGCTGCAGACCAGCTGGAACCCAAGGAAATGGAGGAGCTGAGGGAGAAGAATGAGAGGTAATCCCCCGGGGACGTCTGCTCCCTCCTACTAGGCTGGTCCTTGTCATTCCTGCATCCCCAGGCTCCGTGTTGTTTGTCTCTTCCCCAGCAATGCACTAAATGGGGGTGAGGGCAAACCTCCTCTTGTTCTCTGCTACCTCCTCTGCAGCTGCGCCCCAAGGAGGAGATGGCTTTGGCAGTCACAGAATCATAGATAGTTTGGGTTGGAAGAAACCTTTCAAGGTCGTCTAGTCCAACCCCCCTGCCAGGACATCTTCAACGAGATCAGGTTGCTCAGAGCCTCATCCAACCTGATCTTGAATATTTCCAGGGATGGGGCATCGACCACCTCCCTGGGCAACCTGGGCCAGTGTTTCACCACTCTTGGCATAAAACATTTCTTCCTTATTTCTAGCCTGAATCTACACTTCTTTTAGTTCAAAGCCATTACCCCTTGTCCTATCACTACAGGCCCTGCTAAGAAGTGTGTCCCCATCTTTGTTATAAGCCCCCTTTAGGCACTGGCAGGCTGCTGTAAGGTCTCCCCAGAGCCTTCTCTTCTCCGGGCTGAACAACCCCAACTCCCTCAGCCTGTCTGTGCAGCAGAGGTGTTGCAAGCTTCTGATCATTTCTGTGGCTTCCTCTGGACCCACTCCAACAAGTCCAAGTCTTTCCTGTGCTGAGGACCCTGGAGCTGGATGCAGTGCTCTGGCGGGGGTCTCAGCAGAGCAGAGTAGAGGGGCAGAATCACCTCCCTTGACCTGCTGGCCACACTGCTTTTGATGCAGCCCAGGACACGGTTGTGCCAGCCGGCACGCTGCACCTCATGGTTGGGGCGATTACAGCTCGTAGCCCATTTTTATCGCAGCGGGCAGGGAGCCAGTCCCAAACCATGCAGTGTGTTCTGACAGCCTGCTCCTTACCCTAAAGCCAGCATGGGAACTGCTATCCCTGTTGTGGGAAAAGGGTATGCTGCCTGCGTGGGTCTTGCCAGCCTGGGATAGACTCTGTGTCATTGAAAGCTGTCAGGGTGATATTGCAGCTCCCGACCCCAGCCCCTTCTCCAGCTGCTAGCCCTCCAATTTGATCCAGTTTGATCAGATCTGAACTAGGCTGTGTCACGCACTTGAATACCGTTGCCTGCCACGCTGCGTCCTGGTCTTTGCCCTGTCCCTGTGCAGTGACATATTTACTTGGGAAGGATGCCCAGCCTCCGCTGGCAGGTGCCATGCCTTTTTTGTCCTTTCCTCATTTATTTCACTTTGCAGAGGGGTGGCTGGAGTCCTGCAGCTGCCTCTGCCCTCAGTTCTGAGCGGTTGGGCTCATGCAAAGCACAAACACCGCTTATCCCTGCTCCATTTTGTGATGTATTGGGATCCAGTTTAGAGCTGAATTTGTGGTAGTTTCTCACCACGGCACAAAGATACCTTGGTACCTTAGCTTCCTCAGCAGTATCCAGCAGCATCTGTCCCCAGCAATGTCCTCGCCTGCCTTGTTTGTGCCCTGCTAAGCCACAGCATAACGACCTCCTCTCCCGCAGCCTGATGGTGCGCTTGCATGAGGCCCTCAAGCAGTGCCAGGACCTGAAGACTGAAAAAGGCCAGATGGACCGAAAAATCAACCAGCTCTCCGAGGAGAATGGGGATCTTTCCTTCAAGGTATGGGGCACTGTGTCCTCTCCGTGTCCCCACAGCCCAGTCATTTGTGGTGGGGCCCAGGGGGGAAAGATTTGATGGCAATGCCAGATGCTGGGCTGCTTATGGCTCTGCCACTGGCCTTGTGTGACCTTGACCCTGTGACCAAGCCTACTTTGGGCTTCAGATCCTGATCCGAAGGGGAACCTTCTGGTGAAGGAAATAGGGGCCAGGTAGAGTTGCCTGCATGCAGTGCTGCAGGTGCAGGGCATGAGCACCCGGGACCTGGGATGTCCGTGGATGCTGCAGTGCCCAGCACTCGGGAGAGGGGAGCTGAGCTGAGCCCTAGGCAGCGTGGGCACTCTCTGACCCTCCGCTGGGATGGGGGATTTTTCCCTCCACAGCTGCGGGAGATCGCCAGCCACTTGGTCCAGCTGCAGGAAGCCCTGAACGAGCTCTCGGAGGAGCACAATGCGGCCCTGGCACAGTCGCAGGAAAAGCAAGGACAGCTGGAGAGCGAGCTGCGTGCTGCCCTGCAGGAGAAGGTGAGGGGACACCGGGGTGCCACCTGGGCAGTGGGTGCCCCCTGCTCTGCTGCACCCGTAGCCCCCCCGGCTGGGGAATGTCTCCTGGGGCTGCCTCATGCCCTGACGGCTGCAGGCAGGGTGGAGTGGGCAGGAGCCTCCTGCCCATCTATGCCGGCACATGGGGGGAGAGGCTGTGCAACAGCCGGCTCCCGCGGGGAGTCTCTCCCTGCTCCTGGGAAGGGTTCTTCATGGTGGGACAGGCTGCTGTCCTTGCAGCGAGGAGAGAAGCCCTGAGCCTGCTGAGACAAAGCTGCTGGAAAGCTTGGTGTCGATTAAAGCTGGGTGACTGCACCTCCCCTCGCTCGGTTCCCTCGCCTCACATCATACTCAGACTCACGTCTCTGTCCCCAGAAATGCTCAGAAGAGAAGATCGAGATTCTCCAGGGGAAGATTTCTCTGCTGGAGGACCAGCTGGCCAAGCTGGGGGACTGCAGCACCCAGGAGAAGGGAGAGGTCATGGGGGACATCCTGAAGGTACGGCTGCGTCTCGAGCGAGCCTCTGGCTCCTGCAGCAAGGGCAGGCAGCACTTGGGTGGAAAACTCCTCTAGCTGGGGAGAGTAGTGGGTGCTGGGGGGGATGCACAGCAAAGCTGTGTGGGGCAGAGTTGGCTGCTCTCTGCTATTGGGTGGGGGTTGTGGGGCTGAGCACTCTGTGGGAGCCCCTTTTGTGCCAAATTTGGGAATACCACTCCCAGGTAGCTGCTGGCTCCCCCAGCCTCCTGTAGCAAGGGTCGGTTATGGAGGAAGAGGCTCCTGCATGGTGAGAAAAGGCATTTGGTCCAAGAGAGCAGAGCGGCACAAGGCTAAGGGGAAAGCAGGGTGGGCTGCGGTGCACCAGGGTTGCTGGGAGGGAAGGCAGGCACCAGGCAGCTCCCGCTGGGATGCACCGTGTGGGTCTCTGGTGAGAGTGTTGGATGCAGCTTGAGTAACGCCTAGGGGTGTCTGTGTTTTGTTCCCCCCTCCCCACTTCTCTCTGCCAGCTGGAAGAGCTGAAGCAGGAGGTATCCAGCCTTGCCGCTAAAGGGTCCGAACTCCAGGCCACCGTCCTGCGGCTGGAGGAGGAGAAGCAGCTGCGGGAGGCAGCCCTGCAGTCTGAACGCAGCCGCTTCGAGGAGGAGAAGCAGCAGCTGGGCAGCCTCGTCACCAGCCTCCAGAGCTCCCTCTCTGAGAGCCACCGGGCCAGGGAGAGGCTGGAGCAGGACCTGCGGGCACGGGAGGCTGGCGAGCCCCAGGGTACCCCGCTGCGGGTCCGGGGGGCCGAGGCAGAGGCAAGGAGTGAGGGGGAGGCCGGGCGGCTGGCTGCTCTCAGTGCCCAGCACGAGAAGACCCTGCGGGAGAGGGACTCTGCCCTGCAGCAGCTCCAGCACCTGCAGGAGGCCAACGCGTCCCTGAGCAGCCAGCTGCAGGCCATGGCGCAGGCCCAGGATGCCAGCCAGGCCGCCTCGGCGGAAGAGAAGGCTGAGCTGAGCCGCAAGGTCGGTGAGCTGGAAGCCAAGATCCTCGAGCTCGGCGCCCAGCGGCAGCAGGGAGCGGCAGAGGGGCTGAAAGCCCAGCTGCGGGAGCTGGAGGGCAGGCTGAAGGAGAGCCAGCAGAGGCTGGCCGAGAGGGAGAGGCTGGCCCGGGAGAACACCCGCCTGCAGGAGCGGCTCCTCTTCCTGGAGGAATCCCTGCGGAACACCGAGGGCATCCTGGAGGACGAGAAGAGGCGGGCGGCCGAGAGCCTGGAGGGCAGCCTGGCCAGGATCGCCGAGCTGGAGGCGGAGAGGCAGCAGCTGGCACAGGGCCGGGAACCAGCTCCGCAGGAGCGGGGCGAGGAGCCGGCTAAGCGCCGGGCACCGGAGGAGAGCCGGGAGAAGCCGATGGGAGCCTCCCCTGCTGCCAAAGGGGAAGATGGAGAGCGCGGGCGGCTGGAGGAGGAGATGCGGGCGCTGAGCCGGGAGCACGGCTGGGCCTGCCAGCAGCTGCAGGCTGAGCAGGAGAAGGCAGCTGCTCTGGAGGCCCGGGCAGAGCGCCTGGCTGCTGAGCACCAGGAGAGGCTGGCTGCCCTCCAGGCCGACCTGTCCAGCGCCCGGGCGCGGGCGAAGGAGAAGGAGGGCGAGGAGCAGAAGCTGAGGGCCGAGGTCTCCTCCCTGCGGGAGAAGATAGCCGTCACGGAGCAAGCCACAGCCCAGCGTGTGGCCGGGCTGGAGGCAGATGCCCGGAGAGCTGCCGAGGCACTGGAGGGGGTCTCCCAGCAGCTCTCCCAGGAGAAGCTCAAATCCAAGGAGCTGGAAGCTGCCGTGGAGCGACTGCGGAGCGCAGAGGCAGAGCTGTCCCGGGTGGCTGCTGCCGGTAGGCAGCGGGAGTTGGAGCTGGAGGTGGAGGTGAAGAAGCTGTCTGGAGAGTTGACTATGCTGGGCACCAGGCTGGAGGAGATGCTGCGGGAGCACCGGCGGGACCTGGCGCACCGGGAGGAGGAAGCCGAACGCTTGCGGCAGGAGGTGGAACGGGCCAAGGCGGACTGCGCCACTGAGCGAGCCCGCAAGGCAGAGCTGGAGGTGCAGCTGCAAAACTCCCTCAACGAGCAGAGGGTGGAGCGGTCGGTGCACCGGGAGGAGCTGGCCCGGTCCCGGGAGCTGATGGAGGAGAAGGAGGGGGAGCTGGATGAGCTCCGCCGAAAAAACGTCTTGCGGGGTGAGGAGTTGAGGGACCTGCAGAAGACGGTCAGCAAGCTGAAAGGAGAGCTCGCCTCGGCAGAAGCGGCCAAGGAGCGGGCGCCCAAGGCAGACAACGAGCTGCAGGGCTTCTCGGAGGCCACCTGGAGCAGGAATGTGGAGGGGGACAGCATCAAGGCCACCTGCTCAAAGGAGATGTCCCTCAAAAGCTTGGAAGAGAAGACCCGTCACAGGGAGCAGGAATCCGGCTCGAGCCAAAACCTTTACCAGGAGAAGCTGAAGGAGACCCAGGCCCTTCGTTTGCAAGTGGAAGAGCTGGAGCAGAAATGCAGGGAGCAGCAAGAGGCTATGGCCACCCTGGAGCAAGCGGCGGCCGAGGCGGCGGTAGCAGAGCAAGGGGAGCTGGAGGCCTTGAGGAGGGAAGCGGCCCAGCAGAAGGAGAAGGCGTCAGAGCTGCAGAAGCTGCTGGAGGCCTCGAGGTCGGCGCAGGCTCTGCAGGACGGCACCGTGGAGGCCCTGCGGAAGGAGCTGCAGGAGAAGGGCAGGGAGCTGATCCAGAGCAAAACCGCCATCACCGCTGCCGAGAAGGAGCTGGCGTCCCTCCGCTCTGCGGCGCAGGAGAAGGGCCGGTCGGAGGAGAGCTGGAAGGAGCAAGTGTCTCAGTGCGTCCAGGAGATGGAGAGGAAGAACAGCCTGATCGGCAGCCTGGAGCACGAGGTCTCCATCCTCCATCGGCAGGTGACGGAGAAGGAGGGGGAGAGCAAAGAGCTGAAGCGCCTGATCGTTGCCGAGTCGGAGAAGAGCAAGAAGCTGGAGGAGAGGCTGCGGGTGCTGCAGACGGAGATGGCCACCGCCGCCTCCCGGGCGGCCGAGAGGTGCTCGCTCATGAAGGTGGAGGTGCAGCGGTGCCAGGAGGAGATGGAGAAGCAGCGGTTGGCCATCGAGGCCCTGAAGAGGGACCGCCATTGCCAGAGCGAGCGGGAGGACGAGCTGCGTCAGGAGGTGAAGGTCTGCCAAGACAAGTGCCTCCAGAAGGAGCAGCTCCTCGCCGCCCTGCAGCAGGAGCTCGGCAGTGCCCAGGCGCTCGCCGGGGAGCTGCCGGCGCTGAAACACCTTTGCCAGCAGCTTCAGGCAGAGCGTGCCTCCCTGGAGAGCCAGCACCGCCAGGACCTGGAGCAGAGGGCGAAAGCCCTGGCCGCTTTGCAAGCAGAGCTGGCGCGGGCCAAGGTGGAAGCGGCCGAGGTGGCCTCCCTACGGGAGCGGTCGGCAGAGCAGGATCGGGCCATCCAGCGGCTGCAAGCGGAGACGGCGGAGCAGGCGGCGCGGCTGGCGGGGCTGCAGCAGGCCAACGCTCGGCTGGCGGAGGAGAACCGGGGGCTCGGCGAGAGCCGGAGCCGCGGGCAGCAGCGGCTCGAGGCAGAGCTTGCCCAGGCCATGGAGCGGCACGCGCGGGAGCTGGAGCGGCTGCGGTCGGCGTCGGAGGAGCTGGTGGCTGGCAGTCGGCAGAAGGCGGAGGAGGCGGCGCGGAAGCTGGAAGCGATGAGTAATGAGTATGAGAGCAGCAAGGCGGCGGCGCTGGAAGAGAGGAGGAAGCTGCTGGAGGAGAGGCAGAGGCTGACGGCTCAGGTAGGGGTTCCTGCAACCTCCTTGCCTGGCGGGCTGCGGGTGGGGGGAGCCCCCTGGGAAAAGGGGCGTGTTTGGTCTCCTGCACACCCCTGAATCCTCGTCCTCCTGCTCAGCCCAGGAGTTGGGGGTCTGGGACACGCTCCCCAAGTGATGCTCAGGCCTGAAGGGGACGGGCGTTCCTGGGAAAGGCAGCCCAGTCTGTGCTGGCCGTGTATTCAATTCTGCCTTTTGTGCTTGCAGGTGGAGCAGCTAGAAGTATTTCGGAAAGAACAAGCTAAGCAGGTAATGCATGCGAAGTGCTGGCTGCTTAAAAGGTGATGGTGCATGGCCCTAGCTGCTGCCGCTTCCCACCGGAGCCACCTTCTCCTCTTGTGAACTGTTTGCGGTGGGGAACCCAGCCATGGGGTGCTTGGTTGCGGGTCTTTGCGCTTGCGCCTTTGCCTCCATGGAGTAGGAACTGGGGTCCAAACCTGCCACCTGCCCACTCTCAGTGGTGCCCGTGGCTCAGCACGGCTTCTCACTCTCGCCTTCCCGGTACGGCCCTGGGGCACGCCGCAAGCAGCACACTGGCGGTGACCAGCTGCCGAGAGCATCCTCGACACAGGGCTCCTTGACAAAGGACCTCCTGTGACACCTTGTCCTCGGAGAGGGGGGATTTGGAGGGAAGCTGGGATTCCCCATTCCTTCTCTCCGTCCCTTTTTCCCCACTCTCTTTAACTGACGTTCAGCTCCTCGCCCAGCCAGCAGGAACAGCTGGTGCCAGGAGGAGAGGGCTGTGCAGTCCAGATGTGGCCAGATGTGGGATACTTTGCAGCAGCATCAATCACAGACATGGTGTGGACTAGCACTTGGGAAACGACACTGGAAAAGCCCCGTTTCCCTGCCCAGCTTAGTTTGCCCCTCCCAGTGCCAGCCTGAGCTGCTCAGGGACCCCACAGAGGCCTCATGGCTGTGACTGCTGGGGCTGGGGGCTCCCTGAGCGTCCCCTGGAGCAGGGAGAGCCCAGCCGGGCCGGGCAGGAGCTTGCAGCAGCCGGGGTCTGGCAGCCATCTCCCCTTGCTGAGAGTGACAGCCGATCCGCGGGACCACAGCTCGCAGGCACCCGGGCGGTGAGCACACTCGCTGCCAAAGGATTTACGAGCTGCCTGCCCGTGCTTGGGGCTCCCGCTGTGGCTGGGGGCCTCGGGGGGTTCCTTAATCCTCAGCCCTTCCATGGTGTCACGTCCCGCAGGCGCGTTGAGCGAGCTGCAAGCAGCCGCCCTCCGCTCTCAAACCGCAGCAGCATCCCCTTGGGGGTGGGATGCCTCCTCCCCTCTAGTGGGCATGGGTCCCCCTCGAGCTTGCGTGGCTTGAGGTTTGGCATGGAGGACGCCCATGGCAGGCTGGGCCTCCTGCTCTTACCCTGACAACAGCTGGCAGCAGAGAAGCCTGCTCCAGAGACGGGGCACGGCGTAACTGCACCATCTTCCCTCGCCCGCCCACCTAAAGGGGTCTCGGCTCCGCTTCCAGCTGCTCCTTACGCTTGGGTAGCACAAACCTCCTCCCTGCAGAGACTAACATGAGGCGGTTGGCTGTGCTGCTGGCTGGGGACCGTGGCCTGGAGCTTCCTCGGTGGTGGGCGCTGCTGAACAGCCCCCCCCGGGGCAGGAAACCTCCTCCTGGTCCTGCCCCTGCAGCTGGCTGGAGAGGAAGGACGTGCTTCTCCACGAGAGGGTTGTAGACGGGAGTGTTGTGCCTGGAGCTGGTCTCACTGAGCTGTGCTCTTCCAGGTGGAGGAGCTGAATAAAAAGCTGACCCAGCATGAGAAGACCACCCGAACCCAGCAGCAGAGAGTTAAGGTAAACAGGGACCAAAAACCTGGGGGCTGAGCTCTTGGACAGCCCTGGAGCTGTTGGTGGCTGCCCTGGGGGCTTGGCCAGGCAAGGTGGGGGTGCAGGGTGCCTCTGACCCAGTCTCTTCCCTGCCCGCAGGTGCTGGAAGGGGAGCTGCAGGCAGAGACCACCCGTCAGCAGGAGAAGGTGGCAGAGCTGCAGGCGCAGCTTGCCCAGAAGGAGCAGGCAGCCGAGCACTACAAGGGCCAGGTATGCTGGGGGCTGGCATGGCCCCACTGTCCCTGTCCCCCCCGTGCAGCACGCCACGGCGAAGCTCAACGGGTTTTCTCTCCTTGACATCCTAGATGGAGAAGGCAAAAACTTACTATGACGCAAAGAAGCAGCAGAACCAGGACCTGACGGAGAAGCTGAAGGCCATGGAGCAGCTGCAGAAGGAGAACGCGGAGCTCCGGACCGAATCGGAGAGGTTGGCCAAGGAGCTGCAGCAGAGCATCCTGCAGGCCAAGGAGTCGGAGCTGAGCTGCAGGAACCTCACCAGCCAGGTCCGCAGCCTGGAGGCTCAGGTGGGCACGGTGCAGCGGGGCTTCAGCCTCCTCCTCCTCCTCACCTTCATTGCCGGCTCACTTGGAGGATCCAACCCTCCCTGCTTCCCACCCAGGTGGAGTTTGCCGATCGGCAGCTACGGGAGCTCGGCAAGTTCCAGGTGGCAACAGATACGCTGAAGGGCCGGGAGACTTTCCGCCAGAACCCTGCCGATCTCAGTGCCGACAGCCTCGACCTCAGCCTCGACGAAGCGCAGCCGCTCAACTCCACCAGGTACCGACACGCTGCGGCTCAGTGGAGCCCGTCCTGCCGTCAGCGTCACAAAACCCCAGTGTCCCCCGTCCTCTCTGTTCCCCGACGGCCCGGTAAGCCGGTCAGCACTGCCCTCGTGCCCCGTCTCCGCAGGAAGCCTGGCCGCTCACAGTCGGAGGCCTCGGCGGTGCCGCCAGGCAGCGAAGAGTCGCTGGTGTCCCAGCGGCTGCCGCGCAAGGTGGAGTCCCTGGAGAGCCTCTACTTCACCCCCATCCCCAGCCGCACGCGGTCCCAGCTGGAGAGCAGCGCTGGCTCCCTGGGCGACCTCTCACTTGACTCCGGCTGCAAGACCCGCTCAGCCCGGCGCCGCACCACCATCAACATCACCATGACAAAAGTGAGTGGCCCCTGGGTGTGGGGCAGGGAGGGATCTGTGGGGCAGGATCTCTGTGCGGAGGACAGGGATTTGCGGTTTGCTATGCCCTGCAGCCTGGGGGCCCTCTGGGGACCAGAGGTGAAGACAGGGATGGCTTTTAATCTGCTTCCTCCCCTCCTCTGCCTCTCACCCCACGAGACAGCAGCCAGGCAGCCGCAGGGCACAGCACCCCATGGGCTGCTCCAGCCCCTGCCGAGGGTCACCCTGGGACGGGCTGGGGGCTTTGATAGCCGGGTGGGGGTAATCCCTGGCATCCATACAGGTTGGGGGATGAGGGGATGGAGAGCAGCCCTGCGGAGAAGGACTTGGGGTACCAGT
>JAOBAS010000025.1:26979196-26990929 GCA_025311575.1 Elanoides forficatus
CGGGGGGACGTCGGGGGGTCTCTGGGTTAGGGGCCCTTTGGGCTCTGGGTGGTGAGCTGCAGTGGGTCTGCAGGGCCCTGGGGGGCTGTGGGGTCCCCGTGGGTCTCGGAGGCACCGGGGAAGGGTGAGGATGGTGAGAATGGGCCACTGGGGTGGGGGGCCTGAGGCGGGGGTGAGGGGCTGGGTGCGGATGGAGGAATTGCCCGGAGATGGCCGGAGGAGGCTGTGGGGAGCAGGCGGGAGGCGGGCGGTGATGGAGGGGGAGGCTCAGGAACAGCCTTTGAGCTGCGTGAGGAAAGGGCAGTTGGGGAGGTGGCGGGTAATTGCGCACCGAGGCGCTTGGGGACGAACCCCGCGGAAGGACTTTGCATCCCTGAAGTAGCCAAAGCGCCTATTTCCAGACGGGGTCCCCAAAGCCGGAGCGGCTGAAGAGGCGCCCTGGAAACACCAGTTGGGCCCTTCAGCACCTCTGCTCTAAATTCATTCCCTGACTGTAAAACTCGTTGCTGGAAAAGCCATGCAGGACCAGGGTGGAATTTGCATTTTGGAGAATACAGGAGCACGTGGGGCTCCTTGGAGTGCCCTCAGCTGCCGGCGGCGCGGGTAACGTTCGGCCTGTCACCTTGGTGCTGTGCTGTGCAAACTTCTATGTTGAGATAATTAGTAGCCCTTGTTGCTCTTGGGAAATAGAGGGCTTTAATCGAAGTTCTCATGCTGGCATTCAAGCATTCCTGGAGATGAAAAATTGCAGAGATGAAAAATTGCAAAGCCGGAGGAAAAAAAAAAAAGATCTGCTGGGAAAGCTGGAATTGGGAGCAGGGGCTTGCCTGCTTCTGCGCAGCTGGAGTGTGGCATGTGCGTCTGCTGCTGTACTGCAGCACCGTAACGGCACTGCTGTCCCAGGCTTTGCCGCAGCTCTTTGCCATCACCTGTGCTTCGAGCTAAAGAACTTTCCTTCTGCTTGTAGAGTGGTTCTGTGTGTGCGCAGCCAGCAGTGCTGCGTGTCCCCTGGGAGGAGTGGCATGGGGCAGACAAGATGGTCAGCTGGTGCAATTGGTGTGGGTTTCAGTGCTTTTCCTCAAGAATTGGTAGTTTGGCTTAAAAATTCTCAAGTGCTGAAGGTTGTGTTTGGGAAATTTACTGGCAGGGCCAAGTTGTGGAGCTTCCCTCGTGTATGGCTGAGCTGTGTGAGCGAGGTGAGATCGTCTGCCTGAAGCCCAGGAAGAGCTTGTGTATCCTCCCTGCGCCGTGTGTTGTTGCCGAGGAGCGGGTACAGTGGGGTGACAGGAGGATTCAACCTCAAATCCAGTGACTGAACATCTTAAACCACGAATCGGTCGCTCTTGAGTTGCTGCTTGTTATATTTAAAGATATTGGCTGGTGGCTTTTTATGCCAGAGAGCTGTTTTTCCAACCAGGCTTTGAAGAACGCCAAGGTGTAGCTGTGCACACTGGAACCAGCCTCTTCGAGCCCCTCTCTGAACAAGCAAGCCTGGCATCCTCCTGTGAATCTCTTCCATTGTGATAAGTGAGACTTAAGGCAAGCTAGTAAGCAAATAGTAAACTGTTGCACTTGTGAGCTCCTTAGTTTAGTGCCAGCAGCAGATGGGAAACCTCTTCCTTTTATAAATGTGGAAGATCTGAAGTCTCTGACCCCCAAAAGTGAAATTCCTGTTTTTCAGTCCAGCAGGAAACTGCTTTTGGGGCCGGCTGAGAGTGACAGAGAGGGCGTAGCGAGGAGGCAGCCAGTAAGGAGGGGTACCAGAGCTGTGCTTATCCCTATGCTGTGATTCCACAAAATCCGCGTCTGTTGGGACAAAATCCCTATGCTTTTGTTGTCCTGAGATCTTGGCAGCTCTTTGGGCTGAGCATGTCACTGACAACCCATTAACGGTGGGGCCAGTGCACAGTGTAGATCTGAAAGCAGTTTAACATTTCACTCGGTGCACCCGTGTGGGATAAACACTGAGTGTCATGTGGCTTTGGCTCTGCCTCCTTGTAACTCAGGCTGTCGTCAAAGGTTTCATTTACAATTAACGAAGTGTTTGATCAGTCAGGGCCTTTCTACTCCCTGCTGGTTGTTAACATGCTCTTTCATGAGCAGAAGAAATGAGGAATTGAGATTCCAAAATTTCCTGAGACTTTCACTAAAGAGCCTGCCTCTTCAAAATCTGCCTTGGGTGAATGGCCAGACTCTCAGAGTTTTATCTTCCAGTTATTTCAGGTTGTTCCTAATGGGTGATGTGAAACAAATGCTGAGGTTGGAAAAGGTGAGATCAGGTCCCAGGTGTCACAGATCCTCAGCTCTTCTGCCTCTGCCTGGGGCTGTACATAGCAGATGCTGGACGCTGTTGGTCTTGATGGCCAAAATACGGCGGAGCCGCACAACATGAGCTGTAGGCTGGTCTGTAGCTTGGAACTGAAATCAGCAGCTGCTTATTCTCCATCCTCTAGATGTTCTCCTTACCTCCTTCTCAGATTTAGAGCGTAAGGAGATTACAACCGGCTTGCAGCAGGGCGGTTGGTATGCGCGCCTGGAGATCCTCCTGTCTCCCTGCTTCTGGACTGCAAGAAGCAGGCAGTTACGGGCTTAATATTATAGGTAACAGCAGCCTTTGCGTTCTGCTAGAGGGAGGTAATTCTCTTGACCATCCTGGTGATGAGGATCACAGGTTTGTGGTGACTTTGGGGCATTAGCTCCTGCTGAAAACTGGGGAGTGGCATGAGATTCTTCCAAAGACCACAGTACTGTGTCTGAGGAGAGAATTAGACTTTAGTCATAGATACCCAGTATGTCCCTGTCATCAGCCAGAGGAGGCTGGGGTTTTTGAGTGGTTCATGAGTTACAGAGGAGACAGAGGGCAGAATATATAATTTTTTATTACTTATTTAAAAAAAAAAAAAAAAAAAAAAAAAGAAAAAATAAAGTTGTTCTAAGAGCTCTAGTTGGTTGCACACAGCGAGTCCTGTGCAGGTATCACCAGCTGGAGGAGACTGCAGTGGGAGTGGGTTGGTGCTCAAGGCTTGGTAGAGCATATCTTCAGATAATTCTGTCACCCTCATGGTTCTTGTCTAACCCCTCGCCTCTCTGGCCTGGTAAAGGGAGATTTAAGAGCAGAGGCTCTTCAGCCTAGCTGATGGGTTTAGAAATGGACCCAAAACCGGGGTGTCAAATTGAGACAAACCCAAACTAGAAATAGAGCAAATGCTTAACGGCGAGAGCAGGTGCTTCATGGCACTGTGTCTCGCCTTTGGGTTCATCATTGCTGTTCATTTTTAGAACCAAAACTGGATTTCTTTGGTAAGAGAGCATGCAGATCAAGAAGGGGTTAACTGGAAGGTCCAGTTTGGGGTGGCTGCTCTGCCAAGTCATGTCTGACAGTCATCAGATCGATCCATCTCTGCCTGAATGTCCTGTCTGTCACATCCCAGCTCCCCTTAATAAAGTTATTTCAGGAGCTTGAAGATCTGGGGAATCTAGTGAAGCTCAGACCCTGTAATTGCGGGAAAACTATCCAGTGCTGTGGCTTCTTGTACTTGCGAGGACAGCTTACGTGGCAGTTGCACTTGGCTTTGGAGGACAGCTAGATAGGAAGCCCTCTTCTCTGTGAAATGCCAGCAGGATTTCCATAGGGTTTGGGGCTGAGAAGGCTTTAGCTCATTTGTTGGAAGAATTTGTAGATTTGGGGAAGATGCTGAAGGAAAGAGGCTGAGAATTGTTCCCTATGCATGGGACAGACCGGCGTGGATGGGGTGGCTGCTGGCACAGTGCAGAGGAGTGACCAGAAGCCACTGTAAGGGGAAAAAAAATAACTGATGTGTTTTGAAGGTGCCTGACCGTCTGTGCCTGTAAAATGTCCTCATCCAGTGAGGGCTGGGGTAGAGCCTAGGGGCAGGGATCTCCTGGGGGGTGGCAGCGGGAGTCCTCAGGGACTTTCCAGGGCTGCAGGGGGACTGACCTACGCCAGAGCTGAGCTGGGCCAACAAGCACGTAGGGTTTCTCAGCTTCTGCTTGCATTGACTTGAGAAGATTTTTAAAATTTGTTTTTTGCTGTTTATCAGAGCAGTTGTTCTAACTATGAATTGTGTAGCTGACTCTTTTAAGGGAAAGCAGCGACGGAACTGATTAATCTGGATGCGTCTGCTTTAGGAACCAAAGAGCTTGGGGAATTTGGGCGATACAAGCGCACTTCTTGAAGCCGGTGTCAGATCATCACCACCTACATGCGGTTTCCTACGCAAGCCAGCGAGCTCAAACAGGGATTTTCATAGCTCTGTATTTTGCATCTATCTAAGTACTGAAGTGCTTCTCGAAGGCCTCGGGGACCAAATCTCTCACAGGTGTTGCTCTGGGGTGAAGCACAGCAGATGTGTAACCGCACACAGAGAGATTGCTGCCATGCGTGTGTTTCCCTGCCTCCTCACACCAGTGTATAATTAGGCGCCACAGAGGAAGCAAGGTGTCTGTGCGTGTCCTCGGCCGAACCTGGGTGCGATCGGAGGTGCTGGCTGCGAGACACCTAATTGGGGAACAGCCCCGAGGGATCTGCCGCGCGTCGCCGGCAGCGGTGGCCTGGCACGCTGCAGGTGAGGCTGGCTGCTGCACTGTCCCCGGGAGAGCCCTGGGCTAAAGGTTGAAGCCGAGCTGACAGCTCCGTACCTGGTCATTGGAGGCTGGAGTGAGGTGGAGCCCGTTCCTGCATACACAGATCCAGACTGTGCAGGAAAGCGCGATAACAAAGTCTTTGCTGTGACTTGTTTTCGATCACTCTTCTTACAGCTCCATGCCTGCTTGCTGGTAAACATTGAGCATGGGTCATTCGGGGCTGGCCAGCCGTGTGCTCGGCTGTGGCTGTGCCAGGGGGAGAGCTGGCAGCCAGGGCAAGTGCTGTCCCCGTCCCCTCGGCCATGCTGGAGCGTCTCCAGCCAGATGGCCTTTTGGAAACCACACATTTATATGCCCAACCCCAGGTGAGCCACTGTAGGTTTTATTTGTGTTTGTGCCTCACCAAGGAAAGGCAAGATGAAGTCAGAGCTGTGGGATTTTGTTTGCTGCATCCCCAGCGCTGTGTGTCGGGGTTTGTGCTGGTGCTGGGATGAGTGCTGCCTGGCCGGTGAGCCTGTGCAGGGACATGACCGGTGCTGGAAGCCTCTTCAGCTCTTATGTGAAGATACAAAGCTCCAAGAGAAAGCTGAAATGCAATGTCAAAGGTTCCCCCACTCCTCCCCAGTCCAAATGCCTCGTGATGAGAGTATTCACACCAAATCTCACTGGGGGAAATAGGGGATTCTGTGACGCTTGGCCTCTGGGTGAGGTTTGGGTGCTGCCTGCTTGCAAGCTGAGGTTAGCACAGAGTCACAGTTCTGCAAAGAGGGGCTTTTAAATCACTTAGTATGTTCTTTCTGTCCCCTAAACCTGTCAGATGGAGGATGTCCTTAACACCCGATGTCCAGCCTGGCAGTTTCAGCTTGCGTTAAGCACAGATTATGCCAGCCCATTATTTCTTATGACTGATAACAACAACTCCTGTCACTTTCGGTTGCTCGTACTGGGGAAAAACTTTGCTGCCTGTAACGCTTGGGAGAAACTTCCAGCCATGTCAGCAAAGCAACTCCTAAATCTTCTGTGATTCTTTCTGAAAATTTTTTTGTTGGTGGTTTGTTGCTGGTGTGCAGATGCCATCCCCTGTCCTGCAGACTGGTGGAATTCTGGACTCCCTTCTCTGTCCTGTTTCTGATGTGCACTGGGATCACCCCTCTGTGCCCAGAGACACCTGGCTGGGTTGTGAACTTGGGACTTAAGCCAATTCCTCTGGTACACGTAGCATGGGACGGTGGGCAGAGCCTTGGCTGCACTAAAATACGTGAGGAAAAGGGGAAAGGTACTTGCAGGTGATGGAGGAGCAGGGGGACTCTGCAGCTCTCCCCGTGCAGTCTGGAGGGTCAAAAGACAGCTTTGGGCTGTGGTGTCACAATGGGTATGTCAAGGATTTGTTGTTTAAAGCTTCTAAATCCAGGGCTTCCCTTCTTAAAGTTTGCAAAGGGCAATCCCAGGGGTCTCACAGGGTGGCTTTGCAGCTGACTCCACCGCTGCTGTCAGCAGTGATCGGGTCTCACCAGGAGATAAAGGAGCCGGGTGCTGTGTCAGGGTTACTCACGGTGAGCAAGCAGTGTAGACACAGCACAGCCTTGCTTGTGTGGGTCATAAACCAGCACCTGTGCTGTTTGAGGAGGTAAAGTAAATGAGTTATCCATTGTAGGCTGGTACCGCTGCTCCCAAACTACAGTGGCTGATTTCTTTGATTTTTCTTCTCCCTAGGTCGATCTTTCACACTTGTCCCCAGAGGAGAGATGGAGGTGAGTCTGTGTTGGGAGGTGAACTGATGCTTACAACTTGAGCGAGCTCCTGCTCCTGGCCGGAGCTACCAGCAGCACAGCCCGCTCCGTATTCACGGCAGGAGAGGACAGGGTCAGCCTTCCCTGCGCAGTGTTGTTTGTTAGGGGGAAGTATGAACTGTCTTGAAAGGCAATACTAATATTTTTTCTTTTAAACTGCTTACTAGATATTCTTCCTTTTCCCTTAGCCAAACCAATTTTAGCTAGACACTTGTTGAAAAGCACAGTAAGACTGGTCTTCTCTCAGTATTAATTTATAGAGGATGACTTAAGATCAGAGAATTTGGCATATTTGTTGGGTTTGGGTGTTTTTTCCCCCTAACTTGAACTGTCTTGGCAGCTTAAGACCAAGATGTAAGGATGTTACAGGTCTTAATTCTGCCTTGGTTTTTGGTCAAACAGCACAAGCTGCAAAGAAACCACAGGTATCTGTAGAGCATCAGTCTGGAAATCACTTGTTCCAGGATGCAAATGGGGTTGCCCAGGGCAGAGAGAAGTGATTTGCTGGGGTTTGTGGGTTTTGCTGGCTGTAGACCGTGCCCATCCTGCCCAAACAGCCTTTCCCTTGCTGGGTGAGAGGTGGCATGGTGCTGGTAGCTCTGAAACTGGGCTGAGGGTTTGGTATTGAGCGTTGCTGCACGCTCGTGGTGTCAAACAGCCTCTCGGCTGATGCTGTTGCACTGGTGAGCTGCTGAGTGAGTTACGTGAAACGTGCGCTCCACGTTCGTTAGTTCAGGTATGTCAGCGTGAGTTATCTCTGCCTCATTCACGCCAGGATGGGCTGGACAGCAGTCTTGGCTTTCACAGTTTAAAAATGAGCTAGTTTCAGAGAAGCCTTTTGTCCTTTCTCCTCTGGTTTGCAACATAACACCCATCTCCACAACATTCCTTCGTGGTGTCTCTCAGTCTGGTCTTCCTCCCCCGTGACGAGGTGTTTGTCAGCCCTGCTGTGCTGTTAGCATGCGGTCTGTGCCCGCATGCTCCTCAGCCGCCTTTTCCCTGTTGTTGCAGGGTGGAGCATGCACGGATGCATGCCAAGCACCGTGGTCACGAGGCTATGCATGCCGAAATGGTCCTCATCCTTATCGCCACGCTAGTGGTGGCACAGCTCCTGTTGGTTCAGTGGAAACAGAGGCACCCTCGCTCCTACAACGTAAGTGTCTCCCACACAGCTGTTTTGTCTCGAGGCTGGATGTGAGTGCTGAGCGATGCCATCCTTTAGCTGCTGAGAAGTATGTTCCTGTTTTTCTCCTCTTGTCTGGTGTTGAGATACCCTTGTCTTCCCAGCAGCCTGTGGGGATTCTAGGTAGGGATGAGGACGGATGCGCCCAGAGGCCTCAAGTTTCTGTTATAAATTATGCCAATAACTCAGTTTTACATAGTGCTTTGACACCAGGTGATGGGACAAGCAGAGCTCAGGTATTGGCCTGAGGGTAACACAAAGGGAAGCTGCATTTTGTGAGCACTTCCTCAGAAGCAATGGGGGCTTCTTGCTGCCAGGACCCTGGGTTTGATGGTTCCTGCAGCACCACTGGGCTCTGCTGAGCAGACCTGCCACTTGCTGATGCCACTGCCTTGTCAGGGGCTGTTATTTCACCTGAACTAGCCTCACCCTGACTTCCTTATCGTAATTAATGTTTCCAGGCAATACCTGTAATCCTCTATGAACTTTAAACCAAACCTGTTTGCCTCTTACCTTCCAGCAGCACGACAGGAGCTCTGCTGCATGGCCATAGATCCCTTTTGGGAATAGGCTGTAGGGCAGAGACAAGTCTGAAACCTTCTGCTGTACCTGTCTCCTTGTTTAATACTTGCCTGAGGTGTCTGTGGTTGCAATGTTCAGGACCCTGGAGAGGCAAAGGTTTATATAGCTGCCTTACGACAACTACTTAGGTGGATCATCTCCTGTACCTTCCTCTGGAGATGTTTCCTGTGTGTTTTCTCTCCAGCTCTAGTCCTTTGCTACCAAAGATTGCCTGGCTGCTGCATCCGACTCCCTCAGTTAGGCTCTGAGCATGTTCTCTGGGTGCTGGGTGCCACAGACCGAACCTCCCGCATTTCCTGGTGCTGTTCAGGGCCCTTTGATGCAGGCAGCAGAACGGCTGCCAGGACTGGCAGGGTGTTTCTGATGTCAGATGAGCAGAGAGCCAGCTCAAAATGCCTTTCCTCTGTTCCTGCAGATGGTGACCCTCTTCCAGATGTGGGTAGTGCCTCTGTATTTCACAATCAAGCTGTACTGGTGGCGGTTCCTGGTAATCTGGGTGCTTTTCTCAGCAGTCACAGCTTTTGTCACCTTCAGGGCAACTCGAAAACCTCTGGTACAGACAACACCCAGGTTAGTACAGGCGTTCCTGGGAAAACTCCTCAGCCCCAGGGTAACCATTACAAGCAGCTCTTTCCAGTTTTGCTGCCACAGATCATTTTCTTAAACTTTGCACCCCCAGGGGTGTGCAACCCCTGCCAGTGCTGCCCGTGTTGGTCGGCGTGAAGCACTAACCGGCTGCTGGCAGCCAGCCCGATGTATGTGGTACCCAAGTGGGTGGTGGTAAGGCAGATACCACGTGCGCTGGCAGCCTCACCGAGGGCATTCCTGGTGTGAAGCACACTTGCTTACAGCCTTTGGAGATCCCGAGGTTTCTAGTTTGGAAGTAAAGACTGTGAGCGGCCCATGGCAGCAGCAGATCTGTAGCTTGAATTAGAAATTTAAAACTCTGTTGCCCATGTGTATGGGTAGGTGAAGTGTCTGCGAACAACACCATCCAGGTTTAAAAAGTAAAACTCTTTACATGCTTGGTGCAGTTTCATTCAGGAAAAATGAGGTAGTTAAATTCTTGTTTTAATTCTTTACAGGCTGGTTTATAAATGGTTTCTACTAATATACAAGATCAGCTATGCCACTGGAATCGTAGGGTACATGGCTGTGATGTTTACACTTTTTGGTCTTAACTTATTATTCAGGTGAGTGAATCTTTTGGGTCGTACTCCTGGGGCGAGGGATGTAACTCTGGAAAAATAGTTGTCTTAGCAATCTGATTAATGGGGCCAAAGAGACTCTTGGGGTGTCTTCTCCCTGCTGGGAGGATCACGGGTGAGATGCTGGTACCAGAACTCGTCAAGGTCACTGGAGAGCCCTGCTTCCAGTTCAGCTGTGTCAGCAGCTTCTCCAGCTCTGCACATGTCTAGGCTGGGGGCAGCAGTGGGATTTTCTTTGCCACCCTGATAAAGAGGTACCTGCAACAAGCAGCCAGCCCAGGTGTGGTAGCAGAGGACCTTAGCCCAAGCCAGCTTCATGTTTAGAGAGGTTGATTCCTTCTCTGGAATATGAGCAGACCTGGCAACTGCCTGCAGAAACATGGAAGTGTTAACTGGGGGCTTACTGGGTGCTGATCTGGTGCACAAGATAGCTGGAGATCACTGCAGTGGCTCATTCCAGAGGCTGATGAGGGCGATGGGCACCAGGTATTAGAAAGCTGGGGTGTCACACCCACATCTCCATTCAAATGCTGCTTGTTGACAACCAAGGTGAAGCATCCCAGAAGCAGGGACCAGGGTTGCGCTGGACAGGTGCCTAGAAACCTCTGCGGGTCATGCTTCCCAGTGATGTGTGTCCACTGCCTTGGTGGACCACTTTTGCAATGGAGTTAGTGCTGTGGGCTGTGTCGGCATGCTGGCTTTTGCACCCCCGAAGCCCCCCAAAAAAGCTCTTGATGTCATTTGGGCTCTTCTGTTGTAGAATCAAACCAGAAGACGCGATGGACTTTGGCATTTCCCTCCTCTTCTACGGTCTTTACTATGGGGTGTTGGAGCGGGACTTTGCCGAGATGTGTGCAGATTACATGGCCTCGACAATCGGGGTGAGTTAATGCCGTGCCGTCCCCCAGGCAAGAGTCCTCCCCGTTATGGGGGGGGCCTGAAATGGTCGGTTGCAGCAGTAGCTTTTTGCCCCCCCTAAATGGGATAGTGCATCAAGCTCCTCCCTTGAGGAAGGGCTCCCTGAGGCTGCTGTCATTCTCGCTGTGCTCTCTCTAGGCCCACTACCATGGTGTCTGGGCTGGGAGGTTTTTGATGTAACAGAGTGGCTCCGAGATCCTTCCTTAAGAGCAGAGCTTCTGCGGGTGTCTCCTCATCCTCAGAAGCACAAGAAATGAGGGAGTGGAAGGATCTGTTCAGCCCCTCTAAACTCGTGACAAATATTTCTCTACCTGGGCCTTTAAAATCTCCAGTGCCAAAGAGCACTCCTGTTTGTGGGACCACACTGTGGGTATATTAACTCATGACCTGCAGCCGTCAGGGAAGGATTCACACCACGGAATTCCTTCTGCTGCTGGTACCCACTGCAGCCTGTGCTGTCCCTGGGGACAGAAGCTGTGTTCCTGCGTGCCTGCAGTGGTGGCCTAAAATCTGTAGCCCACTCACCTGTTACTAAAAAAACCCGACTCCACCAAAAAATGCGTGACCTAATATGCTGGTGGAGTAGGTCATCTTGCTTCTTTGCAGCAGCTCTTTAGGGTCTTGGACTTTGTGTTTCCTCCTCCTCTCTAAGCTTTCTGCTGCTGTTCCTTGGAGGTTCTGCCTGGCAGGACTGGGGAGCTCCAGCCCCTCACCAGCCATCTTCCACTCACACTGGGACACCTTGACAGAGCTCGGGTCTCCCCCCATGTAGGTGGTGGGTGCCCAGGAGAGGCCTGCAGCAGCCCAGGCGCTCCTCGAGGGTCTGGCCTGGCTGCAGGGCTGCTGGGAGGATGCTGGCACTGCAGCCCAAGGGCTCCATCAGACACTTGGAGTGAAGCTGTGCCAGGTCTCTGCCGGAGGCATGTTTTGCCAATGATACTAAACTAGGAGGAGCTGTGGGCTCCTTCAAGGGTAGAGAGGCCTTACAGAGAGATCTGGATAGACTAGAGAGCTGGGCAGTCACTGATTGTATCAAATTTTACAAGAGCAAGTCCCAGATTCTCCACCTGGAACGGGGGGTAATCCTGGTAATACGTACAAATTGGGGAATGAGAGGCTGGAGAGCAGCCCTGCGGAAAGAGATCTGGGGTTTTGGGTTGATGGCAAGTTGAGCATGAGTCAACAGTGTGCCCTGGCAGCCCAAAGGGCCAGCTGTGTCCTGGGGTGCATCAAGCACAGCATCTCTAGCCGGTCGAGGGAGGTGATTGTCCCACTCTGCACTGCCCTGGTGCAGCCCCACCTCGAGTACTGTGTGCAGTTTTGGGTGCCTCAATATAAGAAGGACAGCAAACTGTCAGAGTGTGTCCAGAGGAGGGCGACCGAGAGGGTGAAAGGCCTTGAGGACAAGGCATATGAGGGGCAGCTGAGGTCACTTGGTTTGTTCAGC
>JAOBAS010000025.1:27000931-27030535 GCA_025311575.1 Elanoides forficatus
TCCTGGACTAAATGAACTAGACTCTTTTTGTAGTTGTGTTCTGGTACAACCTAACGGGGGAGGGGTCTGGGTGCCGAGCCGCCGGCGGCAGTGACACGCTGCCTGCCCCTCAGCTCCCCAAGCCCAGGGAAGGCTTTTCCCAACAGCCCCCTGAACCATCGCTCCCACGAGACCCTCCAGGCCACGCTGGTGGCAGGCAGCCCCTTCTCTGCCTGCTCCAGGCAGCTCGGGGCCAGGACCACGGTGACAAGGACCACGCGGTGGGCTGGAGCAGGCAGGGACGAGGTTGCTCCTCACCGTGTTGTCTGGAGCTGCTGGCAGCTTCACGTGCTGAAAACCACCCTCTCGAGGCTCCTCTGGCCTGGAGGTCTGGGGGAAGAAGGGGTCGCTCCCCACAATCCTGGCCCAGAGCAAGCTGGAAAAGGAAACCCCAGGGCTGAAAGGGAGACATCAGGGCACTGAAGCCCACCGAGGCCGTGGCAGGGGGTGGTGGGAAGAGCTGAGGGCGGATGCTGCGGACCCCCGAGTGGAGGGAGCGCTGTGCACAGCAAGGGACATCCCGTTCTCTGGTCTCAGTAAAAGAGCGAGGACAGGGAAGAGGAAGATTATTCCCATTTGGTGAGAACAGAACCCTAGGAGGTTAAGGGACATGACCCAGGAGACAAAGCAGGAAGTGGCAGAGAAGTCCCTGCCACAGGGATGCTGAATCATCTCCCCAGCTCCGGCCATGCGGGAGGCCAACAACTCCCGCTCCCCCAGCCCCTCCCTGGCACCTTTCCCACGCTGATCCCCGGCAGCAGACACCAAGCAGCGTGCCGATCAGTTTTAAGGCTGGAGGTTTTGTTTCCAGGTGGTGAATTATTCACAGCCAGGCCGGTGTCCTGGCCATGCTGCTCCTCCGCCCAGGGCAGCAGCTGGGGTTGCAGAGGCAATTACGATAATGGAAGGAGGCGAAGCCCGAGCGACCTGGTGTCACGTTTAACATGCAGCGATGCGAACTGCATGGGCAAGGGGACACTAACTGCCACTGCTCTTATGGTGTTTTGTGCCCAAGAGCTGGCAGCAGGCAGGGGGCCGCCCCCAGCCCCAGGTGCAGGAGAAGAGATCACCAGGCACCCAGCACCACCCCACCTCAGGGAGCAGAGGTCTGGATTTGTGCCCAGCCGAGGATATTTATCTGTGGTTTATTTAACCCCTTTTTGAACACCCACACAGACAGTTTCCAGCCTGAACAAACCTGTCCTGTGCTGCATGGAAAAGTGCTTCCCTCCATTTGCCACGAAGCTGTAACCCAGCCCATCCCTCACCTCTTTCCAGAAATACCCCTTCCCAGAAAGGACATTTCCCCCCCTCAGCCTCCTCCAGCCCCCCTTTCCTTCCAATCTCTGCAACTGGTTCCCGGGAGGATGAGCTCCATCACCCCACCAGGGACCGAGGTGAGGCTCACCAGCCCATAGCTCCCCACATCCTCCTCTGCGAGACAGGGGTGACTTTTTTTATTCCAGCTGTTCCTGCTTGCTTCCAAGGCTCCGAAGGAACCTCCCCCGATCACCACGACCTTTCAAATGTATTGGAGCGGCCTCGCAGCTCCCTTAGCCCTTACGGGTGCACCCTGCTGGGTCCCAGAGACCCGGGACACCTGGTCTAAGTGCTCCCTAGCCTCGGCCCTCTCCATCAAGGCAAGTCTTCCTCGCTCCAACCTTTCCCACCGGTCTCGGGGACCTGAGGCTGCTGAAGACCAGTCCTACCAGTAAACACCAAGATGAAGATGACATCCAGTACCTTTTCCACATCCTTTGTGACCAGGTCCCCATTCCCATTCCACACTGAGCGTACCTGTAAACACCTTCCCTGTTGCTCCTCACATCCCTCAACAGATTCAGCTCCAGGAGGGTGCAGCTTTCCCCTGCCCGCTCTGGTCCTGTGAGCTGTGCCACCACCCGAGCCAGCCCAAGCCACCCAAGTGGGACAAGCCAAGGGACACGTGCCTATGAAACCGAAATCTTACTTAAAAAGCAAAGGAATCCGTGGGAATACTATAAACATTTTATTTATTGTTTTCAAAAAGACAGGAAAATAATCTAGATCATTTATTTATATTTTTTGTTTTTTTAATAAAAACCTTTACATAATCCTCATGCATAAAGACCTTCAGTGGACCAATGCAAAGCAGCGCCAGGCAGGCTGGAAGCTGCTGGCCACTGCCAGCACTGGCTGGCTGGCTGTGGCAGGAGGTGCCGCTGCAGCAACCCTGAAATCAGAGCAGAGCAATAGACAGCTTTTCTTTTTTATTTTTTTTTTGGGGGGGGTGTTCTGTTGTTTCCTTCTTTCAAAAATAGTCAGTTTCTAAACACAGTAAGAGTAAAGACTGTACACACCAGAGCACATCAACACAGTCAGCTGTTCACTTGTGGGATGTTTTTGGGCTGGATGGCAGCTCCGCTCGATGTCACCCAGCAACACGGCAAACAGAGACGACAGCGTGTGCCGGTCACTCGCGCACACGGCAGTGCAGCTGTGCGTACCCCTTACCTACACGGGCCGCTGTCCGGCAGCAAAGAGGCAAGTCCGAAGCACCTGGGCAGCCAGGCTCTGCTCCTCAGGCAGGTGACCTCTTTTGGCGGTTTTGCTTTCGGCATAGAATTTGCCCACTCCCATCAGAAGCCTGGAGCCCTGGAACGCAGCAACTATTACGACAAGCTCCTGTGTTTTACCGCATGTGGGACCCAGGAGACATCTGTCCTCAGAGGCCCGCACGGTGCAGAGCACGCCATAAGGCACACACACACAGGTGTCACCTCCCTTTCTCCTGAGGCAGGGAAGTAGCTTGCTTTGCTTTTGGAGACAGAGGATGGAGAAATGAGAGAAAAAAAACCAAAAACACCAACCACATTCGCAGGTCTCCAACTTAGCAAGAGAAGGCAGGAAAAGACACTTCTGAACTTAAGTTTCTTCTCCCTCCCCCACCCACAGAGCAAACTTATAACATAAAGCCCCAGTTAAAGCTTATCCGCGGTCAGTTCAGGTGCCAAAGGTTCATCGGTTTACCAAGTGCAGCCCCACCAAAGCGGGAGTCTGCCCACGGAAAACTGTCCCAGCACTTGCTTCACCATCCTCTGCGCCGCAATGAAAGGAGTGAAAAGGATCTGCCAGGAGCTGAAGCCCACACCGTGCCCCCCTCCACAGGTACAGTCTCGCCTGCAGACAGGTTCGGCAAGAGGTGCTTTATTGATTCTAGGAAAACGTTGTTTGGTTGAGGGTGCCAGCCAGCAAGGTCCAACCAGTCTCAATGCTCCCCCAGGTTACAAAAACTCCTGCGTTAGCCCACATACTAAAGCCGTTTTACACCCCTATGGAAAAACCTGCATGGCTAGAGGTTGTTCGCCCTCAAAACAAGGGTAAGGGTTAACAAACGGTAAAAACTGTCCATCGGTGGAAGGGATTCCTCCTCAATGAGTCACTATTGTCAGCTCCCGTAGGTAAGACTGGGTGAGGCTGCGGAGCTCCTCCAAGGCATAGTCCTCCGGCATAGGCAGCCTTCCGATGTGGGGAGCGAGCAGGCGAAGAGGGACGCGCTGCAGGTCAGGTGTGGAGTCGGAGATGGACTCTGGGGAGTGCTGCAGGCTGAGGACCACCCGCAGCAGGTTAGCAACACGCTTGGCCATATCTGGAAAGAGAAGGAAGAGGAATGTTTCTTTGTGCTCCACACCAGGCTCCGGAGCGGGAGCTAGCAGCCCAGCGCTTACAAGCTCGCCCTGCGGAGGGGTGAACTTGAGCAGCGATTCAACAGGAAATTTTGGAGCAAAGGCATTTGGCTGGGTTGGTGGAACCACACCCTAGTGTGACCTGTCTCTTCTCAGCTCCAGCAGTGAATCTCCTCTCCCCATGCAGACTTCCTCCACGAGTATAATAAAAATTTGGCCTTATTCCTTAGACCAGACCATTTTCTGCAAGCATGCTCATACTTTGTTTGGCACTGTAAAACTAACCATGCAGAAGACGTTTTACTGCTTATCAAGAGACAGTTGTAAGAGGCCAGACACTGGACGCTGCAGCAACCAGCCAACAAAAACTGCCTGAAATGACCAATAGCTGCAGGTATGGCAACTACTGGAGCAACACATGGCTCGCCTCACCAACCACAGTCTTCTTTCTCAGCACAGGCAAAGGGACAGATAGACCAGCAGCCCAGGTGACAGCCAGTACTAGCCGGCTCTCCCAGCCAGCTGCTAGATGTTGATGTCACCGTACCTGACTGAGCCAGGCGGTCCTTCGCGCTGTGGCACTGGATCTGCTCTATCCTGTTGCACAGGGACGTCACTTTGGTATGTAACCGCTCCAGCTCGTAGGTGGAACAATCCAGCTGAAAGCAAACACGAGAGTCAGCCTCCAAGTCACCCAAAGCCTTTCAGCAGAACTGCTCGCAGACTGCCCGAGTGCACTCTAAACCAAATCTATCCAACAGAAGACAGTCTACACTAAAACCTGCTTGAAGTTAACACCTGAAGTGGTGGAAATGGGAAGTCTGGAGCTGTATTAGAGGGGACTGACATGCAGACTCCCCACTAACCAGCTAACTGCTAGTTTTGTTACTTCTTCACTTACCTCACTGTCGTGCTCTATACAGCATGTTTGCAGGGCAGAACCCACATCTTATTTTGACAGCAGCTACCAAATCTCTCTGTATTTTCAGAGATGCACCATATTCTGTTTGCTAGTGTCTCCAAAAGGGAAACACTAACATCAGCACTGAACAGCGAGTAAAAGGTTATTCTAAAAGCAAGAATGTGTATGAGTTTCCAGACTATAGGAAGAAAAATACCATTGTTTTAGTCTGTTACCTGTTGAATCCTATCAAGCATCTCAATAACACGGATGTAATCTAGGTAGACCAGCCCTGCCATCTCCCAGTCCTGGATGAGTGCACTACGTTCTGGAGGGGCAAGATCTTCCAGGAATCCTTTCAGGTACTTGTAGTTTTCATTAATAATAGCATCTAAAGAGAACAAGCACATCAGGTAGTTTTCATTAATAATAGCATCTAAAGAGAACAAGCACATCAGTAAAAGGGCAAAAGTGTCTCTTAGAAGTCATTGATTGTTAAAGAAAAAGCAACTAATGGACTGTACTGTCAGTCAGTTTTGTAATTCCTTGACAGTATCAGTCACAGCCAGAAACGCATACTTGATTTATGACCTACAAAAGACAAGTCTGAGGCCATCCCATCTCCTAGAGTAGGGACACCCCCAGGATCAGGGCTCCAGGAATGCTACTGCTGCCCTTGTTCCCCAAGGCACCTCTGGCACAGGAAGGTGGATGCACAGAAGGTTAAGCACTGCCCTTTTCATGTGTTTGCAGTGAAAAATCATCACATCATATCAAGCGAGAGCTATTTTGCAACAGCCAGTCACTCTCTAACCCTGTTCCTAGGAACACAGCCATACCCCTTCATACTATTAACACCCAACAACTTCTGTTCCTACTATGTTTGTGTGCTGTTCGAAAGACAGACTGAAAAAAAATTCAGAGAGCAGACTCACCTGAGGCTAAGTGCCTGACAACCAGCTTGTGACACTGGTTCCAGTGCCCAGCCTTGAACAAGAAGAGGGCTTCTTTATGCTTGTCACCCTCCATCCTTGCTCGAACTGCCTTTGCTTCGTGAATCCACTCCGGGGGGACGCAGAGCCTCTGCGTCAGAAAAGTCTCCTTGGCCCAAGACTCTGGTGTCTCAGAGAGAACGCAATGCCGGTTTAGGAGTTCCCGCACTGCCTTCTCCCGTATGCTGGGGAAAGGGAGGACAAGGCATTATTCCAATAAGCAACCCTTCATATCACTCCATCAGAAGATACACTTCAATACAAGCAGCCGAGGACTGAACAAGGCGGCAGAGAGCTGCGTTATACTTATTGGCGACAGCAGAAGCGTGGTCACAACAGACAGCAAAAGCCAGCCTTGTTGGGCCTTGAACAGTCTTACTGCAGGATATTAAGAAAAGTTCTAAAATCAGGTGAATTCCTTCGGTACAGGTTAACCACTAAGAACGAAGTCATCACTAGTGTTTTGCAACATCTCAAATGTTGTAAGCTTAAGAACATTTAAGTATGATCCAGGCCCCTAAGAGGAATATACAGGCTCTATTTGAAGTTATCGGTTGGAAAAAAATTCTATTGCAATGTATTAATGGTAGCTGTAAACATTAACAGCAAAAGACACCTTTCCACAAAAGATGTATTATTTACAAATTTAAGACAATTTTTTGTCAAGTCTGTATTGCACAACAGAAGCAAAACATGCATTTTGGTGATTCCCAAGCTTTCCTTTCAAACATACTTGCTTCTCTTCAGCTCCAATGGGAACAGTTCTAGTATTTTGCATTAATGACATTTTCACAACAAGTTCTCGAACATCATAAGCTTGCTGAGCCAGAGACAAGATACACAGCCGCAGGATATCAAAATAACTATGAGATCTGCTTCTGTAGCACCGTTCAGCAGTTACAGTCATTACAACGCAATACTATTTAACATCTAACAAGACATTTAACTAAGCAGAATTATTCACATCACTTGTAGTCCCAAGCACACAGTTTTTACAAGTGGCATGAAGTTCTCCAGCTGTGCTGTTCCAGTTTAATGTGAGAGAAGCCATGATAATTATGGTATACATAGCAGGTCTATAAAACAGAGAACATATTATTTTCAAGGAAAAAAAAATAGTAAAAAAAATTTTTTTACTCACTGCACATCGGGCTCATGCAGCAGTATAAAAACAGCCCATTCCCAAAGCCCTTCACTTTCAAGCTGGGCAGCATAGCTAGCATTCAGCACTCCTTGACTCTGCTTGAATAGATGGGTATAATTCAGGGCTCTGAGCACTTCCCACAGGTGCCAGCTGAGACGATAGTCCAGAGGGTCAGATGTCACACTCCTGGGATCAAGCAGCTGATCAAGATCATAGTGCCTGCAGGGAAAAGTATTTGCAACATAAAATAGCTAACTGTAGCCACATAATAAAATCAGAAATTGGTGCTACTTAGTGCTTTCCCTTCACCAACCTCCAATTATTCAATCTATGTGATTTATGTGGGTGTGAATTTTTTTTAAATTTTTTCTTTTTTTTTTTTTTTTTTAAGTAAAACAAGAGATAGGACCAACTGTTAAAATCCTTTTGCTCTTCTTTTAAAAGTCTGCATCCAGACTATCACAGCCTTTTCTTTTGTATGTGCTCTTCCTGTAGATTTCTCAATGCCTCAAAGGCAACTATGGTGAAGCAAGACTACTGCACTCTTCAGACTCAGAAAACACTTAAGGAAAAAAAAAAAAGCCAATCCACAGTTGTGCTCCAAAGCTTAAGTTTCATCATCTATGCTATCACCAGCAGTGACAGTGTCACCACATCCTGTAAGGGTGTACACGCAAGGCAGATTTTTGCCTACTGTCAGCGGTTCAGTAAACACTGAAGCTGATTTCATAGCCCTGGACTGGGAATTCAAGAAGTCACTGACTGATCAAGATTTAGAAAAATAGTTTTTCACCTGTCACTGTAGAGCTTTAACAAATGGAAACAGACATCTCTCAAAGGTCTTCCTGCATTATCATCTTCTTCAATTACACAACCAGAACCTTCTAGGTAAGGAGGCAGGGGACAGCAGGCATATTTTTCACACTCCGGTGTGTTCTAAAGAAATAGTTTTAACAGTAAGTTTAAAGATAGAGCCTGGACAGCTAAGCCAGCAGCACTAAACACACTGAGTCAATAAGAACCGTTTTACAGGGCGCTGAACTGCAGAAGAACTGTTGTCTTCCATACCATCTAACCACTCTGGGTCACCAAAATCCTCCTGATGTTTCCACTGCTGGCAAGAACACTAGATCTGCATTTGGAAGAGCACTCCATGTGCTGCTGGTTTCCAGTTATTAGCCCTCCTACATGAAGTCCTGGAAATGAGCTGTATCCACTTTTCCTCCGCATCATCAGGCTGCAGTGAGACCACACCCACGTTCTAACCTAGTAGCATTATCTTAAGTTCAAGTCACGATAAAACTAAAGCTTGGTGTTTTGAAGTGATGAACACATTATACTGACATATCATGTACAAAGACAACACTGAATATTCCTGTGGCATTAAGCACGCATCCATTAGAAGTTACTAGATTCGATGCTGCACTTGGGCTATCTTTAGGCATACAGACCAAGGGCTGAACTATCTTTAGTTAAATGATTAAACACTTTTTTCAACAGAACCCTTTGTCTTTCTGAATACAGAGGCTGACAGCTCTACAGCAACAAACAAGGCTTTGCATAATGCATGCAGCCATGCACTGTCTGTAGGATAGCTTCCACATTTGCTGTAGAAACAGCAAATGTAACAAACAGAGTATGGTTTGGCAAAGACTATTTTGGAAGCCAGGCAGCTGAGTATTAATCATCACACTGGGAAAGCTGACTGGCTACCTAGTTCAAATGGCTTTCCTGCTGCTGGCCACTATCCATCTTCCTAATTTTGTCTAGCTATCAAACACCTGAAAACACTCAATCAGTGGGAGATAGGCTTCAAATAAGTCACTACCAGAACACCCTAAAGAGCACGTCCTAAGCTTCTCAAGTGACTAGAATTACCAACACGTTCAACCCCAGTGCTTTATTCCCATGCCAGTGGGGGAAGGAACATTCCTATCAGTGAACTGCTACAAAAACTCATCATTAAAGCTGGTGAAGGAATCTGATGCTGTGACAACTGAAATAATGAACCCATACGCAATTCCATACTCAGCAGCACCTCCGCAGTGACAATTGACTGCTCGCAGAAGTCTCAGTGCAGCATCAGACAGTCAACTCCTTTTAGCCAGGCATGACTGACCTACCTGAAATGCTGACTCGTACACGGCAAGTGCCTTAGAAATAGAAGCTGTTGGAGGAAGCAGGTACCAGAGGTGGACAGCCATGCAACGCTTCCAGTCCAGCAGCGAGCACACATTGATACTTATTCTCTCCGATAACTGCCACACCTAAAGAAACAAATTACTAAGTTTAGTCAAACTTGCTGCACAATGGTCAGTACATACCAGGCATGCAAGAGCATGAGGTTACGTTAGTAAAAACAAAAAAACCCCCAAAAAACCCCAAACAACAGGTCAACACCTTGTACTCCTTCCTGCCGTGTACTGTGTGCTGTGGTTGAGTGTCACAGCTTAAATGTACCACTGTCAAGAAGGGGAAGTCAAACCAATGATAAAACAGCCGAGTAACACAACTTACAGGCTTTCCTGCAAGCAGGGCAAAGATCCGCAATCTCTCTTCCTGGATGAAGCAGTCTGCCTGCAGCCTGTGCCAGTCCACCAGCTGCATGGTGAGGAGGTCCCGAATGGGCTGGCTACCTGCCAGCTGGGAAAGGAGCAGAGCGAGCCTGTGATCGCCTGGAACAGGAAACAACAGCACATGAGCTAAATCCTCCCACCTACTCGTGCCACAGCTATCTGTTTCTGAGTTGTGGGGCACTCTGATCAGCCTGTAGCTGCACGATTGTTTTTTGTGCACAATTTCTTATCAAACAAACCACTCCATAAACACCTACTAGAATGGGGGGTGGGGGAGAAGACAAAGGAATGGGAAGGACAGATTCCCCAAAGGAAACAAATGAACGGAAAAGTTTTAAGATGTGAGCCAACATAAAAGCCATTAGGCTCTGAAAATATACATTTTTAAAATAAATGTAAAGTGGCCTAACAGAAATGCAATTAAAAACAACAGTAATTAAAAAAAACCATTCAAAGGAGATACTATGCAAAAAAACGGTTCCAAATGCAATACAGCATCACTTCCTAACTCTAGAAGAGCAGACAAGTAAGCCAGCGTAAATGTGACCAGGTACTCAAGCAGCAAGTAGACAAGCCAGCCTCCACCTTAATCACTGTCTAACACGGGAAAACTCTGTACTCAGAGTGGTCAGTTACTATCAGCTCTCAAAGTTTAAATTCTCTTTATGTGTCTCCCTTCCTCCTCCCCCCAAAAAGCAGAGAAATTTAAACATCTTACCTGACTGCTGTGCCAGCCTGCAAGCTTCACCAATTCTCTTCCCAGTAAGGCAGCTGAACACAGCCTCTATGTGATTACCATGTCGGGACAAAGAGACTTCCTCCTCAATTCGTCCCGCAGCAGTCTCTGAGAGCCAGCGAGAGAAGGCTTTCCTGCGCTCCAGGGCCAGGATGTATTCACTGGGCTCCTCCAAGCTGGCCTCTAACTCTCTCAGGTTCCCCCAAATCGCTTCACATAAAGTCCATGCCAAGCACCAGTGCTTCACAACAGCTGTCAGGACAGAGTTACTCGGTCATCAGGAGTGAAAACGTACAGAAGAATATTTAGAGAGGACTCATAAGATTATAAGCATAACATTGTAGGATATCTTAAAGGATATCCTACTGTTACAAGTCAATGCAGGAAGTCAGCTAGCTCCCCAAATGCCAACCACCATGCTTATGCTTTCAGAAAGAATGCTGAGGTACAGTCAATTTTTCTGTTTTATTCACATTTCACTGCTCTAATGCAACCTGAAATTAACCTGAATGGGACAGTTTTCCAGATTCACTATCATCATCGTGAAAAGAATTATTCCATACTTGCCTTCTGTCACAGCAGGATCCTCAGATGCCTTCCTAACCCAGTCAGCATAGTCGTGAATAGCAGAAACTCCTGGGTTGGGCTCTAGAAGAGGACACTGCTCATCCATATGGACAGTGCTATGTTTCAGCTTTATCTCCAGAGGGATGAGATACAGCTGTTTGCCTCTGTCCATCTTCCGTTGTTCTAAGCTCAGCTTCTCCACATGAACCTTGAAAGAAGATTCTGAGAGTCTGGAGAAAAAGAGGATAAAACAGGTAGCAATGTTCTGAATTGTTCTCCCTGCAAGCAAGCTGCACACATCATGGAGCGGCTGCATTGTGCAGCTTGTCCTAATTTTAACTTAAAGACAGTAAGGCATATGATCCAAGGTCAACAGCTAGGTATGAAGAACCTGCTTACAGTCTGGGATTTGGAACCAGACTTGGCAAAAAACCTCATTGAACTGGGTGCTTCCAGCTCTTAAAAGACCATTAGCACACCTTGCCATACCACACTGCATTTTGTGAGAGCACCTCATTCTGCCAACAAATCAGATATGCTGGAGAACATCAACTGAACAAGCTTTTTGGAAGACTTAAATGGTAGACCATCTAGCTCTATTCTGGTCAAGTTTAGGTATGGAGTTACGCAGCCCAGGAAAGGTCTGTATACTGCTTTATATACAAGCAGAATTTAAGGCATCTGAATTCAGAAGCTAAACAAGAAATTTTTTAGGTAGGGCAGATATCCTCAGGGAAGATCAACAGCAGATTAGAAGCTTCCTGAACAACCACTTTGAACTTTCTTTAATCTTTTGCTGGATGATGGTGCTATATACTTCTTTAAAAAAGTTACTACTCTTATTACACTATTCCAGGCCTTTGAGATACAGAGTTTTGTAAAGTAGCAACCTGAAGGAAATCTCCATGGCTAACATGATTTTTCACCAGTTCTGCATATCAAAAGGAATATTAAGCTGAATTTCAAAAAAGTATCAAGCTACGATCAAGATTCTTTCAAACATGAAGAGGGAGTATGTCAGAACCATCCTGAAGGAAACTACTACTCACGATTTTGGAGCAACAGGAGTTGTCAGGAATCCGTACTCCACGGATTCACACTGAAGATCTTCCATTTCACTTGATCCACTCAACTTATCTCCACAATTGACAAGCGTCCAGTTGGGTCCCCAACCAACACGAAATGAGCGCCCCATGAAGAGTGCCATATCCATCAGTAGCTTCCCTTTTCCATACGTGATGGACTTTTCCAGAGGTACAAGCCCCTGCTGCCTGCGGACACCAACTGTTTTCATCTGTACCTCAGGGACTGATGGTGGTACAGAGAACGTAGATGCTAATGGAGAAGTTGCTGACCAAAGGGCAACAGAAGGGGGACTGCTTGAAGTCCTTGGACCCTTGAAATCTTGCAGAGCAGCACTCGGTGACTGGAAAATTACATTAGCAAATTTGGATTGCAGCAGCCCACCAACTAGAGGGAAGAAGCAGGAAGAACGTTTAAGTGAATGGGGTACTACTCCCTTTTCAGGCAGTACATTTCTGATATTTTAAAGGTATTTTAGTACTTGAGTAGCCAGTGAAAACATTTGCCGTGGTCTGTGATGGCAACACATAGCTAAGTGTGATTATTTGCAGTACTGAGAACTGCAAAACCCACCATACACAGCCTGCTTTGCATTATCCAAACTAAAAGCACATGGTATTACACAAAGAACAGTATACAGCCAGTCTCACTCCAAAATTCACAGTTTCCAAAGAAGTCACTAATTTAATGGGTATTGTCACAGTTGGACCATTGGAACAGAAGCATCTCACAGAGTAGATGCTGATTGCTATTAACAGGAACAGAGCTGAAACTGTCCCCACAAAAACATCTCAGGTCTGCTCATTTAATTCAGGAAGCAACTCCATGCTTGTTATTAGAGGTATTATTCCTATTGAAATCACCAGTTTGTGGCTGTATTGAGTGTAAACAGCAAGGTTTTGGTAGCAGGGGTGCTGCAGGGTTGGTCTCTATGAGAAGAGGCCAGGGGCTGCCCTGTGCTGGACACAGATGAGCCCATCAGGGGAGTCTGTGGCACCTCTGAAACGATCAGCAAAGCTGGGTGGTGCCTCTGTGAGAACTTAAAAAAGGGCAGAAAATGCCACACAGGCAGAAAAAGAAAAGTGAAAACGGCAGTGGGAACACGAGGTCAAGAGAAACAGAAGGGGAAGAGATGCTCCAGCACCAGAGCAGGTATTTTCCCTGCAGCTCTCAGGAAACAACACAGGCTGGAGTAAGGGAAAAGCGTGAGGAAGAAGGAGTGGTAAAGAGGAACTGCTGTGGACTGACTGCAATCCCTCATTCCCATCCCCACTGCCCCCCTGGAGTGGGCAGGAAACAGAGGAGTCAGGAATGAAGGAGGGAAGTTGAGCCTGGGAAAGCAGGGGTGAGATAGGAAAGGGTTGTTTAATTTGTCTTTGTTTCTCACTACCCAAACCTATTTTAACTAGCAATAAATTCATTTTACTCAAGTCAAGCCTGCTTACCAGTTACTGTCATAAGCAAAACAATCTCCCTGTTTCTATCTTAACCCTTTTTTCATCCAGTTTTCTCCCCCCATCCTGTTGAGGAGGGGGAGTGAGAGAGCAGCTGGGTGAGCATCTGGCTGCTGGCCAAAGCTAACCCACCACAGCACACAACTGTTCTACCATATGTTCAGCCAGTCATAGGATTTTGCCTGTTAATATCAGAATTAGACTCTTTTTTCAAGCAGTATGTGGTTTCTCACAATACCAGAGAATCTTTTCTGTCCTTGTGATTTTGAAATAGGGAGCCTCGGAGAACAGATCTCTTGAGAAGTATCCATTTTCACAGGTTGCTTCCCAGGATAATGATCCAGGATCAAGTCTAGGTCATCTTCATCAGCAAGCAAGGAAGCTTTCATAATCTAAAAAAAGGTGATAAGTCAAGCCTGCACATTAGCAATCATTCTCACAGCAGAAGCTAACTGATCTAATCAGCTCCTTTCCCAACCAAGATAACTTCTATGTGCTGCACATGACCAAACACTCAAGTCACAAACATTTCAAGTAACAGTGAAGGCACACAGTTGAGGAGAACTGACAGCAAGCTTGCCAGTTGATGCTAACCTTTCACAAACTAATAGTTACATCAGTATCACAGTACTTGTTAGGATGGGTGTGAAGTCCTAAAATAATCGTGTTCTTAGATCTTAGCTCTATCTACTTGTTTCTCAGCTTAAGTAATAACTCCACTATGCTTTCCTTATGTTTACAAATTAAAAACACAGGTAGAAGCCCATAAGTGTTCCAGGTACTATCCTTTCACCAACCAATCACACACACCAAAACCCAAATCAAGACCAGTTATCCTATTACCTTGTTTTCCACAAACTGGGCCCAAGGCAGTCCTGCCTAGGTATTAGTTTAGCTTATCACATTGCCCACACTTCACAATTTGGAAATCTGAATTCTAGCCTTAAGACGATTTTCATTTCTGCATTAAACTTTTCATGTCTATAAAGGTTTACCACAGAAACACGCAAGTCTAACGTGTAAGTTTTAATCGTACTATAGATGTGATGTATAGTTTATTACACGTTGGTATGTAAGTACACTTGGGAGGCAAACTGAGAAGTTAGTGAGAGGTATTACCAAGTACTCTCTTTCAGAGAGAGGAAATTGCAAGACACTAACCTGCAAGACATGTGGGTTAATACCCAGGGTTGATGCGATGTGAGTCGAAGCAGGCACTGCCTCCTGCTCTTCTATCATGTTATCTGCTACAATGGACTCCTGGGGAGGCTCCTGGGTGATGTCTGCCATATCACTGTCCAGTTCCACAACCCTGCCCAGCTGCTCCACTTCTGGGGTCTGCAGACACATGCAGAGGCCACATTAGACAACAGCAGATTGCAACAGCTTGCCAAGAAAAGAGTATTTAATAGTTTCAACAATCACCTGCAAATGAAGAGGAGTACTCCCTTGCTTGTGTCAAGACTCCACATTAAGTTTAGAGATGAATATTTATAACCTATTCCCATTTTCTTCAGAGTTTTAACATAACAGTGCAAGTTAAAGTGAAGGAGAAGTCATGGTTTAGTGATGCCCTCCTGAAGTTTCCCAAGTTCTGCCATTCAGTTTAAGAAACTACTCTTCAGCTTTCCATTTTTCATGTGACCAACAAAAAGAAAGAGAGTTTTGTGCATCCTGCCTTCCTCCCCTTCTGCCTCAAAATGCTATCACACAAAGAAAAGTTTCCTGTACCTGTGTTCAGCCTGGGACACCTTAGATGACTGAGCAACCAGTTTAAAAGCAGCGATTCTCCAGCATTAACGTGTGGTACCACTGGTGGCTGATGAGCAGATGAGTCACTGTAATATCTGGGGTTTTTTCCCTAGCTGTGACATAGTACAAATTAAAAACTGAGTCTATATTCCACAAAGAACTTAACAGAAGTTTTAAGTGGATGCGAGCCCTTTCAAGATCATGTAAGGCTGGGTCACAGAGTGGGTATGTGCACACATGCATGTGTAAAAAGGGTTTTTTTTGTTAATTTTAAAGCAGGACACAACTGTCATTGGACTGGAAAGTTGTGGGGTTTTTCCAATTATATTCTGCTTATCACTAGCACATCAGCAATTAGAAAGTTAAATATAGTAGTTCTCTTCCAATCTGCAGCTAAATTTCTCAATTCTACTGCTAGTCCAAGGCAAGAGGAAGAATTAATCTTATGATTTTTCCTGAAGGCAATCGTATGGCATCACCTTTGTGATGAGCCTGAGGTGACCTCTACACACCTCCAATCACTTAAGACAACTTGTACTCACACTCCAAGCAGGGCCAGAAAACGTTCAGCCAGTACAAACAACGAGCAGGTATCCGAATTAACTCTGACCACTGCCATTGCCTCTAGTTCTGCCCGGCTTGCTGACTGTGGTGACAGCAGGGTCTCCTGACAGCATATCGCAGCGAGCCCCCTGAGCTGGTACCAAACCACAGAGCATGACAGCACGCTGCGAGCCATTCAACTATGTGTCAGCTCTGCTACCAGAAACTGTTTGACAGGACAAAAACCCCTGGAGAATGCTATTCACTGCTGGTATTGTGCAGCTAACAGACCACACTGAAAGAAGCACCTGGCCCAGGAGTAATTAGCCTGTGTCACATTAACTGAATGGCCTTCAGGTTCTAACCAGGTGACCCTTCGGTTCCTGATGGGCTCTAATCCCAAACCTGGGCTGCAGTGCACTGGTTTTGCTCTAGTCTAACCACTCCTGCTGCTTAGATCGGAGTGTCCTGTGAAAGATTCATGCCTACAGCTTACTTAGTTTCCAGAAGCAACAACATACAGACTGCTGAAGCAATGCTCTGGAGCAATGCATATATATGAGCAAAGAAACCATGGCAGATAGTACACTGGAAATCATGCTAAGTAATTTATAAGCATATTCAAATGGCTGCTTCTTAGCTCATTAGAATCTGCCAAGAAATGCAATGAAGGTTATCAGATGAGGCAGATAAAATTAGACTAAGGGGTCTGTAAAGATAGAACTTAATGGCAGACCTGGAAAGAGCCTTAGCTAGTGGTTATCTGAGTATGCCTACAGTATGCAGAACAGATTTACAAGTCAAAATATGGTTACAAACACAGAAGTTTCACTACTGCCTTCATTGTGCTTTAATGCAGCCAGGTCCCTGGTATAACTATTTCCTGCAGACCTTGCAACATTAATAAATTCATTAATATTCAAGTTAGTGAGGGAAGGAAAACAACAACAACAACAACAACAAACCCCCAAACAAGTCTAGATCCTAAATGCTTCTTACAAACCAAAGAATATTATTTTCAGATGCTTTACACACCAAGAGCTTGGCAAGCTTTTAAGCCATGGTATGAGTTTCTCAGAGGTTTGGGAAATTAAGCTAGATGTTTTTCCCATTTTCAGAAATGAAAACCTTAATTAATGGTATGCAAATCAAAAAGGTTAAGTAACCTGGACAAGATTTTGCTAAGTACATTTCAATCTATAAGACAGGCCTGAATAAGTCACACGTATTCCCAGTATTTTTGACTGCTTAAAACATCAGCTCTGGTCCCCATTAATCTGAACAAGCAAGAAGGAAAATTGAAAGGAAAGGTGGTACACGCAGGCAAGTCTGTTACAGACAGCCATGTGTTAACCTCAAATAAAATGCAAATGCTTAAGGAATGTACTTTGAGAACAGGATGAACTAGCAGGTTTTAATTAGCCAGTGAGCCAGGAGAAGCAATAAAGCAGCAGCTGTACACTACTTTGGGATTCTCCAAAGAAGAATCCATAGAAGAGGTGGCAGCTCACCTCATCTATCACTACAGTAGTATGTTCTGCTCAAAGAGGGGACTGCACTGTTACTGGCTCTCTGCTTGTATGGCGATCGGGACTCCTACTACTGGGATCCTGAAATGAACCAGTGCTGGCTGTACTGAAAGGCGTTCAGGTGAACTGCTGCTGCCAGACCTTTATTTTGGGCCCCTCTAACCTGCATAGAGACCTAAAGTGGCAGAGTAGAATGGCTCAGGCATTTCTACAAAGGTTATAACTAGATCACAGACTATGTAAGATTAAAAACAACTCCATGTTAATTTAATGTTTTCCTACCACAAAAGCAACAAAATGGTTCTTTTGCACAAGCAGTGATGAAATGTGATTTGTTGTATCACCTGACACTACCAACAGAGACCCTTGTCCAGAAGGGCTCTAGGTTACCCAAAGCCATTGGCCAACAAAGAGAAATGCTGCTATAATGTCTCCTGGTTTCAAAAGGACTAGACCCAGCACAATAAAGAAAAAAACCCCAAAAAGCCCCAAAAGAAAAAAGTGTTCAACATATTTGAGAGTACTGCCTCTAAGCTGTTTTTCATGCTTTGACTTCAGAGATGCAGAAATAAAACTCTCCTCCTCCACTTCCCCGTGCTATGACACATCATGAACACCGGCCACATGCCAAGCAGCGCCTTGGCACATGATCTATGCCTCAGGGAGCTGCAAGCTTCGAGATCGCCTTTCACCGCAGTCATGGATTACTGAAGGGTAAAACAGAAAGCCTGCTTATGCACAGCAACAAAAACCGCTCAGCACATCCTATCCAGCTGCTAAATACCATCTGCTCAGCCCTCCTGCACACCCTAACTGCTGAAAGTTTACTTTCACAACTAGGCAATCAAGAACAGTTTTGGAAAAAAATCTGCTCTCTGCACTTGCTTTCTCTTTTATGACAAGTTACTTCAAAAAGCTATAGGTAGCTCACAAATGTTTACCATTAACACCCAGCATAAAGAGTATATTCTATCCCATCAATGCCAGGATGTCTTCCAAATAGGCTGCTTTTTCACCCACAATGAAGCAGCTCCTAATTCAGCTTGACGATATCCATACTAATTATATTTGGAAAACACAAGTGTATCAGCTGCAATTAGAGTAACCTTTAAACCCATGTAAAAGGATTTTTTTGAAAAATCAAATTAACATTAGACCTTAAGGAGTTACCAATGCACTGGATAAAATGCTACCTTCCCTATGCAAGACAGAGGCATACCACTGAGGATGTTTTACAAAGCTTTAGAAGCAGTCACATCCAACACAAATAACTTAAAAATCCAGGATATAACCAGCCTTAAAAAAGTAATTTTTAATAAAAATAGAGCACATTCTTAAAATATAAAGCATACAGTCTTGCGTACTAAATGATGGTCAAGTCAAATTAATGCACAATATCATTCTCAAGGCAGGCAGCACAAGGCATTATAATTATATAGCATATATTCAATATTCACAAAAACAAGTTTTCTTCCATAAGTGGTGCAAATATGCCAAACTCAATCGAGACCAGAATTTAAACAAGAAACAAGGGTTTAAAGCATTCCCATCCCCACACTCCCTCAGTATGAAATGTCAAGTATCTTAACGAAAAAGAACATGCAAACACTCATCAAGAGGTCAGAAGAGCTACTGAGTTTGTGCAAGTTTTTGCTCTTCAGTTTCCAGGCTACTTGTTACTCCAACAACCCCTCCCTGGGGACCAGCTATTGTTCAAATTTCATTTTATGAATTCCCTTTTAGTCACTGTCCTCCTTCTACCTGAGATGGAGGTGTTGGCTTGCCATTTAGGGTCATTTGCTGGGGTGGCAGATGCCCTGGGGGCGGCACAGGTGTAGTTTTTAACTTCTTTGTGTCCACTTTTGAAGGATGCTCTTCCTCTTCCTCATCTGAATCTTGCAAGCCATACTTGGAAAAGTGTGCCACCTGTGTAATAAGAAGGGCAAATATGTCACACCTTGGAAGAGATATTTCAGGCAACCACTTCTGAAAAGTGTGAACAATGAGCTGGCATTAACTGTCCACCTTACACAGCAGTTGTGACACCTGGAACAAATTCAGCTTTTGCACAGACCAAGAACATCTGCTGTATGCAGGTCTTCAGTCAAAGAAGTTTTGATCAGTTTGGCAAGGACACTTTGCACTACAGCTGACAGACTTGACAGTTTACAGAAGTTTACCAAAGTTTTTGAATCGTAAGTTCTCAGGAGATTCTAACTTCAGACTACTTCCAATATTCTTGTAAGTCACTTTACAACTAGAACAAAAACATTACCTTAAATACCCAAGATCCGGTCTCTGGGCGGTATTCCTTGAATCGAGCGCCCTGCTTCCGAGACACAGACTCCAGTCTACCTTCGTAATTCATCTCTGCCAGTCGTTCAGGGCTTTTTATCAGGCAACGAGATGTTTTGTCTGTAGGCCAGACTCCATCTAAGGTAACTTCAGCTCGTCTGTTAAAGACAGACAGAAGCATAAGAGACTACAAGGTTTTGAGGCAATGCTATTAAGGTACACATACAGGAGCTGAGAATTGAAACATGGGCTCAAACCAGTTTTTAAATCCAATTTCTGGTTCAGAAACTTGCAAGCATCTAGTAACTGTATAATGCTGCAATCTGAATGCACATCTCATATTTAGATTTCTTGATAGCTGCCTGCAAACCCAGTAGGTTGTCAGTATTATAAAAAACATCCTTACTAGCCACTGTCCCCACACAATACATACTTAAAAATTACCTATTTAAACCTTCACCAATAGGTGGTTTTCTTTCATCATCAGGGTAAACAATAACTTCTTTTCTACGGATATGTACAATGTCATCCAGATTTAAGTTAGTTAGATTTACTTCTCCTTCAAAGTAAATTGATCCATAACCTGCAAAACAAACCAAAACATCGCAATTTGTCCATGAAAAATCTCATGGCAGAGCCTCCGTTTCTGCTATACTCCTCCTTTCCTCACCTTACCATCTAGCTCTGTCATGTCTCAAACAACTCCTCCTTCCCACTGTAGCAATACTGAGGATGCATTGTCAACTTTTTTATAGCCAATTCTTTTGCACAGAAAGCTTTTTGTTTTCACTTGGCTATTCATATTGCCGACACAAATACTATGCATACCCTCAGCTTTATAGCATATTTAGAAAAAGTGTTTTAAAAACCAGTATATACCATATGATTTTTTAAGTAAAAGCAGTGAGGAATACAGTTTGGGCTGAAGGCTCATTCAGCTCCAGTGTAGGTAGCAACTAAGACAGAAGCAATGACAATCGGGTTTGCATCAATGCTGCAGCAAGTTTGGATTTTACAACTTTTATGTTTAAGGACAGCAAGCATCTTAAAAGCTGCAGGTGCTTTTGTTCTTTTCATATTCAAGCTTCTCAAGTCATCTCATAACACAGGTTGTTAGCGCTACCAATCTGAAACATCACAAGCCTTTGATGCAAGTTGTTCACAATACAAGGGCACTGTTCATAATCATACTGAGGGCAGAGAACTCAGATTCAGGTTCCATAGCTTTGAAATCCCTGGTTCAACTTTAAGCAACTAGAAGAGCTGTATGTGCTTACCTTTACGGCCTATGGTGAAGTCTGTCACAATACATTCATTTCTGTCATTGGTAAATCTAGCTAGCTCCTCCATGGACGGGATGGTGTAATAGCCAGCTCTTGTTAGAACAATTCCTACAACAGAAAATTCTTTGAGAACTGGGCTGGCAGCAAGTTCCCAGCTTTAGCATTTCAAGCGTTTTATTCCATTTCTCCTGCAAGTCTGGACAACTGAACGTCCCAAACAAAACAAGAATCAGTGCAACAAAGGCAAACAGAGGAATCAAAACACCTTAATTCCACAGCCTTCATAGCAAATTTAAGACAACTGCTGTGCCAGGTTCTTCCAGCCTAGCAACCTGACATTATCAGAGATCAATAGCAGATGCATAGGTAAAAAGAAAAATGCAAAACACATACAAAAACACCTGACAAACTCTCCCCGAGCTTTGATAATCTGGAGGCTCAGGCACCTGCTGACCAAGATGCAGCATCTTTTACATTTAACAGTCTCCAATGCTTTTTCATCTACTAATTTGTCTAGTGATCTTTGAAATCCATTAGGGTTTCTGAAGATGCTTCTTTCGAACATGTCACCTGCTAATTTAATTAGATGCCACACATTACCTGAAAAGATGTTTTCCTCTTCACCTTCTCCAGATCACTCATGAGTTAAAAAAAACCTAACACATGCCCCCACCTCTTCACAAGCTACAAAGTCTTAGTTAAGGGAAAGGTACTCAAGACCTCTCATAATATCTTCACACTTCTCTCTCTTTTTCAGTTTTACTAAACCCTGATACCGGAATGGAGAGTACTGAAAACACACACACAATGGGTCTAGAGAGACACAACCATGTTCTGTAGTGCATTCCTGTCCTGGCAAACTCTACAATGCAGTTTGCATGTTGATAACTCCCCCAAGCATTAGATTTCTAACTCTAAGATACTGTTCCTGAACGACAGTCAACTCAACCTACTACTGCAGAACAATTATAAATTGAGTCCTCCTCCTCCCTCTCGCGCATCTCACTACCTCAATCCAATATAAAATTGGGTGATGAAATTTAATTGCTCATTGACTCATAAAAAATTTCTGCACTAGGTAAGAGACTGAAAAGCAAGATTTGTATTCTGAAGAAAAGAGGAGGAAAAGGAAAAGAGGAAAAGCTGAGGGTCTAAAACAGCAAAAGAGAACTTTCATGAAGCATGCATGAAGCGCTGTCAGGAACTACACATCTACTGTGCCCTGCCCCTCAATCTAACCTGCAGGATGCAGATGATGCACTGTTTCAGGCTCCTCTTCACGCTCATCCTGAAGGGAGTCATCATGAAATGAGGCATCTTCACTGCTGCCTTCCAGACCATTTCGTAAGGCCACCCGCATATTCAGAGCCACAATAGTATCATCCACACTGTTCTGGTGTTTGTGCACAGTGTTCTCTGGGGTCTGTGGGATGGGCTTGGCAATGGGGTTAGTGTAAAACCTAGTCACTTCATGATGATCCTCCTCTTCCTCTCGCTCACCATCTTGTCTGTGGTTTTCATCAGGAGGTACCGACAAAAAGAACCTGAAGAAATGAAGAATAAAGTTGAATTATTTAGTTCTAAGGGACTTATGTCAATGTTAAAATTCTGGTGTCTTTTCATATAAAAATGGCAGAGTAAGCAGACTGAGGGAAGCCATTATTCCCCTTCACTCTGCCCTTGTTAGACCACCTCTGACATTTTGCATCTAATCTGGGGCTCCCCCTACAAGAAAGATAATGATAAGACCAGGGGAGGGGCACCACGATGGTTGGGGGACTAAAGCACATGCCCTGTGAGGAGTGCTTGAGGGAAATGCGTTGCTCAGTCTGAAGAAAAGGCTTACAGGAGGGTGCAATAGCAGCCTTCCAACACCAAAGACAAAAGTTAGACTCTTCAGATACGCATGGCAGAAGGATGAGAAACAACGGTCAAATTAAAACAGGGAAATCCATGAGGACAGTCAAGCGTTGGAACAGAGACCCAGAGAGGCTGCAGAATCTCTGTCCGCAGAAGTTTGAGAGACCCAACTGGACAAGGTCTGCAATGACCATGTCTGAATTCAGTGTTGAGACTGCTTGTGGAACAGACACCTCCCAAGGTCACTTCCAACTGAATGATTCAATGATTCACGAAGCAGGCTGCTGTGGACTTTTGTGCCAAAAATACACACAGTTTTAGAACGGGATGAAAGTCTTGCAGGCACCATGATCAAATAAAAATTAAGAACATTGTTGTGACAGTCGCTCCAAAACACCAGCTTCAGAGAGCTGCCTGTTGTACCTGGCTACTGGCAACACAGCTAACAAATGCCTCTGCCCCATTATGAACTGCCCAGGTCAGGACTTAGGTGATTAGAAACAAGGTTCCCCACTCCCATAATCAGTTCATACTTCTAGTAGCTTTAAATAAAATCAAAATGTTGAGCTGCTCAAGAATTTTTCCAACCTCTGATTAAAAAAAAAAAAAAAAAAAAGTGTTAATCTGAAATACAGCCACAGATTTTTTTGAGGAAGTAGGTATTCAGGCATCTGGGAGGAAGAGAGGGCCTTAGAGACTCCTCTTTTAAATATGTAGAAAATACATTACTTTAAGGCGACATTTGGGTCAGTGGAGCTTCCTTGCAATTTCCACATTACTGAGAAGAACTAACCAGAAGTTCTTCTCACCTCAGGGTCAGGTTTATCACCTTCCTCAAGAAATGACCTAGTTTCTCATTACAGGGAATGAAGAGAGACATATCCAGAAAAGTCGTCATTCCTCTTTGAACCCCTCATTTTGGATGGAATGAATCGGTATGTGACCACACAGGAAAAACATACAGCTAGTTTAAAAGGAAATGAATCTCACAATAGGTCAACCTGCTTCAAATGAACAGCTAAGACGACATCCTTGAAAATAACTACCTATTCTATTAATAATAATTTAGAGACAGGCATAACTAGTTTGCATTCCTCGTAAGTATAAACACCTGCATGATGAATCAACATACCGATCTCCATTCTCTGGATACTCCGATGGAGAAGCCAGGTCTTCATTTTCACGATTAACAGGCGAGAACAGATTGCTACTGTTGAGATTCTTCAAAACCAACTTTTTGATACTCTTCCTAAACAAAGCACCAAAGAGAAATTTGGATATATCCACTGCATAAATATATATTTCATGCTTAATTCACGTACTCCAGGGACCAGGAACCAGCTGTATAACACCTGTTCTCTCACTCAGGACAGATGAAGTCTTCTGTAAGAGCACTGCAGTAGCTGAGATACTAAAACTGTTTTTGGAATTTCATTCGAGGCTTTGGTTTATGAGTAAGTGTAAAAAGCACAAGTCATTGAAAGCTTCAAAACCCAAGGTCAGTAAACCACAGTATTATCTGTTTTACAAAACAGCGCTTTTCCAGCAGAAGCACAGAACCCCGCAGAGAAAGTCTGGCCCACAGATGCAGGTGATTCTTTACTACAGGGTCACTTTAGGAACAAATCAATGGCCAGGCCAGGGTTCATTGCCTGCAGTCTGAAGATCACTGAACATCTATGCCAGTTACACTCAAAGCAGTCTAAGTATCTCTTTGTTCTGAACTTTTGTTCATCTGGTGGTTTTCAGTAAAACACTGAGTAATTCCATACTCTGCTCTCTCCCTGGAAAGTGAACAGATGGTTCAGTCTAAATTAAAGACAAACCAAGTTCACAAAAGTTACAAAATGTTTTTAAAAAGCCTATGCTTAGAAGTACTTTCAATGATTGATGCATCTTTCTCCAAAGGTTGTTTTTTGTTGTTTTTAAACTAAAAACTAAAGCTTTCCAAACCCCTTTTCAATTTGAATGCCACTGGTGCTCTTGAAGACTTAAACCAAAAGCTTCAGTAGGGTAGATCCACAGCATCTTTACTAATTTCTCATGGAAACATCTGTGTATCTGAAATGGGACCAGTGCTAGGCTATGGAAATGTCAGAAATCTGCCTTCATACTGAGTGCATTAGTAAACCTAATGACACTTCTACTTCTGAAGCAGAAAATATTATGCTGTACAAGCTTTCCTTGTAATATTCCTGACTGACTTTATACAAGCTTCGCTCCAACCATGGGATGACCTCATTTTACAGCTTATTTGACCTTAACAGTTTAAGCTGACCATTTTAATCTCCTCTACAGAAAACATTTCTATTCAAATTTTACACAAAACCTGTTATTGCTACTCATATTTGAACCAGGTCACAAAACAGTCATGGAATTTAGGATACTATACAGGAGTTTACTTAATCTGATCAGAAGATTCTTGCACCACCTCTTCCCTGCAACATACACAAAAGAAAAACTAACTTTGGCATGAATGCACCATTGGATAGGGATGGCTCGTCATCATCAAGACCATCAAAGAGATGAGATTTAGCAGAGCCAGCTGACTGCAAAGCTTTTGGTCGCACTCTGGTCGCTGGACGCGGAGTCAGTTTGTAGTGGGTGGGTGTTGTTAAGGCCTTCTGAGCTGCTGGGTTAGTTGGTTTCAGCCTCTGAAACAAAAAGATGTAGAATCAAAATTTTCATACCACTTACTATAAGGGTTTGTGGACGGTGAGAGTACCTGCTTCGTTAAGGCTGTCCAGTCAAGGACCTTTTAAATGCAAAGGGGATAATAAGCAAAGGGGGAAGCAATAAACAAAACCAGAGACACAAAGCTGGTTTACAAAAGGTAATGGAAACAATGCCAAAGACCAAAAGTCTCCAGTCACTCACTGACGGGCCATTAAGAAACTACAGGCACAGCTTTGGAGAGGGCCGACCTGGACCTCCTGTCCAGGCTGAGTGAATGTGGGGACAGCTACTGTCAGGTATGCAGGCACCCCAGGCCAGTGGCACCAGCAGCTGGAGTGAGAGGAAGTCTCAGTGCCTGGAGCAGACAAAGGTCTCTGCTCCAGCCCCTGGGATGGGACCAGCATGCATCCCAGGTGTAGCTACTGGCACCAGCTAGCATGAGTGAAGGTCTCAGCAGCATCTACTGGAACAAGACCACAGCTCTCTGGACCATGTGCCTGGGTGACAGCTGCTGGCAGTAAGGGACAGGCAGAGCACCTGCATCATCCCCAAAGCTTATGTGTGTGGGGATTTGCATGTGTAATTCACTAGCAAGCTTCAAGTTGGACTTGCCCACAACTAGGAGGCCCTGGGTCCTGGCAGGGGTTACCAAAGAGGCAGAGGACTCATCCTGGTATCAAGGGATCCGTGAGCACAGAGTGCCCAGGAAATGAGCATGTGAGTGCGTGCATCTTATTGCGGCAAGCAACAAGTTGGACTAACCTGCTCTGTAGAGCAGGTAATAGGGCTCAAGTTCTGGGCAGGGCTATCAGATGGATAGAGGGACCATGCTAATGCTCCAGGGATCCATGAATGTGTGGGTGTCTAGAGAGTGTGACCATGTGTGCTTTCACTTGGGAACTTCAACTGTTATCAACCAAGGAGAAGGATGGGGACATGGCTGTATATGCTTAAGTTTTACAGGAGTCCTGGTAGTGTTACATGTGGGTGCTGCTGAAGGCAGTGCCTTATCTGTGGCTGCGCAGCCAGCTGTGTCAGCGTACTCTGTGCGTGTGCGTCTGGGATACGTGCTGAGTTTCACAACTGATTGTGCCTGCAAATGGGAAAGCAACAGCCATGTCCATCAGCCTGGGAAGGAGACCCCCTGGGTCTCTGGGCATACAGTGCTGGGCTCCTTCCCGGGAGTAATCTCTAGCCCCTGGAATCCACCTGTGGGCAGCAGCCATTTAGAAAACTCCCATAACACTTAAAAAGACTGAAAAGTATTTCTTTTGTTGTCTTTTAAAACAAACCAACAGGGTATGGTTTGTCAGAGACTGTCATAAGAGAAGTCATAAGCAAAGATCAAGCTAAGCACTAAAAATATTCCAAGCACAGACAATTACCCATCTTTATTCTCAACTAGCAGCACTGAGCATAACAAGAACTCCAAAGCCAAGGCTCTGATGTGCTCAAAAGCAGTAAACAAAGCCACAGTATAAGCAGTTTGCGTCCTGGAGAGCATAAAAAGCCACTGCACCGATATGAGTATACAGATGGCAATTATTTGTTACTCATTGCATACTTCAATGAAGACAGTGAGCACAAAACATAAATTAAAGTCATTTCAAATCTTACCCAGAAAGCAAGTTAAATGTCTACGTGCACTTACCTCTTCTTTCTTCTTCGGGTCTGACATGGGGTTTCTGAAGAGTGGAGAATCTCCAAAGGGTGAGTAAGTCAAGCTATTGAGATGTTGCTGAAGGACAGCTTGCTGGGCAGCTGATGCATTTGGGTCTGTCAGTGCTATAAAAAGAACATAATTTTTTAGCATCTAAATAGTTTTACTAATAAAACCAAGGTAGGTAGAAAAGACATCCTTCCAATCAGAGGATCCCCTCACAGGAATTCAAATTTCTACACAAACTTCAGTGTTCCTTTCCCCTGCTCTTTGGTCACCATTTCTGCAGCAGTCTGATGGAAGAAATCAGATTCTGTTCCTCCATTAGAATTTGCAACCACATTCAACAAGTTTTTATCAGTGAAAATCTGAGGGCATGGAGAGCTACACATCAGTAGAATGAGCCTGGCCTGCCAAAACCTTTAACTAATACATTTGACTTCTGAAACATCTTTTAAGAAAAAAACCAAAAAAACCAACAACAAAAACCCCCTGTGATGCAAAGTTTTGATATTCTTGCTATAGCAATCAAACTTACAGGTCTAGAGTCCTCTCTGCAATGAAGGCCTCAATTTTATCTCTCTGTCTTCTAGCATCTAATTTTAATTCCCATTAAAATACTCTTAAGTGTTCACACTATGAAGTGTTTTGAGCAACCTAAAGCAGCTTAATTCTAATTCCAAGAAAACCACATTGAACCTATGCGTTCCCAAAGAAGAACAAAATTGCTCTGAGAAACAAAGGCTTACTGTCAGACAAAGTCTACAAGGAAGTCAAGAGTAGAGTTTGAGACAACTGGTTCTTCCCAGATCAAAAGCTGGTTTAACTGAGCAGACCTTAACCAGCGAGACCCTTCCTTATGCTGCCTGACTGCAAGCATTGCCTAAAAAGCCAATACTTGGATCATCTGTAGAGTTACATCAAGGGAGGGCCAAGCACAACAAATATAGAACTACGATGGAAACAAGACAAATGACTGCAACACACTGATGAAAGTATTTCACCATGATGAGAACATAGCTCCCCTCAACCACATTTTGCCTGTCGTAACTAGTACATGAAGTTACTTTGAGGGGTGTTCACAGGATCACAGACCAGCAAGGCTGGAGGTACCTCTGAAGGTCACCTTTTTCATAGAATCATCGTAGAATCACAGAATGGTTTGGGTTGGAAGGGACCTTGAAGATCACCTCGTTCCAACCCCTCTGCCACAGGCAGGGACACCTTCCACCAGACCAGATTGCTCAAAGCTCCATCCAACCTGGCCTTGAACACTTCCAGGGATGGGGCATCCACAACCTCTCCAGGCAACCTGTGCCAGTGCCTCACCACCCTCACAGTACAGAATTTCTTCCTTATATCTAATCTAAATCTACCCTCTTTCAGTTTAAAGCCATTACCCCTTGTCCTACCACTACACCCTTGTAAAAAGTCCCTCTCCAGCTTTCTTGTAGGCCCCCTCTAGGTACTCGAAGGCTGCTATAAGGTGTCCCTGGGACCTTCTCTTCTCCAGGCTGAACAACCCCAGCTCTCTCAGCCTTTCCTCATAGCAGAGACGCTCCAGCCTCTTCGTGGCCCTTGTGTCTCATACTGGGCAGCCCAGCACTGGACACAGCACTCCAGGGGAGCCTCAGCAGTGCTGAGCACAGGGGAAGGATCACCTTCCTTCTCCTAATGCAACACAGGACACCGTTGGCCACCTTTGCTACAAGGGCACATTGCTGGCTCGTGGTCAACTTGGTGTTCACCAGGACCGCCCCGAGCCTTGTCTGCAAAGCTTCTCCCCAGCCAGGTGGCCCTCAGCCTGTGCTGGTGCCTGGGGTTGTTCCTCTCTAGGACCAGGACTTTGGAATTCTCCTTGTTGAACTTAATGAGATTCCTGCCAGCCCGTTTCTCCAGCCCACCAAGATCCACCTGGATGGCTGCACGACCCTCAAGCAAATCAGCCACCCCTACTCTTCCTTTTGTCACCTACACACTTAAGAGAAGCCCTCCTTGTTGCCTTTGACATCCTTGGGCAGATTCAGTTCCAGTTGGGCTTTGGCTTTCCTAAACTCATCCCCACATGCTTGGACAATGTCTCTGTATTCTTCCCAGACTACCTGCCCCTGCTTTCACCTCCTGTATGCTTCCTTTTTGTGTCTGAGCTTTACTGGGAACTCCTCATTCATCCACACAGGCCTTTTGTCATTTTGAGTGACTTCCTGCTCATTGGGATGGAACTCTCCTGAGCTTAGAGGAGGTGATCGCCAAATATCAACCAGCTTTCTTGGGCCCATCTTCCCACGTAGTGTCATGTGCCATGTGTGTGGTGGTGTTCCCTCACCCCAAGTTTAAAATAATTTTCCTGAAATGGCAGCCTCAGGGGGCTAGAGCATCAGTTATGTATGCCATTCATTTAAAGTGCTCAGATCTGCCAAACAGGGTGAACGCTGCTGGAAGTGTTTGGGGGGGGGGGTGTACAGGAGTCCCCCTTCTCAAAGGCTTAATTGTGTCATCTTCTGAAGCAAAGCCCCGAGCAGGTCTTCATTGTGCCCAGGCAGAGGCATGCTCCAAGGTGCTAATTTGCTCCAGCTGGGGTGATCCAAACTAAGGGTTATTTAAAAAAAAACCCAAACAAAAAAACAACAAACAAAAAAAAGCAAGCGTCATGGTACTGGTCACTGTGCTGTCGGTGCAAGAGGTCAGGGCAGCGCTTGCTAAACGTGGGGGTTTGGGGGGGTCATAGTGGGGCAGGACGGACGGACAGCTGCCGGCACTGCCCACTGAGATGGCCAGAGCTTGCAAAATCTCTGCTGGAAAGGGACTCGGCAGCGCCGGGAAAATGGCAGGGTGTGAGGAGACATGGG
>JAOBAS010000025.1:27030635-27044330 GCA_025311575.1 Elanoides forficatus
AATCATAATGTCACCTACTGTTGCTGTGCCAAATTCACCAATGGGAAACACGTTAGTAATCTTGAATACAAAGTTCTAAAATAGCTGCAATTATTAGCAACTTTAAATTACTTAAAAAAATATATAATTAGCACACAAAACAGTGTTATTAACGTGGTCTCCACTGCTACTGAGAACAGAAGTCGCCTCAAATGGATGCTCAAACATTTTTTTCCCCTCCAAAGCATTTGGGTGGGATGTGCTCCTATGTTTAGGCACATTTGAAACAAGGGAGGAAGCAGCAATTAAACTCGGGTTAATGCACATTTACCGACAGCAGGCTGAGGGGCTCCGAAGCCCAGAGTAGCTGTTGATGTATTGAATCCTGGTGCTCCAAATGCTCCTGTTCCTAGCGTTCCACCAAGTTTAGGCTGGGTGTTTCCAAATAAAGAAGTCTGTCCTGCCCCAAGAGCTGTAGCAGGAGAGATGACTGTCATTTACTACAAGACTGTGACAAACTTACAACCCAATTTATCCCACAACAAAGAATCGGTTATTTATTAAACTGCAAGAAACATTCAACATGTCCCTGAATACTACAGACACTCAAGACTCATGTAATCAGACCAGAGGCTTCAAACACAGAGGACGCCACCAGTTTTCTGAGCCATTAGCCATCACTGTAAGCAATGCTGCCTACAATTTCTAAGAGGTTGCTTAGCACCATGTTAGCAAGCTCTGCTTTGTTCTGATGTAAGACAGATTCATGGCTTCAAGCTAAAACATCTACAGCCTTTACTGCATTAGAGTTAGCAAGTAATACCAAGGCTATATTATCACTGAAGTTTGAGGACTGTGCTTAGGCTGACATGAAATAAGCTGGTAAACTGTTTACCTGTTCCAAACCCTGTTCCAAGTCCAGTTCCCAGAGTCCCAGTTGCAGGCTTATTTCCAAACAAACTATTTCCAGCAGTGTTGGCACCAAAACCTTCAAGAATAGAAGCAGTAGCTCGTTAATCTAACACTATTAGGGATTAAATTAAAACCACTGATTTAAATAAAAAAGCATCACCGGCTCAAAGACAGCCCTGCCACAGTTAAGGTCAAATTTCACACACTGTTTCCAACAATAAAAGTTAAATTGACAAGCAGCAAGAAGGGACTTCAATAGTAAAAACCGTATTTGAGTTATGAACATAATACTGAAAACATCAGTACAGAAAAATACTGGTTTGCCTTCTTAAGCTTTTCAATTTGTTACAAACTTTCAAAGTTTTACTGAAAGCCAGAATGGACATCATGATGTTGTATCTGGTAACAGAATAAAACGTATTAAGTTTCTTCAACTGCTTGGAAGGAAAAAATCCCATTTTATACTATTTATACCACACACGTACTTCTCTGATTCTTACTGACAAAGCAGGTAAAAACTCGGATTCATACAAGCACACAGTTCAAAGACACATCTCTAATTCTAACCGAGTACAATCCAAATCTAACATTAGACAGATTAGTTCTTAAACTGAAGACTGTGAAACCATCCTATGGTTGGTTAGTATGCAAAGACAGAATTAAACTAGAAAACTGCAGTCATGGACCAACATCAGAAACACCTTAGAACCAAACTCCATTTTTCCTATAAACTGTACCACCGTGAGCAATGCAGGCAAATTAAAAACATACTACAATTGGTATTGTTCACTACCAAACAGTGTCAACACACTAACTAAGGTGGCTATGAAGATCTTAGAGAACAGCAGAACAACGGACTTGGAAGCAACTTTCACAAATACCATGGTAACAGTTTGCCCAAGGCTGGTCACCACAATGAAACTGTGCTTGCTAAGGTGCTGCCCTGGCAGTCTGAGAGCTTGACAATTTCTTCCCTCTGTCTATTCTGGCAGGCTGCTATGGCAGGCTAATTGCATTTTAGACTTTATTGCTGATATTAAAATATTAAAATTGAAAAGGACAGATGTCAGGATCTAAAACCAGTCCTGCTCACTTTCAGGAATACAGTTTTGTTGCTCTTGGATTCAGAAGGAAAAAAAACCAAAACAACAGACTTCAACAGAAGTCCTGTGAAGGAAGACTGTCATTTACTTAGACTATCACTACACATTTCTCCTGCTCAATCACACACTCATTCAACACCAGTTCTCTAACGTTAGTGTCAGAGGCCAACATTAACACAAGATCCCGTTCTTCAGGACTTTGATTCTTCACGTCATGAAAGACAACAGCTACCAGTTAAACTGGAACTGTTTCATTTTACCCTCATTCCAGTGCAAGATCTCCCTATCCCTGCCATCAAGCATCACTGTTTTTACCATATTTCCTTCAGCACTCCTTTGCAACCACAGTGTATTTACAGCCTCTTAACAAACCTCTATGTTGTATGAATTCTTTGATTTCAAGAGTTTTCAGTTACAGGTTACACCTTCTCTTAAGCACTCACTGGAAGAGTGGTACTTTTAGTTAAGTATCTACCTTCTTGAGTCAGGGAGTTACACCAAGAGGAAAGATATAAAACAGCATCAAAGACACTTCCCTGCAGCAACATGCATCAGAAGCATGGCTTACCTGAGAATTTTAACATTCATAATCATTTAGCATATGATATTCAGCAGCCAGGTGTGTGGTATATGCAGTATAGTTTTAAGTGATTGAAATCCCACTTTTTTTTATATGTACCAAAATTGGAAGTGTTTGTATTGGTTCCTAAAGTCAGGGTTGGTTTGTTACCAAAGAGCCCGCCGCCTGTGGTTGTACCAAACGAGAGAGCACTGGTTGTGGTGGTTCCAAATCCAGCAGGCTTGTTACCAAACAGGGTCTGAAAGGAAGAAAACGTGAATTTGGAAACCTGAAAGACTGATATTAAAAGAACTGCATTAAGTGTTTCACTGTAGGCAAGACAGCAGAGCTAACACCAAGCACAGCTGAGACCACACAACCCAGACTCCCAACAGTGGTATGTTATTGCAATCTATAGGCAGCAAGATGTTCAGACACTCTTGCTGTCTTCTATCGGTCAAGACATTATTTGTTAAAAAAATTGTTTCTGCAACACTAGTTCTATTACAGATGCTTATACTGCATCCTTCAGTTTACATAAAACCACATGATTTTTGCATCTCAGGCATCTTAACTCTTAAGATAATGCAACTTTCATGGAGTCGAAACCCAGGAACAGGACTCTAAGCCATCTGTTTTTATTTTCCTTTATTTTTTCTATTGTTAAGGTACAGACATACCGAACCGCCAACACCAAATCCTGTGTTAGCTTGTCCAAAAAGACCAGTTCCGGTTCCAAATCCAGTACCAGCATTTGTATTGGCAGCTGTTCCAAAAAGGCCTCCAGGCTGTGAGGGCTGGGTTACCCCAAAGAGACCCTATAAACAGGAACTAGGTTAAGATACTGCTGCAACGCTTTTGAAAGTCTAGCACTGATGATAACAGAGCTAACACCCAAAGTCAGTTAATAAAATGATTCTACAATATTACCCTTTTTTGCTGGGGGAAGAAGGTGGGTGAAAAGCATTTCAGAAGCTTTAGTCATTCTCCAAGAAATTAGTTACAAAAAGGAAATTAAAAAAAAAAAAAACAAAATCAAAAAACCAAACACCAAAGAATTTATGCTCCAAGCTTAAAAGGATATTGGTATTTCTTCATCACTTTGAGTGAGGGATATGGATAAGAAACGTTTCACACGGTGTTCTGGGAAAAGTCACAACATATTCAGAAAGAATATAGTATATTTGGAGCCAAATTCCCTAGCTATGCAACAAATTACAGCTATGTAGCGTATTTCTATCAAAAGAACCCATGACTGCTGCTCATTAGTTGCCAGAAAGTACAGAATTGTTAATGAATTCCCACAGAAAGTTAATGGAATTATATTATCCATGTGAACATGATCAGAAATACTTGAATTGATAGAGAGAGCAGACTGCTTCAAGAAGGGAATAGGAAAAGTTATTTGTTACAAGCTGTATTGCTGTCCAATTATCGTGAATGAAAAATTCTGACTGACAAGAAGTTGCTAGCTCAGAGAGCAGTGTTCGAAGCTTTGCATCCTAGTTTTATGAAGCTGTACTACAATTTGAGGAAGATCTAAATCACTGTACCACAGCCTCCTGTGTCTAGCTGGAGTAGCTATACCACAACTTACGCCTTTAAGGGTTCAAACAATTTGTCTTACCATTGTGTTCGTGTTCGGCTGCCCTAGAGTGGTATTGCCAAAAGAAAAGCCAGTGTTCTGCGTTGTTGTGGCTTGACCAAATGGTTTGTTAAACAGACTTGTAGTTTGAGATTGCTGACCAAAAAGACCCCCTGTTGTTCCTGTTCCAAAACCAGTTGTACCTATGACATATAAACACATTGGTTAAAAACCCCTCAAGGATTTATCCAAACCCACTACGTTTCCACATCTGACACATTCAAACATGAGAAAAGACGCTTCAACTCAATGGAAAAGCAAAACACCCAGTGTCATCAACACAGCACAGCATCTGCATTCAGATGGAAGTAGTTCGTATTAGGTAATTCATCAGGTTCTCCTTGTCCTAAAGTCAGTGTGAGCATAACACCGAGGAATTACCAGCCTGTTTACCTCGCAGATAGATGTGACCAAAAAGATACCAGCTTTTATGTGATCAGTTTGTTCTTCACTGTACAAAGAAAACTGTACCATGAGCACCTGAAAAAGGCTCACTGGGGAAGGGGCAGGCAGCCAATGTCCTGCACAGCGGTTCTGTTCTATAACCCGCACAATTACTAGTACAGAAACTTCTACCTGAACTTCAAATATCATCTCCCTTTCTCTCCCCAAAGGAAAAAGGGCTGTTTACATGTGGTAAAAAGGGTATATGCACAGACAAGAGCTCTTGCTCCTTCTCACAAATGCCGTTGCCATCTTTGCAGAACTAGGGGCTTTCTTTGGAGTTGACTCCACAAGAAATACACAAAGCCCAGCAAAGCTGTCAGGTTGGGCAGTCCCTGTATTTTAACGAACCATACCTTCGCAGGGTGCAGAGGAATATCGCCACCTGTATGTTGATCTTTCTCAAGGATAGCAGCTCAGATCAACCCACACAGGCCTCAAACAAGCCCAGAGATTAAGGCCAGCAGTACCCCTCACTAAGAACAGGCACAATTCTAACCCAAGACAGTACAGCCTTTCTTACAGCAGATAATTGCTTCTGTTACTACAGACCATAGGATTTTGATCTTCTGTTTATAGTCTAATGCCATGTATACAAATATCTACTTACTTCTAGGTTTGCAGCAGAAACTAGTAAAAATAGAATTTATGTTTGAACTTTTCAGGACTATTTGCTTTATGCTAAGTTCAAAAAGGTCCACTAACTGATTAGCCCAACTGACCTGCAACTACCAGACATACAAACACTTATGTAAATTAGTTACTTCATACCTGGCTTTTACTTTTTGACCAAGGGTGCCAAAATGGACAGTGTGAAACCAGGATGGCATGACATATAACAGGTCCACATCCTAACCCTGATCTACTGTGAAGAAAAGCTCCTGGCAAAGTCTAGTTAGGCTACTATAAATTAACTTGTCCATTTTCAGGGAATTTATGTTCGCTCATTAGCAGAAGTAAAATCTTGACTTCACCATTAACCAGCTGATGCCATCACCCTGCTGATCATTAGCAATATCCTGGTGGTTTTACTTCAAATTGTTTTACTTGCTCATGTGAACTAGCTGACTAGCCAGACACTCTAATGAACAGTCTTCCAGCAAAACTTGGGGGATGCAGAGGAAGCTTGCAATCCCTGAAGAGTAAGTAAATAGAGATTTCTCTGGCAAACAACCTGATTATTGAATGTTGATAATACAACTAGTAAAAGTCTGAGCTCACACCAATGTTTCCTCATTTTTTTTTCATTACAAAATTTTAAATAGTTTAACAGAATATTTGTGTATCCAGTCACAGCAATGACAGGGGACAGGCAGTACTCACTGGTTCCAAAAGCAGTTTTATTCTGTCCATATGAAAAGCCTGTGTTAGTAGTAGAAGAGCCAAAAAGTCCTGTAGCTGTACTTGATGTAGCAGTAGAAGACCCGAACAAGCCTGCAGCTGCTCCTGCTCCTACAGGATTTGACGGCCCCTTCCTATTTGCCTGGTAGTCTTCTAAACGAAGTTCCTAATAAATAAAAACCCAGTTCTCTTTACACGTTCTTTTTACACAGGGTGAAGTTAGAACAGTGTCATTAGCATGTTTATACAGCATTCAAGCCTACACCAAGATGAGGGTATCAAGAAAAGCTGTAACACCTACATTTTTAAAAAGAAGGATGCCATAAACAAGACCTAAACTTAGATTTATGTTTGGGCTTCAATTTTCCTTCCCAGAGCTTTTTCAGATCTTTTGAGTAGAAGGCCTGTTTTGAAGTATCAAATAAGTCAACTTAAACAGAAAGGCTTCAGGTTAAACCCCTGGGAACATTAGTTTGTATTAAACAACTCTGAGTTCTGTCTGAGATTCTGCCATTATCTCAGCAGTGCAGGATTGCTCCCAACAGGATCTCTCACCCTTCTGGTATATGGTGAGATGGAATTTCTGCTCTTCAAAAACCGCAGTGTTGAGCACTTAAAAAAAAAAAAGCATCACCATATTAATTGCATTAAGTGTTTTACTTGATGATAGCTCTCTTCTGTGTGATGCAGATATTGAAGGTTTTACTCATATTAATGAGCATAGAAGATACTTACTACAGTCAAAAAAGCTGTATTAAACCAACACTAACAACAGTCGAACAAGATAAGCATGTTTGAACACTCATTGACTGACCTCAAGAGATTTGCTTTCATATTCTTTCATAGCAGTAATACATTGGTGCTTGGTATTGATGTTCGTGCTAACTCCAGATTTCACCATAGTATCTGTACCGGTTGGTGGCTGCAAGAGAAGAGGTTAAGACATCAAATTTAAAATCCAGACAGACCTTTCATTAATACAGTTAGCACTCTCTCGACAGATGCTGTTAAAACCTAACTTTAGCACAGGACCTGAAGCAGTGTATTACTGTCACCTGGACAGCTGTGGCCTCACCCAGTGATAAGGCATGTTTAGCAGCAATCAGTAGTGGAATTTACCCTAGTAACACTCAAAAAAACGTCAGTGCAATTCCTTTTTTGGTTTCACTTTAGAAGTAGTTTACCTAAATTTGTGATACAAATCCTCTAGCTATTCATGGATTTCATTAGCCCACCTTTTTTTTTTTTTTTTTAACTGCACTGTGAAAATACACATCAATGGCACTCAGACTGCCCAAGTTATCATCACAGTTCTGTCTACATCCCGAAATAACAAAGTCTCAGTCTGTTAAAATAGCTCAGTCTAGAAATGAAGAGAGCCAAGATTTGCCTGAACAATTATTTGGGAAAAAGAATACCTCTTTCCAGCAGATATCAGTTACCCCATTTCCACGATGGCTTCTTTTCTGAGCCACCTTCCATTTTCAACTGCCACAGAACTTTCAAGACATTATTCAACCTTTTCTTAAAGGGAACTCACCCAGAAAACACAAAGGATCAGTCTTCACGTTTCAGTTTACATTTCCAAAGCCATGCTGACTTGTAAGAGAACTGAATTTATTTTGACTCATTCCAAGATGTCTTTAACCTGTACTGCTGTTAGCATTTAGTGTTGATCACCCAGGATTCTGTGGCACTTCCTACCTTCCTGAGAAGGATCAATTTTAAGAGCTGCTTTACCTATTCAGCTTTCACACAGCTGTAAACCTAGGAAGTCTAGACAGGGCATTACTCCACCGTGTTTGAGAAGTTTGTCAAATTCAGAATTAAAAAATACTAGTTCTTTGGAGTTAATTATACATCCTATTTCCACTGCAACAGTTCCACAAAAGGGGATGTTTTCAAATAATTTCAGAACACTATATACATGCATATGAACTACTCATTTTTTCAGCTTAGTGACCAAGACAGTACTTTACCAAGTAACTGTAAAATGTAATGCTTCCTACAGTGAACAGGCTTGATTAAGAAGGAAAAACAGAACTTACATTAAACTTAATAGTCGTGCCAGTTGGAGCAGCGGTAAAACTAGTTGGGCCAAAAAGAGAGCCAGATGTACTCCCAAAAGGATTGGAAGTAGTATTAGTGGTTCCAAAGAGACCTCCACTGCTGGTACTAGTTCCAAAGTCTTAAAACAAACAAACAAAAAATCAGTACTAAAACAATTCTGAATTTTAAAACTTAAACCAAATATTTTATTCAAATTACAAAATAGTTTGGAAATGGAAGAAACTGCTAGAAAAATTTTTTTTTTTTTTTTTTTTTTTTTACAGCAGAGCTGGAAACCGATAGTCTGATAATGCAATGTTCTGCTGTAGAAGACTGCCCCTAACTCACCACCCCAGGAAACACTAGAATAACTACAGCAGCCAGTTTCATTCTAGTCCTGACAGTGCTAAGAAAATTACACGTATAAAGAGAATCAATGAGCTTTCTTGTCTCTTCTCATAAGGGTCTGCAAGCAGTTGCTTCTGCTTTGGGGAATTACAGTAGAGTTTAAGAGGCACTTTAAGCATTCTAGTGCCAGAAGCAAAACCAACTCTAACTGCTCTACAACAGTAGAATAAAAAGCTAAAATCAAGCAGCAACAAAAGATATTTAAGAACAGAAAATGCCAGCCAACCACCTTTTTCAACTTATTTTAAGTCATGGCTAGAATCGCAGCTACAGATTTTGTAGCCTATCAGGCTCACTCTTGGCTACTGTGGACCACAATAATGTCACTATATACTTCAGGAGAAAAAAACCCACCAAACCCTACATCAATACTTGTACCAGATCCACACATACATCCAGCGTTCCATGCCCTTCAATCAAAGAAAATAAGCAATGCTCAAGAGAGATGCAGCAGTTTTACTCACTTCCAAACCCAGCTGGCTTATTCTGTGCAAAGGCATTATTTTGGGATGAAAAGAGGCCTCCGCCAGTGCTGGTAGTTCCAAACAGGCTATTTGATGTCCCAGTTGATGTTCCAAACCCAAAGCCAGTGCTTGTGGAGGAGGTGGCTGGCTGATTAAATGTAGTCGAACCAAATAATCCTCCTGAAGACAGAAACAGACTATTAATCTTTTGCAATCATCAATTGCTTGGGGTTTTCAGGGTGTTTTTGTGTTGCTTTGGGGATTTCGGGGGTGGTTTTTGTTGTTGCTTTTCTTGATGGTTGCTTGGGTTTGTTCCCCCCCCCCCACTTTAATAAAATCCTTCTTTCAAGGAGTGCATTCCACTACAACCGTAACACAACAATACCTGGTTTTGTCTGTGTACTCCCAAAAAGGCCTCCAGTATTATTGTTCGACCCAAAGGCTGATGTTCCAAACGCTCCTCCACTTGTAGTACCAAAGCCAGCATCTGAAAAACAACATTATAGCTCAGATGAAACCAAATTCTAAACATGTGTACTAGAAACTAAATGCTGTCACTGCCTTTTTAACTTTTCAAAAGTAGTTTGTGCACGACTACCTATACATCAGTGTGTGGGACATGAAGTGGTACAATTAATACTTCTACAGAGCTCCTGAAGCAAAAGGCTGTAATATTTGAGTCAGCCACTTCTACAGAAAGGAAAGACCCTCCTCTGCAAGGCTTCTAACACTTTTATGGTGCCTGGAAGTTGCTGTTCTCATACCTCAGTTTAGGAGCAATATAAACAGAATTATTATATTTCCTTCCAAATGAACAGGGCATATGCACCAGTGTATGGTCTGCTTTAATGGCTAAAAACTCACTCGTTGTGGTATTTACAATGTATATCTCCAGAAGACACTCCTCAGATTACATGCTTTTTCTTTCCAAGTCTTCCCAACATATTCCAGGTCTGATTGAAAGAATCTTCCCCCCCACCCCACCAAGACAGCCTTCATCCAAGCATTTGAGTTTCCACTCCTTTTATAAAAGGAAGTTTCAACGCCTGTACGTGGAATCCCAGTATCTACCCAAATTAAAAGCTTGGTTAGTGGAGAAGCCTCGGGCTCCTGAACCTGATTCACTGCAAAGCGAGCTGAACGGCCCAGCAGCACTCCAATTCCATCACACACAAAGAATCACCACCCCGGCCTGCTCCTCTAGCTGCACCCCTAGAAAAAAGTACATTAAGTCCTGAAAAGTTAGTTTGGACGCATTACTTACTTTGTCCAAAAGTTGACGTTGTCCCAAAGCCAGTGCTGCCTCCAAAAGGAGTTCCAAAGGATTTGTTAAACATTTTCAGGATGTATCAGGTCTTCCCCCTAAATCTGGAAAGAAGAATTCAGCTTTTATTTAAAGCTTATCTTGAAAACTCATTTTTCATCTACGTCATTGTTGATGTAAGCAATCTGAGTACTTAAGCCATAAAATGCATGACAGCATGTTAAGTCACACTAAGCAATTTAGAACACTGTCAGAACCCGGAAAGGGACAAGAACACCAATACTTTAGTGACATTACAAGTAAGCTGCCTTCTACCCTCAATTATGGCTAGATTTTCTGTACATCTTTCAGACTGAAAAAAATCTAATAAATTAAACTATTCCCCCCGACCTATGTGTTCTCAGCAAAACCCTCTAGAACATCTAACCCTAACAGCACTTCCCACATCTGTTTCTACTATGTTTGAGCCACATCAGGCAACACAAACTCCTTTTTGCTCAGCCATCTCAACACCTGAAAGACCACCCCACAGGAACACTTCTCTAAGAACACGCACAGGGATTTGCACCATGCTACAGCTGTTTCTGTGACAGTCCCAGGATTTTCCATGATTGATTTTCTGTTAAACCCTATTTGCCAACTACTTCAAACAAGACAAGTGAAAGTGCACTGCATAAGAATTACAGGAACACACCTCCCATCTCCTTCCCATTTATTGCTCACGGGGCTGCACTGGGATTCTCTTAACTTTCTAAAATATGTTGTTTTTAAATACTTGTTCAGGGGACTTTTACCCCATTTAGGTAGGGGCTGATTTCACCTTTACGACACCCATCATTTTATTTGCAAATACATCTAGTAACACTGCCTCACTCCAATGTCTTCTTTGAGTACAAACACAATGTTACAGCTTTTCTCAACAAAACCAACCGAGCCAAAACAAAATCAGGACAGATCCTTAGCCATACTCCGGTCAAAGAAATCTGTACTCTCTTTCCATATTGGGGCTAACACCTGTTAGCTCCACATTGAAAATGCCAGTATTATCGAGAAAAAAAATCCATTGTTGGCAGCATTAGCTAATCCATGGCAGTGGAGAACTAGTAAGTTTAGAAAACTCTAAGACATGACCCATATCAAGAATATTTACAAAGCAGTACTTACTATCACATTAGAATAGCACTATTTTATGCAATGACATGCTAACTTTTAGCCTTTCAGCATTTTTTAAACTCTGTTTAGGTTTTTCCAGGAGGCTCAACATTCAGGATAGCAATAAACTCCTATCAAGTATTCTCCATTTGGTTGCCAACAATTTAAGTTAAACTCAAAATCCACACCTTTACCTCTACCCAGGTTTGACAGCTTCTCTACAGCTCCTGAATTCCAACTCCTTTTACATCCTCCTAACCAAAAGGAAGCACACATGTACTCTGCGTACTGCCGAACACAGCCACTCCAGAGTGACTAAATTTATCTGCCCATCCATTAAACTATTTGTTTTCCCAAAAACCCATACTACCTTCTGGGAACAGCCAAACCCAGATTTTGAGCAACCACAGCTACCCACCGTATGTCTGCAGACATCCCAGTGCTACTAGAGACTAAAACAGTCAAGAGCAAATCAGCATCCAACACTTACAATAAAGAGTAACAAAAAAGATGTTTTGTATAATCTTCAACTATTCAGAACAGCAGTACATCACAATTTTGCAGTGTTAAGAATCTTCCCACTCACACATGCAAGTCCTCACTGACTTCCTTACGCACATTAAGAGTGCTTTAAATAAAATGATTCTGGTATAAGAAAGAAAAAGCCGATTTGACAAACTATCAGAGCACCCTAAGCCTAGAGCTGACTCCTGGAAGAGAGCGCTGCCTGCCACACAACAGGATCCTGCTGTGGGATGCAGTGTTGCCCTGCATCCCACAACACATCACAACCCCCCCAACCCCTCTCTCCCCAGGGGCCTGCTCCCCAATGCCCGTGCCATGTACCCTCCCCAGCTGCACCTCCAACTCTTCCTTAAGCACCTCGCCTTTGCAGTGCCAAGGCTGCTTTTTGTTTTCCAGCAGAACCTGGCTTTGGATAGCAGGACAAAATGCAGAGCAATCTCCTTTTTGATTCCGCAAAATCCAACCTTTGTGCTCCAGCACGACTGCATATGGCTTCCAAGAACATCCACCCACCCATCTCCCAATACCCCAAACTTCACGATTTGGTCTGCTTTACACTACACCACCTACTAGGATGTCTTAAAAAAATCCTACCTATTCTTTTTCACACTTCTGAGAGAAATAGTATCCTGACACCCAGTGCGAGTGCACTCCTTGAACTCTGCACACCCACCTCAGCTACATTCTTCTCTACTTCTATAGGCTGTTTTCAGTCATCTCACTTTACCGCTAAGCAAGTCTCACCTAAGGCCAGGTACAAAGCATCCACACAGTTTTCAGTGGTTGTTCAATCTTGTTGCTCTCAATCTTGTTTGCAATTCATAAAACCCCTCTTCCTTGACTGTTGCCCTTATTTATGGCACTGCTTTTTCAAAGCCAGTATACTGAGGATTGTTAAATGCCAAATTCTATTTCAGAAGAAATATGAAGCATCATTTTCTAAAATGCAAACAAGTTATTGAAAGATTTCACCCTCTCACAGGGTTTGAAACTTTGTTTTCATTTGACAGCCACCCTTCTTTACCTACTGACCCTCAGCAGCTCAAGTTCAGCCAAAACAGAACTCAGGCTTTATGCGGTCACTGATGCCATGGACACATCAGGGCCCCTTTAACCCAGGCCAGTAGTCAGGGGGCAACCACAGGTGGACAACAGGCTCACGTTGCGTTAATCAAACGTGCTCTGAACTGTCCTATGAAAACACACTCGAAGCCCCTGACTGCAGGAACACCAGCAGCTGCCCAGAAGTGAAGAAGAACTGGAGCAGGATTAATAAAAGTTGGGTTTTTTTTTTACACAGTGGTCCTCTCCCACCTGCTGGACACCATCCCCAGCTGAAGAGGAGCCATCCCCTCACTCCTGAGGAAAAGGACTCTAATTACAGTTTTACAGTAATGTTACATAAAGCCCCAACCGCATCCGAAGACGCTCAATTAGTTCATTAACACAACTTTAAATAACTCTGCCGGTAGCAGGCCAGCGTTTACATCCCCAGACGCCCACCGCAGCTGAGACCTTGGAGACAGGCCCACCGTTACCCCCGGATTCCATCGTACACACCACGCCGCTTCCCCTGTGTCTCCCCCTTCACCGTAGCCCCAGCGTTACCGGCTCCCATACCGCCATCAACCCAGCCCACACCGGCCTCCCCGGCCCTTACCGTAAACACCCCGGCACCCCTGCCAGACCCCGGAGGGGGAAACCGAAACAGCCGAAAGCCCCCCTAAATACTGGAAGGCGGGGGGTGGGGGCAGCTCCCCACGCACCGGCGGGGACCCCCGCAAGAGGAGCAGGCGGAGCGAGGCCAGCCACCCCCCTGCCGCTCCGGGCCTCTCAGAGCGGGCCGTCCC
>JAOBAS010000025.1:27083865-27094799 GCA_025311575.1 Elanoides forficatus
GGGGGGGGGATTTCTGGATGAGTATGCTGTGTTGGAGCACTGCAGTTGAGAGCTCCTATACTTGTCATTTGAAGATGCAGGGTTTTATTGAAAGCTAATCCTTTGCTAAAAAATCTCTAGCTAGGAAAGTAATTGGTTTTGGACTTTGAACTTGCAGTGAAATCTTTTGACATATGAAGAGAATGTGGACTTGGTATCTTTTGAAAGCTTGATGCAGTAATCTTGCAAGGTGGGAACACAAATGGATGGTTACTTCTTTATCTACCAATTTAAATGTTATCATCTCTAGTTGCTTAGTTCATGAAACATTGTGTTAGTGTGTTTATTTCATGGTGCTGAAGTTTACGTCACCCACCGTGATGCTAAACTCTACATTTGTCCTCTATTCCTTTGCCAGAGCCTCTGATTTCATCCACTACAGCAAGTAAGTTGCTTTTATGAGTTGCCTTTAGAAAAAGTCTTATCTTTTGAAGTCAGGAGATCAGCATAAAATCAGTGGTGGTAAGATACAAGCAGCTAATTGAGATACCATTGATCTGGCTGCTCTCTGATGTTCGTTAACCTCTCGGTGCTGTGTAAACAGAACCACTGCAGGATTTCATCCCACGTATTAGTGTGCTGGGAACTTCCGAATCTTCCTGCAGCCTACCCTGGACTGCAGCCTCAAGGAGATACACAACCCAGCTTGTCAGAACGCACCTTCCCTGCAGTAACTCTTACAACCCTATCTTTCCCACAGACCTGGAGGAGTTTGTGAAATACAATGACCTGCTATGCTTTTCTTGCTTTACGGTGAAATGCTTTTTAAAGGAGTCTTTGTCTCCAGGACTAGAAGGATTTTGCTACTGTGCCTTTTGCTTTAGCTGCAGTTAAGTCTTTCTAGGTATGCACTTTCACCGAGTAGAAGTTGCACATGTGAGTGGCAGTTTCAGGCTGGGCAAGGGAGAAGTAGTTCTGGGAAATACTTGGAAAACTCTGCCAGGAAATAGTCAATGTTCTTTACCAGTTTGATTGGAAACCTCAGTGGATTGCACAGCCTTTACGTCGTTTAGGAATGAAACTCATCTCAAGGAATCACCATTCTGAGAGCTGGAGAAATTACCGTCTTTTGGCATCAAAAGTGCAGCCTTGTATAGAAGAGGAGCGGGGCTGGATGGGCATGCATTTGGGCTGGTAGCGCTGCTGGGGAGCTCCTGGCTCCTGCCTGCTGATTCTGTTCCCTGTGTTGGCCCAGAAACTTGGAGAGATGCTCAGCTGGATTAGAGTGTGGATTTTTTTCTTTTTCTGAAATTTATTTATTTATTACTTTGAAAAGCAATTTTCTTCATGCCTGATGTGTCTCCCAGGTCCTATTTTCAAATGGGCAGCATTGCTGGTGGAGCTCACAATGCTGCTGCTGGGATGCTTTCTGCTGTCGTGAGGCTGGAGCAAAGAAGTGGCAGAGGTGAGCTCTCTGGAGTATTTGTTTTCTCGGGAGTTGTGCTGGTGCAAGTACATATAAAGCTTGTGTTCAGACTTTCCAAGCTACTTACGGCCTTTGCCCTCACCACATCCCAGTGGGAGAGAAAAACGTGACTTTAACTTTGACCGCCTGGAAAGCACAGGTTGGGGAGGCTGAGCTGTCGGAGCACAGACCTGAGCATTAGAGCAGGGATCGGGGTAACTCACATCGTGCCCGACCCCAGCGGCCTGGAGATGCCTGGGGGAGAAAACAGACCTTGCATGTGACTGGAAACAGAGGCTGAATGGGGGTTTTGAGCCTTTTTGGTGTCTTCATTGCCCAACCAATCCTCTTTTCTCAGGACCGCACCTTACAACTGTGCCTTTTGGTTTGGCCTTTCCTAAGGTGAGGCAGGCATACACATATACACGTGCTCACACGCGGGCAGTCCAAAGCAGCAATCCTCCTGTCCTTCCTTCCCTCTCAGAAGGGAATGAAACAAATGTATGATGAAGTCTTCTGACATCCCTTATGGTGTGGCTGGCAGGGTCTGTGACGCTTCAGTGGTCGTGGTGAAACAGAGTATGCCTCACCTGAAAGGGAGTAAGAATGGAAAAAAAATTTGCTTTTCTGTTGCCTGCTCAGTTTGTTTGGCTCCTGGGCTACTTGGTGTATATTAGTACATCATTAATTCTTTTCTTGCTAAGTGCTCTCACTTCCCCTTCCTCCAGTCAGGGGACAGATGTCTGTCCGGTGCATGCTGTGCTTTGGACTGGTACTGCAGGGGGAACTGCGTTAGCGTGCCCTGAGTTTTGTTTCAAGATCTGCCTGGTTTTTGGTGAGGGAATGGAAGTAAAAGGGCATCCTGGTGTAATTCCATGTGGATTTGTTTTTTAAAAGGAGGGTGCACGAGCAGCTGATTGAAAAGCAAAAGTTTTCCATGTGGTTGTCTCTCTGCTTCTAAAAATTCTCCTTCTGCTTATTCAATGTGGAGGCTTTGCTGATTAAAAAAGGTGCTGGTGGTGGCACTTGTCCCCTTGTAGTTCTCCAAGCCCAGATTCAGTGCCGAGCTTGGTTACCCTTTTGCTGCCTTCAGCTGCTTGAATGTAACCAGCCTTGCATTTTGTTTTTGAAAGTCCTAATGGCACAACCTATTAGTGTTGAAAAAATTGTTTACTTCATTAATTACCTTTGCTTTAAAAAGAAAGCTAGATAGGGAAAAATAAACTCCTAAACAGGCAGAGCAAGCAAGAGACTGGGCCATTGTAGTTCTTACTGGGGCAGCTCTAGGATTCCTGCTGGAATGAGCCCCCTTGTTACCTGGTGGGGCACGTTTTCCCTGGGTGGTCTGACTGCATTGAACTGCACTGCAGATACCTGCTAAGGCAAGACTATATGCTGGAAACAGGAGACAGGACTTTAACTGCTGTTTGGGTGAAGGTTTGCAGCATGAGCTGGGAGTCCCTCTGGTCCGTGGCTGGAGAAGGAGATTAGGTCACCCTTCATTATATCGTGGTCAGGTGCTATTAATAACGTGGCTTTTTGGCCTCTTTTATGCTCTCTCCCTGTTACAGAGTACAGCCTTTGGGACCTTCTGTTTCCCTATCTCCCATGCTGAGGACTTCAGTTTGCTTCTGGAGTTTGAGAAATGTGTTATGCACGTGTAGGCATTGGCTGCCTTGCTGACCTGTCAGCCTTTGCTTGTGTGATCTGATCCAAGTGGGTCCCTCTGGCAGACTTTAATTTTTCCTTTCCCTTCATTTTAATCAGCCCCTGCAGTTCTGCGTGATTAATTTTCTGGCACTTTCGTAACTCTGGTTCATATTTTAGCAGTTGATGGTGGTTCTCAGGCAGCTGTAGACGATGGACTCTTTAATTAAGCCATTGCCCTGTTACTCCTGCAGCACATGAGAGCCTTGAGAAGCTTCTGCCTCAAACTGTGAGCCTGTGTGTTAGAAACCAGCATTGTGACAGCGCGGCTCACCTGGGAGCTGAGTGTTGGGCACTGAGGTAGAAGTGTTTTCGGTGAATTATTCTTTTAACTTACTAAAACTAAATAAATATCAACCTCTTAGCTGCTAGAGTGGGGTCAGTGCAGCTGTGTATTGAGGTGAGCTTTTCTATGCCATCCCTGCTGTGGGGCTGGGGAGCCAGGTGATAACCGGCATGATGGCACGACTGTGCCCAGTTGAAATATTTGTTTTTACTGGCAGTGACAGGATGAAGTACCCACCTCTACAATCGATATGAAAATAGTCAGAGGAACATAAGGAAGTTATTAAGATAACTGCGCATGTTTTTGTACATGAATTGTCTATGCTTGTTTGTTTTATCTTTATGAAATAGTATCAGGATGCTTGTTTGGATTATGGACCTATTTTTAAGTAACTTATTTTTTCCACTTTGGAAAATGCATTAGGCTGCTGTGTATCACAGACATCTGTGCAGGCTGAGTTTGGGAACCACCAAGTGTTCCTTGAAGCTGCTCTCTCACCAGCGTGAGCTGTTGCCTCTTTGTCTGGCAAGTATATATGTGTTGCTAACCTTTGCTATAAGAGATGTCTGCAGGATCCAGGCAAATGTAGTGCTTCTTTGTAAGCGCACTTTATCCTACCTTCCAAGGAGCTCTACTACATTGTCTTAATTGCATTGTCCCTTCACCTCTTCCAGGGCTTGGAAATCACAGGCAGCTTTACCGATCCCAGCCAGCCTTCAGAAAGCAGAAGCAGTAGCAATTGGATGGGAAACGGTGATGTTTGTTAACAAACACATGCTCGTGCCGCATGTTTTGCAAGAAAAGACGCTATTTTTGTACCTAAGTATTTCTTACATTTTTTTTCCCTGAAGGGCAGAGGTTTAAGGTCAGTTTAATTCATTCCTTCAAGTTTTGAGCTGTGGTGCCTGAAATTTTGCGATTCTCAGAGGATAGAAACATAATAAACATGAGAACTTTAAGAATGTTCCTCGTCTAAATTACAAATGAACAGCTTGCTTGTTTGAATGGTCTGCCCCTTTGCTAGTCAAGTTAAGCTTTGTATTGCAGGAAAGGGAGCAATAATTCAGGATTAAAGCTGCTAAGCAATGCGTATGTTTAGATTTGTAAGAGTGCCAGTACATAATTAATGTGTGAGTAAGGCAAAGAAAAAAGGTTGTTTTTTTCCTTGATATAGACAGACAGATGCAGGATAAAACCTGATTTTTTGAGGAGGGAGAAATAGTTTCTGAAAATATTATTTTCCAAGTAGCTGCTATTATTAATGCTGCCTGAGTGTTTTTCGTTCTAGCTGCTTTGCAGTTTTAAGGCAAAAATCAAAGTATGTCATCTTGTGCTGGCCTGGAGGACTTGTGCTTATTATTGAAAAGCTCCAGGGTTTCAAGTATGGTGAGGGATAACCTCCAGAACAGTCAGCCTGTTGAAGTATTATTCCTTCTTAATCTTGCATGCAATGGCTCTCCCTGCCTGCTGAGGATGTCAGCCAGCACTGAGGACTAGTGGCAGTTGTTACAGCTTATTGCTGAAGGAAAAAAGTGATGGTGTTAACAGGCTGTGCAGGTCCTCATGGAGCCTTTAAGCTTTCTCCTCTTTTTGATATTTCTACAGCTGGATCAGAGTCTGACCCTTCATCAGTGGCATTAAGCTTGTAGGAAGTAAAAATAAATCAGGAATAAAGTGTTTATGTGAAAATGGTTGATTAAAGATCATCTCTGAGCATTTTGGAAAGGAGATAGCAATTCAGTATTCCTTGTTATTTCACAGTGTATCTGTTCTTTAAACTACAAAATGAGGAGTGGAAATGTTTTTTCTTCTAAAACCGTGGAAGAGATCAGGAAAGAACAACTTGTCTATGCCCATGCTTTTAGCTGCGTGATTTGTGAACCCTTGCACGTCTAGATATGCCCCCTGCACAGGAGGGTGTGGGCCAGTTCCTCCCCACAGCAAGCCCCAGCACCTTAAACCAGGACCAAGGCACAAAAAGATTGCGGCTTGGTGAAACTTGGCAGGGATTTGCTGGTGTAGGATCGCGCTGGGCTTTGCCAGAGCAGCCCCCATCTCTGCTTTGTAGCAGATGCCCAGGGTCTCAGAGGGCGAGCTTGGCTTTTTAGGTTCCCAGCTCCCCCCCCTCCCCGGAGGTGACCTGGGATGCCACCGGCAGCCATCACAAACCTCAAGGCAAAAGGTGTTGGAAACCCTTTCCGCCAGCTGGGCCATGTGGCGGGGACCCCCCAGGCTGGCTTTGGCTGTGGGTGTCCTGAGAAGTGTGAGTTGTAACCCTCTGCCACCATGCTGGGAAGATGAAGAGGTTCCTCAGCTTCCAACAGGAGTGGTGACTTGAAATGGCACTTCTGCAGCTTGGCTTGCTTTAGGAAGAGTCGTTTAATTAAGCTGTGTCCTGGAGGCCATCTGAATAAAGGAGGTGCTCCAAGGAGGTGTGAAACTGGGGAGTGTGAAAACTAACTTTGAAGATGCTGATGCATTTGTGGGAATGGTGACAGCAACATGCCTGGCAGCCCTGCAGGCAGAGGGACCTCTCAGTGGGGCAGTGATGGGTGCTCTCCTTGCCCCCCATCGGGTGCTGTCTTCCTGGCCCTGGCAGAGCACGGGAGGTGCCAGGGTCACCTGGCCATGGCTGTGATCGCTGGAAACCAGAGGAGTGCTTCCAGTCCTGCGGAGCCTCGGTGTGTCTGAGAACCGTGGGAGCACCGTCCTGCTTGTGATTTCTTTCAGCGCTTGCCGAAACTGCTCACGGAGGTTTGTCTCCGTGCTGGAGGAGACCGATTCATTTGTTATCATAATGCAAACCTTTGGAAATCATTCAGCCATCCAAAAAGCAGCTGCTGAGAGGGCAGTGGGGCTTCTGCAGTTGTGCAACACGCTGCCCGGGCTGGAGCGGCAGGCTCGGTGGTCTCTTTGTGCAGCCGGAGGAGACGCAGGGCTGTGTCGGATGCAGGCAGTACCATGGCTGCCAAGCATCCCATGGCATGGCACGCCCAGAATGGTGCTGCTCTTGGTGGTTTCTCGTAGGTCATGCCGTTTCCTGAAGATTTGCACTCTGTGTTTCGTAGATAAACAGGTTTTCCTGTTTCTCATTTGTTTTAATTTGTTGTATCATTAAAAAAGAAAAGAGGTGGAAAGGGATATTTGGGGGCACTCAGTGCACCTCTCTGATGCTGCAGACAGCAGGAGGAATTCTATGAAAGTTTTGCTTAGAGCTGCTGGTATGAAAAGTGGGAGGTGGCTTCTCTTATTTTTTTTCTCCCACCTCCCCCCGGCTTGGGAAAGGAGAATAAGTTTCATGCTGACGTGACTTAGTAAGGGTGAGGTTCAACCCTTTGAGTTTGTCATTTAGAAGCTGTATCTTAATCTAAATGTCTAGTATTCCTGTGCCATCACTGCAGAGATGGATATCTTCAAATGGTTGTTTCATCTACCTGTGTTAGATGGAGGAATGGCTCTCCAGAGGTACCCGTTCCTTTCCATGGGCTATGGAGGGGGCTTAAGTAGCCGGCACTAGTTGAGATGTCCCTTTTGCAGTGACAAGTGGCATTGTCTTCTGACACTACTCTGGAGCTCCATGCACCGAGAGCTCAAGTCAGAAGACAGCTCAGTTTTTGTCCTCCACCCTGCCTCCAGCTTGCTGCTCAGTGTTTGCTTTAGCATTACGGTTTGGATAAGTTGTCCAACTGGTTTGTTTTTCATCTTGTGGCTATTTTCAGCCACTCAGCCTAACAAGGTGAAATGTCTGAGATGCTTCTCTGTTCCCTGTGACTGTGCTATAAGGAGGTGTACCGCTTGCCCCAGCAGGCTCCCCAGTGGGGAGGGGCTCACCCCAACCTTTCCTCTTTTACAGTAGCCTTTGGCTATTTTCTGGTCTGGTCTGTTTGCACCAGTTAGGTATTTTGTTGGAAAAACAGTCAGTGTCTGCACAGATACCCTGAGCACAGAGAGCCCCAAATCCCAGCATTACAGTTGCCCTGTCGCCCTCCTGAGAAGCTGAGGCTGGGAGTGCGGGGAGGATCCGGCACCTCGGCTAGAACCAGCTTTGGTGGGCTCTGTAGGAGAGGCAGCGGGAAAGCCAGTGAGTAGTGCAGCCTCGCTGTAACTGTGGGGATGTGGGCTGTACCGCTCTTGGTTCGTGCCGAGAGCATCTGTACCGGGGTGGAGATTGCCTGAGATGCGAGAGGAGGGGGATGTTTCACCCCACCTCTTCCTTATTCCAATCATAAATGTGTAATTTGTTCACTTGCAATTGTACTTGTGATTCCTTTGGGGTTGTGAAAAGCTCTCAGACTGCCATTCACTCAGGTAAGATTAATTTATAAAACAAACCCAACTCCTGCTCCTTGGCTAAAGTCCAGAGAGGACCTGTGAGCAAAGGTAGTTTCTCTGTTTGCCAAACGACTGCACTGGGAATCTCACTTCAAACTCCTCACTGTTCCTTGTGGTCTCTAGTATATTTAACCTCATAATACTGTAGGATGTGGAAGTGCTAGTCTTCCTATTTCAGTTGAAGGATTAAAGTGCAGAGTTATTGTCATGCAGGAAGTCATCTGGCAGAACAGGGACTTGAACCCTCTCACAAATGTCAGCTTGGTGGCCCAGCCTGTGGGACATCCATCATTTCCTGGGCACGGCTATGACACGATTCGTCATGGGGGAGTTCATGGAAATCTGCGTTGGCTTGTAAAGTAAATTTAGCACCTTGATGTGAATCTGTTTGTCTGCTGGGTCAGCTACCTTCACAGAATCTCTCCCACACCTTCAGAAATGTATCCAGATGGAGAAGCAGCAAGTGGTTGTGAATAAACGCTTTCCCCAGGCTGGGCTCGTGGGGGGAAGCGACATGCTGTGCCTTGCTCATTACCCTGCATTTGAATTTCACGGTGGGGCCAGGCAACACGCTGCGTCTCTTTCTGGCAGCTGTCACTAGTGGCATTGGGCATCTCAGACCTGCTACATTTATGCTAATCTAGAAAAAGAATAGAAATCCAGTATTTGAACCTTAATAGCCAAAAGTAGGCTTCTTGTCCATGATGGTGCAGCAAATCCCTTTGTTTGTGAAGGCAGAGGAAAGGTTTGGCTTGGGGTGCAAAGTGTTTGTTAGCCAGCAAGAAGGAAAGGGGTTGCAAAGTTCTGACTGACGAGGTGGTCGGCAGCTGTGTGTCCTTTCAGGATGCGGATTTCTGAGGAGCGTTTTCCCTTTGTTTTGATGACATTTTTGTACCTGTTTTCTTGCTCCTTCATACAAAGAGGGTTTGCAGAAAACGGTTTGTGTCACGAGTTTGAGCTTTGCAGAGCTGGGCAGCCCTTTAAACGTGCATCTGACAGTCAGGGTGTTTGATGTGACTGGTGTGTGGCCTCCCATGGAGGTACAGCTGTGCTGCTCTGTCCAAGGAGGAAAATCTAATCTTTCTGATATAATTCTTTATCTAAGTTCTCGTCTGTGATAGCATTAGCTGGTGTGTCTGTGGATGAGAACTGCAGGAAAAGCCAACGGGCCTTCGTTCATACCTGCTGCCAAGGCCACCCTCCCTCCAGTACGGCAGTGGGGATGTCCTTGCTCACGGTACGCAGGTGCCCACCTCTGAACGTACGTGGGCTGTCGATCGGGTGCACTGGGAGATTCCTGCAGCTGGCACATGTCCAGAGAAGGTCCTCACTTCTCACTGCTCTAGACCTCTACTGCAATTAGGCTTGAGAGGTGCTAATACCAGCCCCAATAAAGATTAAAAAAAAAAAAAAAAAAATTCCAAAGAATTTTAATTAATGCTAGAGAGTGCATTCTCTTCAATTGCATTACTTTTAATTGCAGTCGTCTTCCAGTAGCTTGCCATTATTTATTCAAAACGTAAATGAACAATACTTACTGCCATTATAAACCCATTTTACTGCCGCCTTGTCTCCATGCTTGTCTCCACGTAGTGTTTGCATTGGAACAGTGTGTGCGGTTGATGTGATGTCTCCTTTTTTTGATATTGCCTAAATTCTTCTGAAATTACCAAGCTCCTAATGAAGGTTTGCTTACTTGTGGCAAACCAGGTATATACTGCAAATACAACTATGTGGTTTCTTGGACATTGCACCAGAATACAATCTCGTAATAAAAAGAGAAAATTTGCATTGGAAAGAAGGAAGCAAAAGGTTTTATTGTTCAATAGAGTCTTCATGTAAGTATTGGTAAAAGGGCATGTGAAGGCTTCAATGCAGAACTTGAGAAAGGAGACTTTTTAGTGGAGGGGACTGTTGATATGGGATCGGGAAACTGCAGAAAGGTTGCCCAGTTTGAAGCAGAGGAGGAAAGTTCACACTACCTCTTCCCCTTTATGCTGATGTTGGAGGTAATATTTTCTGCCTGAAGAGTTAAGAGGCTAGAGCATCTCCTCTCTTAGTACTAAAAAAGATTCAGAGGAGTCTGGACTTGTATTCCTGAAACACCTATGTATTTGTGTTAGGATTTGGCAGAGAATTTTACTGGTAGCCAAAGTTACGCCTTTTGTAAACAGAATTCTTTGACTTGAACGTAGCTGATGCTGAATAATGAATCAACGTAACCCTGATCCGGTACAGCAGAACAAAAATAACCCAGAATTTTAAGCACTGATTAGATTTTTTTTCAGTCTAACATACCCGTGTTACTGCTCGGATCCTGGTGCTGCCGCTCTTCTGGTCCCTGCAGAGACAGTGTCTGCCCGGGAGAGCTGCAAGGAATTACAACTCACTGATGATGACTTAAAAAAAATCAGATTGGGGGTAAATGTATAGTTCTTTGTAGGTCATTGTGAAGCGAGCAGTCTTTTTCCAGAGCTCCTATCATCAAATACAACCGCTTAATAAAAAAAAAGAAACTGTATTTTCATCAGACAGCCAAAGGGAACAGCAGCCTTGGCAGTCTGAGAGCAGGACGTCACTCCATCAAAGACTGTTTCAGGCTGGAGGCTGCACAGAGGGAGCGCAGCCAAGCTGAAGATGCTCCTTCTTCCTCAACGTGTTTCTGTGTAACGAGGCAAATGGGTTGCATGTGCGATGCAGTGGCCTGAAGATGAGCACTACAACTCTTTTCCGCTTCTGTGGATGTTGTAATAGCTGGTAAAAAGCTCAGAGAGTAAAAGCTGCTGAAACTGTGATAGTTGGCTTTGCTGGTGCTTCTCAGATGCTTAATGATCTGCTGCCTTCGAGGTATGGCTCTAGAAGATGAAAGGACTTAGGAGAGATTTATCAGTAGCCTAATGATTGCTAAACTTAGTCACTTGTTTCCTGGCTCAGGGTGTGTGGAAATGCTGTAGAGGTGATAGTTCTGATCTTGGGAAATAAATATTGCGCACACGTCCAGTGGCAATGGTCCTGTGCTTGTACCAGTCAAAAGGCTTTGGCAGGACAGAGTTTATAGGGAGAAACACAATACATCCTTTTTTTTTTTTTTCCCTTTACAGATCACCTGATGTACCCAGAAAAAATAAGGCAAACTTTTTGACAACAAATGCTTTTTTTCCCCCC
>JAOBAS010000025.1:27099025-27149972 GCA_025311575.1 Elanoides forficatus
ATCCAATTTAACCCCTGTTCCAAAATGTGTCATTTCAAGACTTTTTTTTTTTTTTTTTTTTTGGCTTGGACTGGGATGGCTCTGTTTTTTCAGTAACAACCTTTATTAGTGAGATGGCATCAGCTCAGCTTCCAGCCAGGCAGGCCAGATTTACTGACAGCGTGGTGGCCATGCTCAGCAGCATTGTGCCAACACATGCCTTCCTGCACCTATGCAGCAGTACTGCTCAACGTGGGGGTTTAATTTTTTATTTTGCCTTTGTATTCAAAGATGGCAGCTCTTACTTTGAGGCAGAAGAATTGTAATTTAGGAACGCCTGCCTTGTAACAGCATGCGTAGGATTGTTGCTGTTTGCAGGTCACATCTGAGAAGTGCTTTTCTCCTGGATCTACTTGCAGCATGCCGCATCAGGGCTACTTGCTTGTCATCATCGCTGTGTGTATTTTCATAATCCGAGACTGGGTTTTTAAGGAGGGAGGGTACACTCAGGGACAGGGAGGCATGGCTCTGCCTCCTCCCAAGCTGTCTGTTTTTCCTGCCAGTCACCAGTGCAGTGTTTTCCAGCAGTGGATCGCTGTCGGTCGGAGGCCAGGCTGGCAGTCGGCTTCCTCCCTCCCTGCGTTGCTTCCTCTGGGCGAGTGCTGTTTGAGTTTATGGGGAAGCTGGCCTCGGAGCTGACGTAACCCAAAGTGCTCTTTCTTTGCTCGAGTAACACATTTGGCTGATGAGGAGAGGGGGGAAAAAAATAAATTGTTTCCCAGATGTGAATAGTCTTTACCTACTAATAAAGAGATTTATTTTAATTTTTGCCACTGTTGCTCCTCCTAATTGCTGCTTTTTATGTTCTGCTATGCCACACACTGAGCATGGTCACCTGGCAGTAACTAGTCACAGGGGAAGTGAAGTACGCAGGGGTTAGGTGGATCCTTTATAGTTACAATCAGTGGAAAAAAGTGCGCTGGGTTGTCCAGGAAGAGCCTTTCTCCTACCCTGCAGGGCTGCCATGGGGAGGTTGGGATCCTCCTCTCGTGGGAGGGGAGCTTTGTGAATGCTCTCCTGCAGCTTTTCATGCAGAGTGGTGTTGCTTTTTTCTCCATTTACCTTTATCCCTTGCTCCTTTTGTTGCTGTTATAACATGTTAAATGTGAAATCTGGTAGAATTGCATTGCTAAGAGCACTTCCTAGGTAATGCCTGATGCATCCAGGATCTTGTTTTTGTACCGGGGTTCCCGACTGTCAACATCATGTGTGTAAAATCGAATGGGTCTGTGAGCACCAAGAGTAACGAAACTTGGGTTTTCTGCAGATAACGTGTTCTTTGTTCATGAGCTGCTTCCTCCTCCTCCTCCTCCTGCTTTCCTCTCCCCACCCTCTTCCCCTTCCTACCCCATGCCGTCAGCTTTCTCCTCTACCATCTGCTGGGACTGTGGGTAGCCTGTGGGTGCCTGCCGGCCTCAGGTCCCCCCTTCGCTGGTGTCCTGATCCTCACGGAAAGTGTTAGAGAACTACATACAAGATGTTTCTTTGGTTGAGTTTGGGGAAGTAGGAGGATAACAGGATGACCGGGAAGGGTTTTTTTTCCCCGAAGAAGTCAAGCTAACAGTTGCATACTATTCTTGAGGTCTAATAATTAATGTGTGTTTTTGCAGAATGGCATTTTCCTGCTAGGTCTGCCTGTGGGCACTGTGATGGCGGGCAGCATCTCGAGATAGCATGGCCTTGCTCTGTTGAAGAGTTGTGTTCTTAAATGGGAGAGAAAGACTTCGCTGCTTTCAGGAGAAGAAAAAAAAAGAAGTCTCGTAAATGAGAATGTTTTAAACTACAGGAATGTGTTTCCAATGAGCTTGCTGGATGCAACAGTGCAGTTATCCCACATGGTGGTTTATTTGCAAGCAGCAGCTGATTCCTTCTCGCTATAGAAAAGGCACACAGAGGGGAGGGTATGCTATCTCTGAAAGGGCACTGTGAGCAAAGGCTGTTGTCACTGTGTTTTCTGCTCTCTAGAGTTTCTGTGAAAACTTAAATCATCAGTTCTTGGTGAGACACACAAGGGATAAATAAGGTTAAAACTGGGAGAAGCTGTCCTTGTATGGCAGCATGGGAATGGTGCTGCTTTGCTTGAATTAATTATGCAGAAGCTTGTCTGTGAAGGCACTATAGGGAGTCCTTGATTCCTGGGCTGTTGCAAGAGGAGGAGGACAGGCAGTGCATGTAAGAGGTCCTTTTGGCTTGTCTGCTCCTGAAGCTTTTCCTCCTGGGGCAATTTGCTCCTTCAGCTGTCCTTTGAGTCTGTGAAGACAAGATAGATGGGATTTTGGCTCAGGGGTGGGGGGTTCTGGAAGGAAGAGCAGAAGAAAAGGACACTACTGAAAAAGCCCCTATAAAGCAACAGTTCTAGAAACTTTGCTTTGGGCCAGGTATTGAGTATTGGTGAGATGTAGCTGATTGAGACACTTGGGATGTAAGCTTGGCCTTTGGGTCAATTCTGTGCTATCCGTCTCGTAAATGTATGAAGTTAATTTCAGAAACCCTCCACTCCCACGCTACTCTTATTGGAAATCTCTTTAAATTCCTAAGGAAACTCCTCAAAGTAATGAATAGAAAATTCAATAAAACGTAATGGGAATATATTAGTGTGAACAATCTCTGGCCAGAGGAGCTGTTTGGGTCTGAAGTGCTTCGCCATTGAGATGTCAAATCTTGGCAGAAATCAAGCCTTGAAAGAAAGGCTTGGTTGGAGCATTAGAGCTGCTGCCTGCAGATGTGCTTGCTAGCCTAACCAAGGAGAACCTAGATTAAAGGGTTTAGTCCTCCAATTACAGTAAGTAGGCTCACCTTTTCCTACCCTTTCCTTTCTCTGCAGCGGGACATGTATGGCAGCAGTGCTTTGGACTGGAAGCAGTCTGTCAGCGGTATGGTGCGTGTGCACCCGCTGTGGGCTGTGTGTGTGTTAAGGTTGAATCCAGCAAGGGGTTAGTTCATCTCTGAAGCAAATGCATTTTACTTAAAGTTGCTTTACATCTTCCTCAGCACCTTTAGTTTGTGGTACCTGCATGGGCAGGCACACTTGGCTTTTAGGAGCAATTCATGGCTATTTTCTCTTCCTGAAGTTGTTGTCTTTATGGCTTATGTGTATCCAGCTGTGCAGGAAAACTCCTCTGCTTTACAGGCTGCTCAGGGTAGCTGGGAAAATGGGCATCCACTTGCAGGCGCATAAACCCAAGATGATGTTTCTCTTATCTCTTTTCACATCCTGTTAAAAAATAAGCAAGAGATAAGAGAGGAAGTATAGAAAGATAGTTTCTATGGAGTGGGTGATTTAACTACTTCCTTCCAGCATTAAGAGCATGACTTAAAACTCCTCTCTGCTAGATTGGGAGATGCCCGATCCCACTAACTGCACAAGCTGAATGAAATACTAGTAAGCAAGAAACCAGTTCAGCCTTCAAGTGCAAGTCCTTTCTAGAAAGCTCTTGCTAAAAAGGATAATCTTTTTCCTGTTAGAAGAGATTTTAATTTTGACAAGTTAGGGTTAAATACTTTAAATCATAAAAGCAGGTCCCTAATTTATGCAACGGGAGGACAGAGAGAAGATGGAGTGAGACTCTTCTCAAGTTTGCAAGGATAGGGTGAGAGACAGTGAACACAAATCACAGCAGGGGAATTTCTGATGAGATATTAGGGATGCATTTTCATAACAAAGGTAGTCAGGCATTGAAATTTGGACTGAAAGAGGTTGTGGAACCTCCGGCCTTGGAGATTCCAGAACTCAACTGGATGGGGCCATGAGGAAGCTCATCTAAGTTGGCCCTGCTTTGCTGGGGAGGTTGAAGCAGATAAACTCCAGAGGCCCCTTCTGCTGAAGTTACTGTGGTTCACATGGCATATGTAGTTGCTATAAATAGAGCAGATTTTTGCATGGTGTAATTACTGCTCATCTGGTTATGCTCATATCCTACCCTTGCTTACTGATATGTTTCATTAGTTGCGGTGTCAGGGTGACCATTAGAAATGCTTGTCTGGATCATCTGAGAAGCCAAAGGGAGCACAGGAGCAAGAAGCTGCTTTCAAATCAGTGTTGCAGTTTGGCAGCACCTCTGGAGGCCATGGTCTCCAAACCCTGCTCACTCAGGGTCACCTGCAGCAGGTTGCCCTGCACCAAATAATGATGCCCCATCCTGTCTCAGTGTCTCTTGATGCCTCTTAGTTGTGTATAAAGGACAAGAGCAATAGGAGTTGTATGCATGAAGATACAAGGGAGTTAGACACCCTTCAATATTCAAATAGTAAAATTACCCAAGTATTAGAAATACAAGTAGCTGCAATGCAAAAGCTGCTTTTTGTGCCTAAGCTTGCTGCTGCTTGCAGCTGCTTTTCCTGGTTAGACTGATGTACGTCTACAAGGAAGCAAACGCTTTCTCCTGTGAACCCAATTAAAATGAATTAAAACCCTCCAAATTTTACAGATAACTTTTTGAAGTAGTCTTAATATTAGTAATAAGGATCACATTTAAAACAAAAAAACCCAAACCAAAACAAAAAAAAACAAACAAGAAAGCCGAAACACCACTATTCTAGCTAAAGCCAAAAATCATTGGTTAAGATGCATTTTCGACCTGATTTACTTATGTGTATATTTTTGTACTTCAGAGTCAGCCGATGTAATCAGTCAGGCTGCGTCACCATGGGGGTGACATAATTCAGGAGACAACGATCAGCTCTGAAATAGTCTGTTTGGAGGAGAAGAAAATTGAGTTAGGAGCGTGAGTGAGAGGGGAAAACGTTTACTTTGGAAGAAATCTGTGTTTGGAGCAGGCTGGCTGCAGGAGAGTGCGTGGTCCTCCGTGATGTGAGCTACCGCTTGTCCCAGCCCCTGCCTCGCAGTGCCCCTCAGATGCTCTTTACTGAATGTCCCACGGGACCCGAGTCACTTAGTGCTTGGTTTGTAGTTGGTATTTTTTTAAAAAATGCATAAGCAAGGGTGCCTGATGCAGCCCTTTGGAGTGGTGTCACAGCTGCTGCAGCCAACCTGCCCCATGCCAGCTCCCTCTTGTGCCTCCAAAGGTGCCGGTGAGTTGTGGGGCTCCTTGGGAAGCTGTGAACCTGGCGGGGGTCTGGCCAGGGAGCGGAGCCAGCTGCTGACCCTCTCGTGCTGTCTGAGTGTGTCTGTGGGGTGGTTGCATGGGCTGGTCTGTATTGTGGTGCCAGCAAGGGCTGGGTAACACCTGCAGGAGACCCTCTCCAGGTACACACGCTGGTTCCTTACCTAGGGCCTGTTTGGTCACTGTAATTCTGCAAGTTCTTCTGTCACGCTTTTTTTTTACTTTTTGGAGGTAGCTGGAGTAGCGCTGACTTGTGTTTAGGTGGTTACTGGTGGTGGAAGCTCATTTCAGCTGAGCGTAAAAGAGTCCCACCTCCATGCTGCACAGAAGCCCAATGGCTCAGCTTCGAGCTGGTCTCCAAAGCATGTTCTCTGCTTTTGGAGACACAACCACAGTGTCTACATGTTCCTTCGTAGCCTGCAGAATACTTTAGACTTAAACTCATCTTAATTTCTTAGGTTCTTTGAAGTGTTGGATCTCCTTTGATCCCAGGGATGGCGTCCAGAAGAAAGCTGCGATCAGAGTGGATGGATCCAGAGTAGTTCTCAGCTTTCTGAGGCTCCACGGGTGGACCGTGCTGTCGCTCCGTCCCCTCCCATGCCTCTAGCATTACTCTGTGCCTTTGGGCAGCAGCACAGTTCAACCTGGGAAACAGCTGAATGCAAATGCTGTAGTCTGTGAGGGTCACTTCAAATCACGGGGAGTGTTAGAGGGGCAGAGGTGTCCCTTGGAGGGACCTGGACAGGCAGGAAAAGTGGGCTGGCAAGAACTTTTGTTAAACCTGAAGTTTAACGAAAGCAAATGTAAAGTCTTGCATCTGGGGTAGAACAACCCTGCTCAACGATACGGGCTGGAGGCCGACTCTCTGGGAAGCAGCTTTGCAGAAGAGGATCTGGGGATCCTGGTGAAGAAGTTGCCCCTGGACAGAGTGCGCTTGGTTGAGGGAGGCAGGTGGGGGTCCATCAGGTTCAAGGAGGAGGTCCTCCCCTTTATCAGGCAGTGGTGACGCTGCACCTGGAGTACCGTGTCCAGTTTGGGGCTCCCCAGTACAGAAGAGGTGTGGACGTGCTGGTGCGAGTCTAGCAGAGCCACCACGGTGGCTGGGGGGCCGGGGTGGTTCAGCCTGGGGCAGAGGAGGGCACAGGGAGCCCTCGCTGCTGTCTGCAGCCACCCCATCACAGTGCCCAGAGATGGAGCCAGACCCTTCCCAGAGGTGCTCGGCGCTGGTAGGAGAGCAGCACACACAGGCTACAACACGGCGAACCCCAACCAGATGTAGGGGAAAAAAAATTACTGTAAGGGTGGTCAAATACTGGAGGGGGCCCAGAGAGGTTGTGGGGTCTCCATCCTGAGCAACCTGATCTGATTTAGAGCTGCTTCAGGCAGTTGAGCCTGGATGAGCTCCAGAGGTCACTTCTGACTGATGTTATTCCACGATCGTGATTTTATGATTCTATGATTCTGTAATTTTAATTGACATCTTTATTGTATAATGCATTGCTTTGGGGGTAGCTTTCACTAGCCTTGAGTTAGATACTGTTATGTTCTGGTCTTGCCTGAATAATAAAATTAGAAATATGTTTGTATTGGGTATTAGGCATTTATCAATAAATACTTTCTGAGAGCAAGAGGGGAGTTATATATTTTTCTGCCACCTTCTGAAAGCTACCAAAACTTTTGCTTCTGTTTGCAATGTGAAATTATGTATCTTGAGCTCTTCTTTTTGCAGTGTGTATCATGTACCAGAGTGCCAGGAGCTGGGGACTGGAAATCCTTGGCTTTGGGGAAGCGCTGCTGCAGTAATGGCTCGCTTGGGTCAAAGACGATGAGTTGGAATGGTAGAAAGACTGTGGGTTTTTCTTTGATTTCTTCTTAGTTTTCTTTGGCGTCTCAAATCTTGCAGGCAAGAATGACTCACTCATCCATTATGTGGTTTCCTGACTTTTAGCAATTTTTCTTTCACTTAAAAAATAATAATTATTAGTTTTGCATCACCGTGCACAGCAGCCAGCATTCAAAGCAGCGTACCGTGGGCTGTGGCTGACTGGAGTGGCTGACTCATGTCTGTTACAGATTTTCAGATTGACGTTGATTTCTTCCCACCCCTCACTGAGTTTCTGTCTTTGAAAATATCTGTAAGGCTGGTTTTGGCCATGTAATGATCCTCCTGTCTGTTTCCAGAGCAGGAGTGTTGATCCTGGGTCCTGGAGAACAGGAGCAGATGCTGTAGGGTTAGCCAGCCCCCTCGATTCCCTCTGGTGCAGGGACCGCGGTCCTCCTGCACAGCTCTCCGGCTGCACCCCACTGCACCTAGGCACTGCATTTTAATGGTGGGCACAGTAGGTTTCTGCGTATTGTTCCCCAAAACATCGCCTTACATGAATGGAAGGTGCTACAAAACGAGGTGCATGTCAAGGGTTAACCCCTGGATTCTGCTGCAGCTGGTGGTGGTTTTCCAGCTTGCAGAACCCAGCTCCGATTCCTGGCTTTGCTTGTGAAGGTGTGGAGTGTCCTGCGGCTGCCTCTGACCCCACCGGGCACTGATGCCTCCCGGCATTGCAAAGCAAGTTTCCTTAACCTCTGAAAGCACTGTTGTTCATGGTGTATGATAGGGCATTTGAGAGATATGTATCTCAGAAGGAATATTTACCACTAAAATATTTGATGTACTTTAAACAGTACTGGGCACAGCAAGGATGTGTGCGTGTGTGGAGCGCTGCCTGGCTCAGGGATGTGCTTTTGTGAGCCGCAGGGAAGCCGGTGACCTCCCGCTCGATGCCAGCACAGGACTGCTCCACTGGAGGGTTTTCAGCTGAGAATAAAAAAAGGTTTCTAGACTTTCAGGCTGTATTTCTGAAATAATTCCTGGTTGTGATAGAGTGCTGGGGATCTGTGCAGCTCAGGGGTGCCGCGGGTCCCAGTGGGTGCTGAGGGTGGGTTCTGGAGGAGGGGTGGTGGTCGAATGATGCGCAGCCGCTCCCCTGCCCAGCCTAGGGTGCGAGTGCCGGTCCAGCACCCTCTCAACCCAGCACCTCCACAGCCGGTGGGATGTCAGCATCCTTCCTGCTGCTCCCCACTGGGCTTGTGTTCCAGCGCGGTGCAGCCACGGGCCAGTTCCACGGAAGCCAGGGACAGGCGTTACTTGTCAAGCTCGGGACGCATCAGCAGATGGCCATGGGCTTTTTCCCCCATCGTTCCTTTCCCACAGTGATTTCGGAGAGGAGAGCTGTTGTTCTGGCAGTGCCTGGTGCTCGGCAGCTGAGAGCATCCAGCGTGGTGGGTTGTGGTCCCAGGTCCTGGTGTGGCTTCATCTGCACTGCTGGAGATGGAGAGGTGGTTGGATCTGGCATGGAAAAGGGCTGGAGCTCCCTGGTCTGGGCAAGGGGGTGGGGGCACGATGGGCAAGGGAGAAGCTCAGTTTGGTGTCTGGGTGGGTGGCCGACACTGCGGTCTGGAGAATGACTTGAGAAAAGTGGCCATTTCAGAGCACTGGTGGAGAATTGCTCTTGAGAAATCCAAGGAAATTGCTCCTGCCTTCATGTGCCCTACACAGCTCTGTAGTAGGGAAATGGAGAAATACTGCAGTGCAAAAAAAGTAAAGGAGCGATAAATCTCTTGCACGTTCTATGAACTACATTTACGAATATACCTATAATTGTAAAAATATTTTAGGAATTATTTTTTTTGTGTGTGTGTACTGGAATGCATATCTTGACCTGGATCTGTAAAAGACAAATATGTGCAGTGATGTCTTGGGTTTTGTTCTTGCGTTGGCTTTGGAGACATGGAAGTTGCCAAGCACTGTAAATCAGAAATTGTGTTCAAAGACATGGGGAGAATGTAACCAACAATCAGAAAAGTGCTTGCAAGTCTGAAAAACCATCATATATGCATGCCATAAAGCAGAAGCTAGACAAAACCCCCAAACTGTGTCTGGTAATATTTTTTTCTTTCATAATTTGCAATTCTCAGAGAAAACATGCGATCGGTTCTTCGACTAAATCCGCTTTCCGTGCCATGATCGGGAATCCCTGCTCTCTGTGCGGTGCTGACCCCAGAAACCATTTCTTGCAAGGCCAGAGGGTGAAGCACGTGGAGCAGGACCGCAGGAGCTGGGAGCAAACTTGTTCAACCGAGGTGATGAACGGGATGGAAAGTTAAGAGCTGGCTCATCCATGTGCGAGCATTTGAGATCCGTCCCAGTGGAGACGTTTATTACTCACTTGGCAGGGGGCTGGACTGAGAGAGTTTGGGTTGCGCAAGGGGTGCGGGTGGGGGAGAGCTTTCAGAGACGGCCAGTCCCAGTGAATGCATGGGAAGTGATGCTTCCCAGTGAGGGCTTGTGCCTGAGATTCCCAGTTCCCAACTCGGAGCAGGCTCAGGCGGTGCCTTTCCACGAGCATCGCCCTGCAGCGCAGACCTCTGGTGCAGCCGCTGCCCTTTGCTGGCACGGCCCCTTGCTCTCGTCTCAGTGAAGTACCCACAGCGAGTCTGGGGAGCCAGGCGAGCTTTCCTTCCTCGGAGGATTCATTCTTGGGCGAATAATTGTTTGCGCTTTGTATCTCTTGAGGAATACGGATAGAGGTTGCTTGCAGAAACTGTCACATCATTGAAGCATAAGAAAAATTGCTGCTGTTCTTACTTGGCTGAACTGCAGATGCATATAGCCAAGGGTGGAGGAAGGAGAGGTTTTTATTTAGTCAGTGACTAGTGTTTTCTGGTGTTGGTATTTGCAATGCCAGTAGGTATCAGATCTGTCTATCAACAGTTAGCTGAATTGTTGCAGTTTTCAAATTACCCACAATATCAACAGTTTTAAATTAATTAGTGAAACTTTACCTGTCTCCAGTGAAGTTGCTTTTAAAGAACATCAGCTGTGAAGGGACAGTCATATTGAGTGAAGGACGTCCTTAAAGTCAAATCTGGGTGGTCTTCACTGTTTGGTACAGTTTCAGTTATTCAATTTTGTTCAGCACAAAAGAGAAGGAATGTGTAAGCAGTTCGATTATACTTAGTTTATTATTATGAAGTAATCCAATCACTAGTTATTTAAGCTCATTAGAACTTTTTCCTGCCTGTGGGATATTTTGGCTTTTGCTGCTCATCTTGCAGAAGGACTTGACATGGTATTTTCTAGTTGACTTCAGGCAAAACTGCTTTGCCTTACAGGGTGGTACTAAAACAACTTTTGCTATCTTATTTAGACAGCCCAACAGAAATATTATGCAGTCCTTGGGCCTGAAGAAAGCAAACAAAAATATCTCGGGAAGGAAATACGTGAAATGTGCACTTCGAGGCCAGAGCACCCAAGCAAGGATGCTGAGATCTGGCCTGGAGAGGTTTGAGAGTAATGGGGAGGGCAGAATCATACCCAAATACTCTGTCGGTGGTGAGGGCAGGAGGTGGGATGATTTCTCGTACATAGAGGCAGCACAGGCAGAAAGAGGTGTGGGCACTGTTAGGACAGGCAGATATAGGCCCAGGGTGTAGGATGGGGTTGGTGGTGGGTGCTCCCCACCCCAACCGCAGGAAATAAATTTGTTTTGTTGGGGGTGTGGGGCTATTTTTTTAGTGGGCTGGAAAGGGCAAAGCATTTGAAGAGGAAGAGTGGGACAACAAAGGTTTGTGGTGGAAGCAAGGGTTAAAAAGGGCTTTGCTGCTGGTTGCAGGGAAGAGCGAGGATGTTTGAAAGAAATAGGATGAAGATTTGCTGGTACTAAATCAAGTAAATTGTTGCATGGAGAAGGCTAATTGCAATCAGTGATGAGGGAATTAATTTTAGTAAATAAATGCTGAGCTTCTGCCAAGGAGAGAAACCCATTTGTGGAAGAAATTTTGATTATGTTTTTTTAATTGAATAAGAGCTAGCGGCTGTACAACAGTGTCATTTTGCTGCTTAATTCCTTCCTGTACCTGTCTTAAGCTGATGGTGGTGACCTGAAAAAGAGAGTGTCTCTAGTGCCAGGAGTCTTGATGGATCACTGAGGGCTTTCTCTAGCATCTGTTTCATCTTGCACAGCTTTGTCATGTTGATCCTGGGAGATCAGGGGATTTTCCAGGAATGGATAGCTGCCATCAGAATAAGGGAGATGGATTTGGCCCCTTTGGCCCCATTAATTCTGCATGGCCTTTTTGTCTGAATGCTGTTATTAGATGGTTAGTGAACATCTTTAGTTGGACCTTCCAGCAGAGGCACCCAAAGGCATTGTTACTTTTCTTTAAAAGTCTATCAGAGATCAAATGATCTAACCGCTGGTTGTATTTACATTTTTTTCTAGACTGTTTAATGTGGGTTAGCTACAAGGGCTTTTTTGAATCATGCAAGCTGTTTCATTAAAGGAAAAAAATCTATCTTTGAACTCCTGCTAATACGTACTTAATAGTTGAAGGTTTTCAAGTAAGACTTGCAGGTTGGGTTACTTGTGCTCGGGTGAGGAACCAGGGATCTGTGCTGCAGTAGCGGTTTGCAGCGCTGCTTTTAAAGTGAAGTGGAAAACGGGATGACTTAAGTGAATTTCTATTTAACTGTCTGCTACAGCCCTCACTGTTTCAGAGGTGATGATAGTTTAACACAGCAGCAAGAGGACGTGAATAATTTAGTGTGTTCAGCGAGAGGCTTGCTTGAATTTTCTCCTTTGTCTGCTCCTGATGAAACTCCTTTCAGCTGGAATCTTCTACCTACAAAACCCGCTATGAAAGTAATCGGTTGGAGTTCCTGGGCTCTAAGGGGGAAGATGGGTGAGGTCCGTGTTGGCAATGCCAGTGAGTTGTGTGTGACTTCTTGATGTGACAAGAGTTGCATGTTGCTGCCTTCTGGAGCAAGACTTTGTGCCCTGCCTTTGCACCTCCCAGGGAAGGAATTTTACTGCCGAAGGAACTAATTCAAACAGAATAGGGAAATGGGCATGTGTTAAAATCCCAATTCTGTTTGACAAATTCACCTTAAAAAAAAAAAAAAAAGGTTTTATGTGTGAATTTTCACATGCATTTGTGGACGCATATTACATGTTAAACATGCAGTAGTTGCTGACAGTTCTCTGTATAGTAAATAATATCCAGCTGTGCAATGTAAACTTCGAGTATAAAAATACTTTGAGTACTTTTATGACAGTGGAAAAGGTTGTATTCTCTCATAACTTTGTCAGGCTCTATTGTTTGGTAATTAGAGCTGGAAACCTATGATTGCCCTTTTTTGCCTTGCTAACCATACTGCTGCTCTGTAGCCTTGCAAGATATTTAGGTTCCCTTTCATTTTCCTTACCCCTCCAGGGGGAATGGTAATTTCTGTGTACATTCCTTACAAAACTGTTTCATGCCTTTGTTAAAATTTATGAAGTTATCCTTGGCATTTTTTTCTTTTTAATTGAAAACCAGAGTTTTAGGCGAGGAACCCTGAGCAAGGAAGTTAAACTGAGTCCTTGTTTACATTAGTAAAATATGTAAACAATTCTTTTACCCCAAATATAAGACTTTGTTGGCTGCTATTCCAATGTTTATAAAAGGGAGTTATGTAAATGACAATTCTTACAATTAAACTGCTATCTAATCCTACCCCGATGGCTGTCCTTGCTATAAAGCTCAGTGCTACAGGGGGCAATCAGCTGTGATGGCATTAACACAGCTGTTTCAGCATTATTAAAGATAATGGGACCTCGTAGAAGAAAATTGAGAGAACCTGAAATTAAACAAACAGAATTCTCATTAGAGAGAATCTCCCGGGTGAAAGGAAAGATCTGTAATAAAATACTTTGATGTTACAGAGTCACTGGGGCTGGCAGGGACCTCTGGAGATTGTCCTCTCCAGCCCTGCTCAAGCAGAGTCACTCAGAGCTGGTTGTCCAGGGCTGTGTCTCCGTGGATGGAGACTCCACAACCTCTCTGGGCAATGACCACCCTTAGAGTGGAAATGTCTTTTCTGATGTTTAAGCCAGATTTCCTGTATTCCGATTTGTGAGGCAATTGCAGTAGAAGGGGTAGGACTGGAAAGCATCATTTCTCCTAAGATGTTTCGTAAGATGTGTCTTTCTAATCTGTTCATAAACCCAGCCCAAACTGCTTTCCGTGGTAGGTGTCACTCCAGCTCTGCCTAGTCTACTCCAGCACTTCGGCCTAAGTGTCTGTGGACGCTCAGGGCCCCTGAGCAGTCCGCTTGTAGGAGATTGCAAAATACCTTTAGTGGGGGAAGGTGAGCCCCGAGGGGTGACGTGGGTGAGTGTGAGCCAGAGCAATGGCAGAAGGGATGATGGTATGTGTTGATAGTGCCCAGGTTAGCAGGACATCATCGCAGTCTATCCGGACACCCCATGGGAGGGGAAAGGGACTTTTTTTTTCCCCGAAAGGAAGGACAGATGGTAGCTGTTAAGAGACGGTAATGGGGAGATAAAGAACAGGACTTGGAGGCACAAAACAGCAGGACGGAGAGACAAAAGACTCCTGGTGACTCAGAGAGCTGGGGTGGGAGGGTGGAGTAAAGATGATGGTGTCAGCTCCTAAGGGGTCCAGGAGTCACACCCCTAAATGCTGGTGTGGTCTGCCACTTGTCCCAAGTGATGAGGACCAGACAGCAAATGTCAATTTGTAGAAACTGCTGTAGCAAAAATCAGTGCTAGGCCTTCTGGAAGAGGAAGACGTTACTTAAACAAAACCAATTTCACACTCATTTCAAGGCTTTCCGTCACCGAAGGTGCCACAGGTAGTGTTGGAGTTGTGTTGGAGTGACCTGATGTGGAGTGCCATTGTGTGTGACGTGGAGGGCAAGGCATGTTGGCTATTAAAGCCTCATTGCATTATCAACCTGTCAAGAGGAAACCAAGAGATGACCTGGCTTTTGGATAGGTCTTTTTTGTCTCCCTTTAGGAGACAAGGGTTATTATGGTATGATCTTTTTGCTTAATTTTCCATAAATCTTAGGCAAAGTTGCTAGCCCTGGTCTTTGTTTCTTCATTTGGGGTATTTTTACAGCTGTAGCCTCTCTTCCCTTTGAGGTAACAGGGAGGGCAATGGCCCATGCCCTCTGGTGAAACCCCATGATTCTGTTATCAGTGCAGGGTCTTCTGCTGATTAAATCACTTGTTGCTTTATTCAGGCTTTTTCTGGCCTTCATGCAAACAACAAATTCCTTGCTATTTACTAGCTTAATTGCCGGTGATTGTGTTACCAACACATGCCAATTCTTGCAACCATGCTTTATTGCTCTTTCTGCTGCTTTCACAGTGGTGCTTCATTCTTAGCATTTGTGTTACAAATGCCCACGGGTTGTCCTTGTGTTTGCAAGAAATCTGGGCAAGATCAGTTCAATATACGTGTCTTGTTGCCTGAATGCTGGCTGGACCACTTGGATAGAGACAAGCTTTGGCTCAAGAGTTAAGTGGTTATGAGAGTGTTAATATGAATAAAAACACTCTTGTTTTATAATAACATGACCTTTCCTTCCTATAATTTGAACTTTACCAGAGTGTTGCTACGTTCATTGCTATAATAATAAGCACAGACTCAGAACAAGATGATCACGTAATATTTTGGGAGGTATCTTTTAGCCTGATTTAATTTTTCCTTCTGAAGTCAAGTCCAAAGGCGTTACAAATACAGTGACCATCCTGTGTTCTTGCTCTCTGTCATTGAGATCAGCATGACAAATCATTGCAGAAAAGGCCCAGCCCAAAGTTCTGAGCTAATTTTGCAATAACTATAAAGAAAACTCTTGCAGGGTAGGAGAGGAAAACTAAACCTGGGCAAATCAATGTTAGGGCGCCCGGTAATATTTAAAATAATTCTGCCACGTTCCTCTCCCTTGCCAATTAAATTCAACAAAAATTACACAGACAAAAAAACTGCTTCACCCTGGTTGCTGTGAGGTACTTGGACAATATTGTGGCAGCGCTATGCAGTGCCGTTAGTCACTCTTCCACTTCCTGCTGCCCCCAAAGGTGTGTAATGGAAGAACGAACGGAGGCTTCCTGGCACACCCGAGCAGGGAAATGCTGACTTCGCCTCCTGAACTGCCACCGTTTCTCACGCCCTGCCTGCCATGGTGTTGTCCCTGGCTCCTGCTTTGGTTGCTGCGTGTTGCTGTACCAGACATTTTTCCCAGGTCCAACCCAGGCTCTGTGAACCCGGGTGTCCCTTATCTCCACCAGCTTCCTACGGCAGCTGGCCGTGAGCAGCACAGGGTGAGAGGGCAGCCCTGCCATGCCAGAGAGGGGAGAGCGTTCATGGCTTGTCCAAAACCAGACCAGACATGGAGTTTTAGGGCAGTGCTAGTTTTTAAGACTTTTGGTTTGTAGTTTCAAGGGCTTTTGCTCTTTCCTGGAGTGGTGATGAGGGCTCTAGACTCCCAGCCTCGAGGGGTGGTGGGGCACAGTTTGGGGTGTGTGTGACAGTGATAGTTATCCATATTTAATCATTGTTATTGGTAAAGTGTAAATGGATTTGGATATTTAATGATGGCAAATTTTAGCATGCATGCATAGGGTGCCGTTGTTTACCTAAGGTACAGATATATTTTCTTGAGATCATTCATCAAGCACCTCGAGGATATCACTTTTCTGTGGAGCGCTGAAGGGTGATCGGCTGTTAGGATCTCCTGGAGCCTGGTAATCTGAGCAGGGTACCTTATGTAAAAAAACAAGCAACCAACCCCACACAAACCCCTTTCAATTCATAGTGTATGATATTATGCATTGGCATATGAAATTAGGTCATTGAAACATGCTAGTGCAAAATCTGTAGCTGAGATCTTGAATATATTTGTCTATAAGCGTATTTATAAAGACGCCAGAAATAATGGTTACAAGCATAATGTAGGAGCTTGGTCTGATTTGAATAATGGTCTGACATCCGTCGAAGTAGTTTTTTTGAGTGACTTTGTTTTAAGCAGAATATGACTTTGAAGAACATAATTTATTCTGCTGCAGATAAGTAAAGTTAAAATTAAATTCCTGATTCTCGGCTTATGTTCCTCAAAATTAAACCCACAGCATTTTATTCAGTCTCCTGATTAGGGATACATATATAATGAGGCTGGTTGCAAGCCACGTATTTAGAGTGGGAACATAAGATGAGGAAAATCAGTAGTTAAAGGTAGGTAATACATTTACATGGCATTCTAGTTTGTTGTTTGTTTTTTGGTTTGTTTGTGGGGGTTTTTTTGGTTTTGGTTTTTTTGTTTGTTTGTTTTTACTAAGTTCTTACAGATATTTAAGAGTAAGTAGGCTTATGGCTGAAGCTGCACTGAGTTCAGAAACTTTGGTAGCTGATATCACGTGCATTTGCACATGAGCAAAACCTGTGCCTGGAACGGCTGTATGCAGTGTGGCTGTGTGTGTGTGTGATTTGTTGAGCTGAGGTTTGTGGTGATGTTTCGGGGGGTTTTTTTTTGGTTTTGGTTTTTTTTTTTTTTACCCAGTCCAGAAGGGCTGAGGGATGAGTTTCCACCGTGAAGTCTGGAAATACACACGACAACATCAGCCGGTGTCAGTCTGGTTTCCTCCATGTGGGAGGCTGTGTGCTTACGTCTGGACATTGGAGCTATTACAGAATCCTAGACTGGCTGAGGTGGGAAGGGACCTCTGGGGTCCATCTGGTCCAACCCCCAGCTCACCCAGAGCCACAGGACCATGTGCAGATGGACAAGTCTCCAAGGACAGAGACTCTACCACCTCCCTGGGCAACCTCTGCCAGGGCTGGGGCATCCTCACAGTGGAAAGTGTTTCCTGATGTTCAGAGGGACCATCTTGCATTCCAGTGTGTGCCCATGGCCTCTGGTCCTGGCACTGGGTAGCACTGGGAAGAGCCCAGCTCCATCGTCTTGGCACCCTCCCTGCAGGTATTGATGTACATGGAGGAGATCCCCCTGTGCCGTCTCTTCTGCAGGCTGAACAGCCCCAGCTCTCGGGCTTTTCCTCATAGCAGAGACACTCCAGCCCCTGAATCATTTCAGCAGCCCTTCACTGGACTTTCTCCAGTATGTCCATTGGACCCAGCACTCCAGGTGTGGTCTCCCCAGTGCTGAGCAGAGGGGAAGGATCCCCTGCCTTGACCCGCTGGCCATGCTCCTCCCGATGCAGCCCAGGACACCCTTGGCCACTTTTGCTTGCGGTCAGCTTGGTGCCCACTAGGACTTTCTCTACCAAGCTGCTTCCCAGCTGGCTGGCCCCAGCCTGTGCTAGTGGCTGCTTGTCCTCCCCAAGAGCAGGGCCAAAGCAGGGCTATTGGCAGGCAGGTCTGGTAGTGCAAGTCCTCAATTTCACAAGCAAATTGACTGAGTGGATTTTTAAATGTGGTGGGTAACATATATTTTGTCAGAACCTGTGTTTAAGAGGCTTTTGGACTTTCTCTAGGATTTTTTTTTTTTCCCATAGGGATCACATAGTATGTGCTAAAATTATTTTAATTATTTTTCAAACTTGTGTGGATTTAATGTTCAAAAGTCTTTTATATTGATAGTGTATCCAAGTACTTGCTAGTCGTGTGGAGATGTGACAGAGATACATCTCTGTCCAAGTGATAGTCCAAGTGATCATCTTTGGATAGCAAGGTGAGTGTGTGCCCAGTTATTCGCAGCAGATACAGTGTGTGTAGCAGCAGCAGGAGAAAATCCATCTACTTTTCCTATAAATAAGCTTGTCTTATCTTGAGAGGATCATCTTAAGAGTTTGGTTTGAGCTCATATGTAATTTAGTCTTTCCTTTTTAAATTCCTAGGATTTCAGTCTGAACTCTCTTTGATTTTTTGAACATGAAACCTTTCTAATGGGAACTGGGCCAGGAGCTATTAAACTAGTTTCACAGCGATGTCGGAGCACTCACCCCTGGATAATTCTTAATCATTATCTACTTACAGTGAATCTGATATAGCCTCTGTGAAACAAAAGCGTTTTTTCTTAATGCGCATCATACAAAGACCTCACCTTTGGGGGATGTTTTCAGTGCCTGGCATCTACGCTTTTGTCTCGGCGCTGCAGCGTTGGTCTGCGGCTGTCACAGTGAGTCACGCATCGCCACGCGGCAGTGCCATAGAAGGGATGCATCAGCCACAGCTGGTGCTTACGTGGACTCAGGCATGCAGCAAAATTTAGAGTGTTAGTCTTGAGATGTAGAAAAAGATGTGAAAGCAAGCCAGAAAAGTCCATTTCGTAATCAGGAAGAAGGCTAACTTTTTTTAATTGACGTGTTATATAAACGTACAACTCTTACTCTTAAAATGTCCTACTAGATGCTGTGCCAACACTAACAATCTCCAAGTGAGAAACGAAGCTCGTGAAATAGGAGGTAAAATATAGCTGCAGTCCTCCCTTTCCTCTGCCAGCGGGGCACCGGTGGATGCTGTGCATGCAGGAGAAAGCCCCAGCTGTGAGACCTGCCCTTGGAGTGCTGGGAGGCCTGGGGCGGTGGAAAGGCTGAAGAAGCTGACCTGGAGAAGAGCAGCCTCGCTGAGGACATGACCTGCCCTTTGCTGTTAGGGATTTCGTAGGACTCTGGCTGTCGCACATACCCCTGCTGTGAATGACAGCACCGGGATGCTTTCTCAAGTGCTCAGCAAGCACTTTTCAAACACAAGAAGCTTAGTGAGAAAACACGATGGTGGTGTTTTTGGTACAGGCTGCCTAACATTGGTGTTTTCTTCTTCCTCAGCAGAATTCTGCCGCATTGACAAGCCCTTGTGCCACGATGAAGATGAGCAGCTCAGCTTCGAAGCCGTCCGTAACATCCACAAGCAGATGGACGATGATGCCAATGGCAACGTGGACGTAGAGGAGAGCGACGAGGTTAGTGCTTGGCTGCTTTGCTGTCCTTCCGCGCAACGCTCTGCTCTCGTAGAGGGCTGTTCTGTTTGGGTTGTGCTAATGTGGCGGTGTGCCTGAAATTGAGGTGTGCAAGCTCTTAGGCTGTTGGCTGCCTATCTCTTCATCCAGCAGAGCAAGCAATGTGCCATCTTGAGCCAAGTTTCTGATCCAGACAGTCCACTTTAATCTTAAGTGTCTATGGCTTTTCCTCTGTTGTGGGAGTTTCTACCCACTTAACCTTTTTCTACACACAAGGTATTATCAATTTATTCCAACACTGAAAGACAACAAGATTGATTTACATGATTGTTGTTATTATTTCATTCCTTTTTTAATTGTGGGGTTGGGAAACACCTCTGAATTCTCATCGAGCCTCTCTGTCACTGTTGAGCAGGTACACTGGACTGCTGTCTCCTTCACATTACAGTGTTTACTGCATTCTTCCACCAACCCAGCTGAAAGTGTTACAGTACATGTGTGCATACTGCTGAAAAAACGAACAATATTTTTGTTGTCTTGGCCGTGGAGATTATAGCTGATAACTTTTTTGAAGAGAAATAAAATTGTTGCTTTTTTACATAAGCACCAACAGAAATAAGCGACTACTAGAAAAGAGAAAGCTGTTTGTTTATAATGTTGCCTCAGTTGCAGTGCAGGCTCATTTACAAGGCTCTGTTCAAGGTGAGGAATTCTGTCGTATAAGGAGACTGGCATCTAAATAAGAAAGTTGAAGTGTTGGAAACTAAAAGAAAGCAGACTCGTGAAGGGATCTGCTGCCAGTCACAGGATCCCAGTTCTCCCGATCCCTCGATCCACAGCAGAACTGCTGCCTGGATAGGGATGTGCTGCCTGTCCTGGTCTTGCCGCTGGGCTCAGGGAGACGATGCCTGGCTCTAAAGCTGCAAGAGTGAAGGGTGGAGGCGTAGATCTCGTGCCAAGTCCACGTCCTGGGACTGAGGCTGGGCTGTGCTGGGAGCAAGGGCTGTTGAATGGTCTGAATTCTTGGCCCTGGAAGGAGGCGAACCAGGAGCTGCCAAGACTGCTGCTGTTGGTGAGCCGGTACCCAGCGTGCGCCTGGCCGGGAGGTGGATGGTGGGGCTGGCAGCCGCCTGTGCTGTGCCGCAGGGCTCCGCTGAATGCGCCCTCCGCACCTCGGGCCTTTGCCTGATGAAGATGTTGGTATGTGTTTTGTACGGCTTGTGTGAGAACCTGATAAAATCTCTGTGGGTTTGGGAATTTACAGAATTGTGACCTGCTGCTTCTGGACCAAAAGGCATCTCTTTTTTTTTTTTTTTTTTTTTCTTCCCCTCCTGTTCTGATGCAGATGGCAAACTGAAGGCATATGACAGCCTGCACAACAACCAGTCCTTCACGAGCCCTTCTCCCAGGTGCTTTATTCCCACTTCTCAGATAAAGAAACCGCAGTCCAGGGGGATTAAATCTCCCACCCAAACTAACGCAGCAGTTCAGTTTATTGGGCAAATCCAGCCATCACAAGGGCTCTTCAGTCTCCTGGGAGGTGACGGTCTCCAGGGATGTGGCAGAGCAGCCTGGAGCTGAGCACCCTGTTTATGAGGAGCCAGCAGTGTTGGCTGTCTGTTCCCAGGTTGCAGTGCTGTTCCCTCTGCCTAAATCCCACTTCACAGAGCAATTAAAACAAATTAAAAGCTTTCAATTGCATTTCCTAAAATTTGGTGTTTTCCCTGGAGGCAGTTCTCTGCTCAGCATTGCTTTGGAGCAATGGTTTACCTCTCCCACTGACTCCTGGGATAGCCTCAGGCAAATCAATTCACTCAGTGCATCCTACTTGCCTGTTATTAAATTGAGAATAAGCCTCATGTTGTTAGGGTTGGGCATTAACTAGCATTTTTTACGTCTCTCTGAGCAAATCTTGCCCTCTGTCTCGGTGGACTAGTTGAGAGCTTATTGTACAAGCACTAACAGTATTATCTGTTCAAAGCCTTTGTACCATCAGTTCATTTTACAGTATAGATATTGCCACTGAATGAGTAATAAAATTTATTTTTCTAAAAGGCTTCAGAATCACTGCCTTGCTGCAGTTACTAGTCTGTATTCAAATCCATCATCACTGGATCAGACCGATGCCCGAGCCCCTTGCATCGCTTCTCTTGGTCCCAGCAGCTCTCCTTCGGTTTCTGGTGTGTGCGTTATCCTTTCCTGCTCATTAGAAGCAGAGCTGCCAGGACGGCATTGCTGAACTTGGGGATCAGACCGTTGCGTGTCCCTGCTGGAAGTTTTTGCAGTGTTCCCCCTCTCCCAGGTGCTCCCAGCAGAGTCACCCATTAGTTTTCCCCCTGCCTGTACCAGTTGCTACCTGCAATTGCTCTTTGCCATCTGCTTCCAGGGGACACCAATTCCCGCGTTGCTCTTGCCTGCGCATGTTACCTCTCCTGCTCATCCAAACGGGATTTGTCGTAGCGTCGGTCCCCAGATCCCCTCCTGACATCCACTTCATTTGCCGCCCATGGGGAAGCGAAGTGCAGCACCGTGCTGTCGTGTTACGGGTTAGCCCTCGCCGGTGCCTGAGCGCTGCCCTGGGGTTCCCGCAGTCACTGCTGAGCCCTTCACCGCTTCTGTCGCCTTTAGTGTTATCTTCCAAGCTCTTTGGGACAGGAATTGTGTCTGAATAGTATTTTGGGCAAGTTTGCAGTTGTCACAAGCTTCCTAGCAGAAGGTGGTGGTTCTCCTTGGGAATGAAGGAGATGATGGTATTTCTGTTGTTTAATGGAAAAAGCTTTTTTTCTGTTACTTCTGCTGTTAATTGGTGGATAGGGCTAGTTTGAAGAAGTAGATAAATGCAGCATTTTTCATGTAAGAAAGTCTGGTTTTTTGTAAAAGTTTGTTTTGGTTAATTGAGACAGCCTGCATTAATTGACTTCCTTCCTATAATTTACCTGTGCGTGAAAATGCTGCTGTAAGGATATGACAAACCCACCCTTCTCCCTCCATCCCCAAGTGCAGCCCAGCGCCAGGCTCTGCCATGAGAAATGCATTCTGACTGTCAGTGTGTGCCGTAGTGTGGGATTTTGCTGGCAGGAGGAAGAAACCCGGGGGCTGGCAAAGGCAGCCGGCCGTTAAACCGAGCTTGGCAGATGCTGAAACCCCGAGGAGCAGTGACCCTGGTGAGTGATCGGCCAGGCGCAGCCGGTGACAGCCAGGGTGGCCTGACGGCACACGGGCACCCCGCGGCTGCTGCCGGCCCGGGACAGGAGCTTGGCTCTGTCTCCCACGGGAGCGGAGCTGCTGCTGCTCAGGGGGACTTGCTGGGAAGTGCTCATCGCGGCGAGGTGGTGCACGCGTGATGTGTAAATGAAAACGAAAACATCCCCGTGGTTGTCGTGATGGCTCTTTTCCTCCTGCTAGCCCGCTGCTTTTCACAAGTGACCTGTGACAACTGTCTTTGAGTTCAAGAGGGAAGAAAATAATCAAAATGAAATATAAGCCACAGTTTGCAGCATAACCTAGTCAATATTTTAAATATGCATCTTTTCTGAGAATTGAAGATGATTTTTCCTTGGTTTTCCTTTTATACTCAGCGAGTGTGCTGTGCATTTTATGGGCAAATATTGCTTTCCATGGAAAATATTTGTGTGCACATCTAGGTCTCTGCGGCTGGCAGTGAATTAGTGTTTATATCTGTTTACCTATTAACAAAATGAAGTATTGTAGTGACCCCAAGTTATATCTGGTGGACTTAGCAGTGTTAGGTTTACGGTTGGACTCAATGATCTTAAAAGGTCTTTTTCAATCTAAATGATTCTATGATTCGATAAATACAGTTGCAAGCTTTACCTCTGTTAAGCTTGAAACTTTTATTAAAGTTACATTAAATTAAACTTTCAATAAAGGCTTTGAAACCACTTGAAAAGGTATTTCAAGAATTTTCCTTGGTGAGCCAGCTACTTACTGCCCGAGCACTCGGTTTCTCTGCTTTCAAGGTTATCAGCTCTAACCTCCCATGCGTACCCTGTAATCGTGTTTTAACTCCCTGTCTTTGGTGGTGGGACAGCTGCCGGAGACATTATATGAAAGAATGCAGGAGGCTCAAATTTAAACCTTTTATGGCTTTTACATTTAATCTTCGTACACCCTTCTTTCAGCGTGCAAAGCTCCCACCTCGGGAGGGGACATAGAGGATGGCATGGCATGCTCGGTTTCCATAAACTTCTTAGAAAACGATGCAGGCAATGACACAGAACGAGTGTGTTACGGCAAGGTGCTTGCGGCTGGAGAGGCTGTGAGCACCTCCCTGCCTGGGGACCCAATGGGACCCCCCAGCAGCCCTGCAGTGGGGCAAGAGTGGGCTCTGGGGGAGGCTGGGGAGCCTCTTTGGGGTCACAGGGTGTTCAGGTGGGACAGGACCTTGGGAGGCTTCCATTTGGAGGGTACTGATGTCGGGGTGGGAGCTCTTGCAGTGCCGTGCCGCAAACAGTTGCTCTGAGTAGTCTCCCTTTAGCATAGGTTTACATACTTGGGATTGATTTTTTTTTTTTTTTTGTGGTTTGTGACAGAACAAAGTGAGCTAATTAACATCTTAATGTAGTTTCAGAACAAAACATGTTGATGACTGGTCAGCCTTGCACAGAGATTGAGCTGAGTCGGATGAGTTGCCTGGAAAACCACAGTTTTCTCCTGTTTGCCTTTCTGTTTCATCTTATATTAATTCCTTTAATTAAAAAAAACCAAAACCCAAACCTTCCTCTGTTGAGGATAGGGCTGAGGTAATTTTGAAGCTTGGGTTTAATCACCTGTTCTCCAGAAGCATTTGCAAGCTTCAGCAGCGACTGCAGATCCCGCAGACATGGGTCGTGGAGGCGCGTGGTCTCTGTGCCTGGAACAGGGGGTGCTCGGCTGCGGGAGAGCAAAGCAAGCTTTTCCCTCCCTTAGCAGTATTTCCTTTGTTGGTTGAGAACTTTGTATTTGCATTTACTATTTTGGCTCTGTCTCTTTGAGGGTAAGTTATGGTAAGTTTCGTTTGGGTTAAAAGGTCTGACTGGGCAGAAAGGGAGAGACAGACAGATAACAGTATTTGTAAAATATTCTAATTAAGGTGAAATTTTGGCCAGCAACTTTATGCTGTCCTTAAATCATCATTGCATTTTTCCTTTCTGGAAGTGAATTTTCAATGAAGTTTAAGATGACATCAGTGACCTCGATTGAAATGAAAGAACTGTTTCTCATGGGGAAATCTTCTAATTAGCGATCTATTTCTGCTCTTTGCACTCACTCCAGAGGCAGCTCCAGCTGTTTAGGGGCAACTCTGATGTAGGTTCACAGTGACAAGTCTCTCAGATGCTGTTAGCCTGGTTTCCTAAAGAAACAAGGTTTATGGTATTGCTCGATCAGTCCTGGCTCCTCTCAACCTCGGATCCCACTGCCTGGGGTCAGGCACGTTAGGAGGAAAGAGAGCTCAAAGACAAAAGTTTTCTGCAGCTTTGGTGAAAATCGGTAGCTCGGAAGAGATGTTAAAATTGGTGAGCTCACTGAGGGAAGCGATTCACAGTGAGCTCTGCAGTCCCTTGGTCGGTTCTGGCCCTGTAGCACCTGCACAGCAGTGAGTCAGTGCATGTGTGCACCTCTTGCCCAGGTGGTAGTTGGTGCTCAGGAGGGATGATGAGCAGAGATCCAGGGATGTGGGTGCGATGTAAAGGCTCGGGGCGGGGAATGCAAAAATCGTGTGAGTAGTTGGAGTTTGTGCAGGTTACAAAACATGAGAAAAAAACTCCGGAAAAATCACACTTCATGGAACTGTTCATTTTTGAGCGCGCTTTCAGCAACTGAGACAAGAAGTTTGTCTTAACCAAGAAACCCATGCGACTCAAACTCCTCACCCCTTTTACAGTGGAGAAAAAAGCATTCTGGTCACAGGATTTGGCAGGTCGAGAATTAAAATGTAGGTCCCTGTGTTCAACGAGGTTATATAATCCCGAAATGGTTCTGTAATTTTTTTTTTCTGGAGGGGGTGCATGCCTCTGCTTCAGAGCATGCAGGTCTCTGCTAGTGCCTCCAGCACGTGCCAGAAACCTGGGGCCAGAGCACCCGTGAGCAGAGAGCACTAAGAAAAAGTATTTTCATCCTGAAACAGAGGTAATTTTCTGCCACAGGCTGTTGTGGAGGTCAGAACTGTGGTTGGCTTCAGCAGGGATTGGATGTATTCCCTCCCCAAAGAATTGCAGTTCCCCTGCATGTCTGTGCAGGGACCCATTCCTCGCCACCCTGCTGCCCTTGCAGAGGTGCTCCCCCACGGGTGGGCGTTTCAGAAGACTGTGCAGTACCTGGTTTTTACGTGCCTTGGATTCTGCTCCTTCTCATTATATACAGAAACCTGTTAAATTATAAAAGAAATCTTGACATCGAGCAGCGTTCCCACGCTGAGTCTTCCTGCAGCGATCTCAACTCATGTTGGTTGTTGCTTGTAGCGGTAGTCGTGTTCCTGTTGCTTTTGGATGGTGTGATCATGGTTTGTCTTTCTTTGAACTTGGGGGTGAGACTCTTGGTTGACCACATTTCCTTCTGTTCTTGTGGCGGATTCGCAGACTGGCTGAGGCTGGAGCTGGTCCCGGTGGGACCTCCAGAGATGGTCTGGTCCGAGTCCTGCCCATGCAGGGTCACCCAGAGACGGCTGCCCAGGACTCGTGAGTTTTGGGTATCTCCAGGCATGGGATCGGCAAGGTCTTCAACACTTCAAAGTGCTGCTTTTTAATGGTTTGCAAGTAGGTCAATATTATTGTGCAGTGATTCTTGTGCCTGGTCTTTTTGAACATCTGGGAGTCGTGTAGCTGCTTTATATATATGCATATTAGCATACACATAGTGTGCATGCTCAGTACAGTTAGCTGTGTATATGAAATCTGTAGGGAGCCCCTCCAATGGGGAAAAACTGAGAGCTATGCACCTTGAAAATTGTGTGTATGCAGTAGATGTGCAAATGCAGGCTCTCAAAAGCACCCTGAGTGCTGCTGGCACTGGGGATGTGGGGTGTGTTAGAGTCTGTGCAACAGGGATTCCCATCAATTTGTGCTGGTTGGCAGCACGCAGAGGTTGGAGAAAGTGTGTTTAGCAGTAGTATGTGTCTGACGGTAGCAGATATGGAGCTAGCAGGTCAGCAGTCAGCTGAAAACATCTCTATTTTCTAGCCTGAGTCAGAGGAGCAGAGCTGAGACGCCTGCACGGCACCAGCAGCCCAGCAGTAGCCTTCACCTCTGAAGACCGTGCTAAGCTGAGTTTGGCTTACTTGCTGTATTTGCACTATTCTTCTTTGTCTTTTCCCCAGCCGATACTAACGGAAAATCTGCTTTTAAGGTTACCCTGGCCTTTGGGGCAGCAGCCCAGCTCCTCCAGCTTCTCAGGCTGCACCGTGCATGAACAGCTCGTCAGAGGAGGTGACAGCCCCATCCCACATTCTCCTCCCGCTTGTTTTAGAGATGTTCTCACCGCAGCCAGTACCGTCCCCTCCGGAGAGTCCTTGAGGGTTTGTTCTGGTGATCGTGTGCCGAAGGAAAGCTGCAAGAGATCGCTTTTCCTTTCTGTGCTCCCCGAGCTAAATATACAGAGCAGCAGCTGATCCCTCCGGTCCCGGTGGGAGTTGGCAGCCGTGCGGTGCACAGCACCGGGTGACGTTGCCGCGTTCCCTCTCAGTCACGAGTTATAATGAGGTGGGAGGCCGACGACTTCGCCTCTCGCTGCTGCCTTCGGCAGGGCGCAGCGGGCAGGAGACCCAAATGGCAGCGGGCTGCCCTGCTGAAACTGCCCAAATTTTCCCATTTTCCATGTTTGTCTGCAAGACGGGAAGAGCAGCCGAAGCCTTCGTGGTCTAGAAAGCAGGAGAGCAGAGAGGCACCAGGCTCAAGCTGCGGGTGCCTGTCGGTGGCCTCGGTAGCATCCGCAACTGATTTGTAAAGAGCCTAGGAAGTTAAAACTTACACAGATATTTTTCATGCCCTGTCTGATGTCTCCTTATCTAGAGATTACTTTTGTTGTTGTTGTTCTGTTACACACTGTAAAAGAGCTGTAATAAAGAAGGCTGCATGGTAGTCATGCACTGGATGATGCATGCAGGGATGTAAATGTGAAATTATCTTTTAATTTTGTTACATATATTAGCTACTAGAATGTGAGTGATCTTCTTTCTTCTGTTTGATTTCCACATACTTTGCTTACCTCACATCTCATGAATCCCTCCTGCATACAGGGTAGTCTCAAATGTTGTTAGCCTTCTTTTTTGCACTCTCCCTTAATTTATTTTTTTTCTTATACAGTTTTCTTCACTTTTCTTTGGTGTTTTCTGTTTCTGCCCTGTCTTCTCCTGAGATGGGAGGGAGGTGGGAACACACCAGAGCACAAGGACAGATGTGTTCCCTGAGTGAATTGTGATATATTTGCAGACCATACTGACAATATATATATTTCTTGTTAGAGCCTCAGCCTACAGTGAAGATGCCTCACCTACTGTAGATGGCATTTGTTTCAGCTTTGATTTGAAGGTGCAGGTCAAATATAATAATAATTTCTTGGATTCTTAGTCCATTGACATAAAGTTGGTTTCATTGTGTCACTTAGTTGAATTTTTTGGTGATACTATAATTCAAAGGAAAGTCTGGAATCCCAAAAGCCTAGGTTATATTAATTTATTTTACTCTGTCTATCTGTATTGGAATTAATTTAACATGTGTACTTACTGAATATTTCCTGGCTTGTCTTACCAGGAACAGAAATCTACAGATGTACTGCAGAGAATGTTCATACTCAGTTTGATCTGTCAGTTTTGTGCAGTAACTAAAAATACTTAACTAATAATTTTATTAGATATATAAAATATATATTATTATAGATACAATAATTTTATATTACATGTGCATTAATTTTATATATAAATATATATAAAATAAAAGCACATATTCTTTTTTATATATCTTCTAATATATAACTATATATATAGTTATATATATTGTTATTCTCAGTCCCCTAAAGTGCATTTGCTCAGGTATCTACTGGATTGCCAGAAGAGCGTAGCGTGTTGATTCTAGATGTTACAGAAGACGAACTTCCACTACTGAGCATGGCGTGTGAATTATATAAAGTAATCCCTGGTAGAATTTGCATTGACACAGAAACTCCTACAAAATAACGGAGGCTGTTATTTGGCAGTGTTGGGTGATTGCGATGACCTACATTTTGATGCAACTGAAAGGTCTTATAGAACAAAAAAAAGTGCCTTTCAGCTGGCAAGCCTCCCCTGCTTCCTGGATAGTCTGGAAGTTGAGGATTTGCTGAAACCCAGAAAACCTGATTTTAAGCTTTGCCTGGTCTCTGAGCACGGAGTAGCTTGTGTTGTTTATCAGATCATGCAGTGTTGGCTTTGTAATGAAAAAAGTTGAGTGATAACACATATCTGAAAGCATATGTTTACAATAATGGAACAAAGTTACAAAAAGCTAAAATAATAATAATAATAATAAAAAAAAAGTGTTACTGTGATTATACATAACCTCTTATATCCTCCCTTATTTTCTGAGAATCTGAATTAGGTTTTGTATTTCATCTTTAATTATTACCGGGTGATTCCAGGACTCCAGGTTAAGAGTCCAGTGCTGAGGGCAGTTGCTGTTCTGTCTGCGCCAGTCTGGCTCCCCTCCCTCACTGAAGACCCCTCTGTAAATACTAAGACTTTGCTGCTTTGCATCGGCTGTCTTGCTTGATTCCTCCTTAGAAAAACCTTTTTTCTGCATTTCCTGTGGCTGCTCACTTGTGCCCCATCTCAACCAGAGCACTGGAATAGCAAGGACCCTATCATTTGGCTTTTCTTCTCTGTCTTTCCAGCATTATTGGGTTAATGCTTCTGTTGCACATCTGCCAATATTTACCCTACCCTGCCTGCAGGCATCATTTGTCACAGTCTTGTGGTAAACTTTTGAACATTTACTGTTTCCCATAAGAGGAGCTATATCCTCTTATTTCGAGGTTTATAGCTTGTGTTATTCCACAACTATCAGATGATATCCTAGATGGGGAGATTCCTAATAGAGTGCTCAATTTCAGAAATACTGCCTTGTTCCTTCGATAGATGCTCTTGGGGTTATGGGGTGTCTCAAGGGGAGGGCACAGGCGCCGTAAGAAGATTTTGATTTCTGTGCCAAGAGAGGGAGTAGCAGGAGAGAAGGATTATTGCTGCCATGGGTATGTGTGTGCCTTGTGGAAACGCTGTGATCTCTTCTTACGCTGATGTGTCAGTACAGGACTCGGAAAGCAGCTGGTTGGAAAAGAAGCAGCAGAATGGTTTGGTGTCTAGAAAGATTGCTTTTCTTAATGAGTAGAGGCTGAAGCTCCTAAGCTGACTTGCTTATTGTCAGCATAGCCCCAGGCAGAAATCTGCTGGCAGAAGGCTACTTCGCAAAAAGGCAGCAGAATAAAATCCTGAAACTGGAAGTAGAGAAAAATGCATTCAGCTAGAAGTAAAGCGCAGGTCTGTAATAGATGGTGTTATGTATTAGAGCAGCTCAGCCGCTCTCCTGAGACACCCCCTGCCACAGCACTGCATCCATCTCGGGGGTCCCCAGCACAAGACAGACGGGGACTTGTTGGAGCAGGTCTGGAGGAGGCCACAAAAATGATCCGAGGGACAGAACGCCTCTGCTGTGAAGACAGGCTGAGAGCGTTGGGGTTGTTCAGCCTAGAGAAGAGAAGGCTCTGGGGAAACCTTATTCAGTATATAAGAGGGGTGCATGAGAAAGCTTAAACATTGGACATAAGGAAGGAATTTCTTACGACGAGGGAGCTGAGGTACTGGAAATGGTTGCCCAGAGAAGTTGTGGTTGTCCCATCATTGGCAGTGTTCAAGGCCGGGTTGGATGGGTCTTTGAGCCAACTGATTTAGTGGAAGATGTCCCTGCCTGTGGCAGGGGAGTTGGACTAGATGATCTTTGAAGGTCCCTTCCAACCCAAACCATTCTGTGAACTAGGGAGATGATGTAGTTTTGATCACAGATTAAAAGACCAAAGGTGCTGCATCTCAGACTTACTAGGTCTTTGCCATAGAAATTATTATGTGACAACTTGTAGATATAGTAATAAGGAAAACAGGTGAAAGATTTTTTTTTTTTTTTAATGTTCCTCATCTCTCTAAAAGATGAATCAAAGAATAATCCCGCTGTTTATTCTTCTCCTAGTTCTTGAGGGAGGACTTGAATTATCATGACCCAACAGTCAAGCACAGCACCTTCCATGGAGAAGATAAGCTCATTAGCGTGGAAGATCTCTGGAAGGCCTGGAAGACATCTGAAGGTAAAAAAGACAAACAAGCAAATTGAAACAGCCCGCTCCACCCCTCTTGCCATAAAAGCGATAAACACTTTGGATTTCATATAACCTTGGCAGCAGCGTGTGTACCTCCCAGGAAAAATATGCTGCTGCTTCTTTTGCTGCTTTGTACAAGTACTCTTCCAGCTTCCTTTGTTAGAGGTGTGGGGGGTGTCTTTCAGGATTTAGTTGGTCTTGGTACTTCCCAACTGTTAGTGCTGGCATCTGAGTATGGCCATAAAAGTATAGTGTTGTTTCGTTTCTCTGCCCCTATAAATGTGTATTAAAATAGAGCCAAATACTGTCCTATTCCAGGTTCTCCTTCAAATACCCAGTTTGAAATGGTATTTTTATGGGGTAATAGCATCCTAAATATTCAGTAGAGCTGTGTGGGAGTTTTCCTACAGGTCGTGTTTTCTTTAGAAGAAATTTGCTGAAGCTGAAAAGCTCCTTAATCTAGTGAAAAGAAGGTAGAATAAAGTCCTAGAACTGGAAGTGTACATAAATACATTTGATGTAGAAATAAGCTGCAAACTGTTACAAAATGTTATTATTTGTTACAACAAGTTAACCCAGAGAGGTGGTGAAAGTTCAGTCACTGGTGGGAAACTTCCTGAAACTTCTGAATCTTGGAAGAAACTTTAAAGTTGGCTAGCGTTTCCCTGGCTGCTGCATGCGGGCTGCCCTGTGCCCTGGGCTTGTACAGTGCTGGCTGTTTCCAGACATCGGGAGAGTGTCTGAAGTGGTCAGGAAAAGGCATGTTTCACTTCTACTTTTTCCCCGACCAGAATTTTGGAATTTCTTTTTCGAGAGATCTTAAAACTGATTTTTCTTTCTTTCTAGTTAAGATAACTTCTTATTCTCAAATTTTGGGCTTCATTACAGAATGATGTTTTATCTTAGGACCAGTAGTACTAATAAGAAAAATCTTCAGTGCCTTGAATGTGAAAATGTGGGGGATGGTATAGAAGTACGAAGATTGCACTTTCACAAGATATAGGTGTAGTGTTGACTGTACGATGCATTTTGATTTACTTATTGCATTGTGAGTGGTGTGTTGATGCAGATCACATCGGTATGTCGGGTCTTTTTGTGATCCGTGGCATGGACCATTTCTGCTGATGGCTGTCCTTTACTCTTCATCTTGTGCTTTTCCTTTTCTCTCAGTACACTAGTCATCATGTCGCTCTGAAGACCTGGAACATCTTTTTTTTCCAATACTTTTAATTGCTGCTCTTCACTTATAGTCTTTTCCCTTCCCTCTGTCCTCCAAGATCAGGTAATCTTATCAGCCCCATCACTTGAAAAATTGAGTTTTAGTCTTCTGATCAATTAATCAACTGTAAAGATTTCAATTTCTCACTTGTGTCCTGTTCTATTTGTATATGATTTTTCCATCTTAGCCTTTAAATTACTTGGGGGTAGGATGTGCTCAGTGTTTCCAAAGTGCTGTGTAGATACAGCTGTAAGTAATGTTATAGTCCCTCACAATCCCAGGAGGACTAAATGAATACGTAGGTACAGCATTTGAAAGGCAGTTTGAAAACATGGTGGTTCTGTGCATGATCCTTGAGTTGTTTATCCAGGACCAGACTGTCTGTCCCATGGGGATGGGCAGCCACGTGTTGATAATTCTTGTCCAAACCACTTAACAAGTTGGGATGATGCTAACGAGTTGCTTTGTCTCCTGTGTTCAAGGAGAGCCTTGTGTAAGAAATTTATTCTATTGTATATCTATTTACAGATGACTTTGCCTGAAGTATATTTTAATGTCAGCAGGGAAAGGGTAGAAATCATTAAGGGATGGAGGAGAACATCCCATGATACTCCCTGGGTCCCTTAATTGCTGAGCTGCTTTTGCTCTCTCCCTGCTTCTGACACGCATGGGACCTGCCATGTCTCTGGGTAGAGCTGCTGGGGCATAACTTCTCCTTGTGTTGGATTTAGTTACCACTCTTGTTTTCCCTTCTCATCATTCTGTATATCTAGCTGATAAAATAAATTACTGGTTTCTAAAGGATGGTCTCATATGGAGCCTAATCTTGCCATTTGAACTTGAGTCGTAGCATCAGGTTTGCAGAAAAGGTCTGCAGAAAAGGTCTGCTCCTTCATGGGAGTGTGAAAAGCAGCTCTGAAAGGGCACCGAGGTCCGACAGGGATGGGTGCCTGGGACAGCTATGCCCGTTTCATCTGTTTTCAAGCCGAGTGCTTTTCCTATCTGCTGTTGCTGTTGTTCCTGGTCACACATGCAAACTAAAAAGTTGTTTCTGCCCCTTAATTATCCAAAAACGTAAGGGCTGTGATGCTCTTACAAGGTGTTGGATTTGATAGATAAAGCCCTCGGTAAGCATGGCTCTACCAAAGCCACTGAAGTAGCAGGTCAGATCATCGGGGAAAGGATGCAGGGCACGGAGCTGCTCACTGTTGCACTGCGGCATGCTGCCTGACGCTGCCAGCTTGTTTCTCAGTTTCTCTTCCCAAAATAAAGAACTCTGGATATGTAAGGCCAAAAAAAAAAAAAGAGAGAAGCCAGGGACTTCAGAGGAACCCGGGGGCTGGCAGGGCCGGGCTGCGCGGGGGCCGCTGTGCAAGGCCGAGAGGCGGCTGTTGGTGTCGGGGCACGACTCTTGGCGTGGGGATGCGGAGGACAAGCCCTGCGTTGCGGGGAGCGGGGGGGGTACGGACCCTGCCAGGCCTGGGGGGAGCTGCAGGTGGTGGGAGGCAGTGGTGCCCACCACTCCTCCTGCGCAGGCAGGCAGCCCCGTACTGCCGTGGGGGCCCTCCAGGGGCCAGCTAGCCACCCCCCGGCACTTGACGCTGGGCTTTTCAAAGCTTACGTTGACTCCTGCCCCGCCATGGGCACTGTTCACTGCCGTGGGCACTGGTGGGCGCGCGGTGGTCTGTGACGAGGCTGCGGTCCGACCTCGCGCCCTGCGGCACTGCTGTCCCGCTGCGCCGGGGCGCTGGCGGTGCCACCACCCAGGGAGTCAGGCTTCCCCTGCCCGCTTCAGCTTTAATTAACATCTTGCTTGTGGCCACAGAAATCGGTTTCCCATGGTTTGTGGGCCAGCGAGCATTAACTGTAGGGAGTTCCCTGAAGCGAGGGCAGTTTGCTGGCTTTGCGTTTGCCAACCTGCATCTGTGAGTCATCGTGCAAGTGTAGGTGGAGATGACACCTTCTTTGCAAGTCTTGCCCTCCTTTGCTCAGCGCTTGGCTCTGCCCGCTCTGTCATCTTTCCGTCGAAGGCATTCAGCTCGCTGGAGAGAGCTGGAAGATGTTTCTCATATTTGCGGGACAACTCATTGTTGACATTTAAGAAGCGGCCACGCAGCTCTGAACTCAGCAGCGATGCAGCCCTCGGAGCCAGCTTAAATGGGCCTTTTCTCCACGTGGGCGTTGGAAAGGGCACGTGAGAGAAGGACTGACGGATGTTGGGCCAGAAGCGTACGAGGTGGTGACCGTCAGTAGTGTGTGATGTCCAGCACAGCGCTCTGGGTTGCTGGAGGCTGGGTAAATGCTGCAAGAGCTCAGCACATGCTGAGCAAAGACAGAAGTTGATAAGTTAAAGCATAGCAAACCCCGCTCTGTCCTATGAAAAAAATCTGTTGCATGATTTTCTTTGCCTTCATACTATTGCTATAAGTACAACAAAACTAAGTGGCAAAAGCAGAAGTTTCATTTCCAAAGGTTTCCTTACCTGTGGCTTTGGAGCTCTGTGTCAGCTCCAAAAATAATCCACAAATCTGCAGGTGAGGCAGTTAAGGAGGAAGGTTCAACTGGTTCACTTGGGCTGCTGTACCCCCTCCACCTCCTCCTGCAAATCATTTTCTCAAACTGTTTACAACCATTTTCTTACAGCATTTCTCCATACTCACTTTTTTTTAATTGATGCTCACATGGTGCATGGATCCAGAGGAGGGGGTGAGGCTTTCAGAGTGTGTTGCCAGATACTTTAGCTGAATTCAGTATTTCAGCGGTTTGGGCATGTGGTGAGGATGAACGTGCTTTGTTGGGAATTTGGAGACAGCAATATCACTTGAATGATAGAAAACTAAGTGATTTCACTTGTCATCTGCCAGCGCTTTGGGTGTTGCCTCTCCGAGGATCTCAGCCTCAGGCCCTTCTGGTGACATTGCAAAAGGCTGCCAGTGAAGCGTCACCTGCGCCAGCACTGTCTGAGGCTGCTCCTTTATCTGATGGCCTCATTGCATGTTTTTCTTTCATGAGCTGGAACCACACTGTAAAATCAACCACCATTAAATGTTTGTTGTCGGAGGCTGCTGCTGGGAAAGCACCAGTCCTTATGCACGGTGTGGTGGTGTCTGTTAAGGTTAAACGTGTAGCAGCCCATCATGTCTATGCTGAATCTGTAGCAGGCCATCGTGTGTAAAACAGACTAGCAAAAATAATCACACAAGCAACCAGGTAGAGACTGAGAACCTGCAGGATTGCCTGGAGCATCCCAGGTGGATTATTCCTTGTCTAATAGTCCGCAGGATTTAATGTCCCCACTCCAGCTCACTGCATACTTAATAGGAACGTGTTTAAACTCTGCAGATAATTTTCCTTTGCGGAAGGTGATAGGATGAGGTATGTCTGGTGAAGTTATGCTGTTGTTGCTGGCTTGATGAGCTTGATGATTTTAGTTGCTTAGTAAAAATATTAAGCTGCTTGCTTGTTTTCTACCTCTCCTACAGTGTATAATTGGACAGTTGACGAGGTGGTTCAGTGGCTCATTACCTACGTAGAGCTGCCACAGTACGAAGAGACCTTCAGAAAGTTACAGCTGAGTGGACATGCCATGCCCAGGTCAGTGCTCACTGCATTGTCTTGTGTTCCTCTGGGATGTGTGCCAGGGAGAAAAACAGATCTGAGGCAGCTCATAACATCATGTGCAATTTCTTGGCATATACAGAGCCAAGTCTAATTCCTGTTCCACTTTGGTTAAGTTTAGAGGCTTTGGCTTTGCTGTAGTCCTCTGTGCAGGGAGTCATTTAGCCATAAGCGAGTGTATATCTGCTGTGGGTGAAAGGAGAGGCTGCAGTCCAAATTGTGTAGTTGTGAATACTGTCCTTGCTGGTTTGTATGCTAGACTTCACCCACCTATGCGTGAAGCTACATATTTAGTGTTAAACCCTGACCTGGAACAGAGCAGACCTAGGCTATGTCCTGGCTCTGCCACAGGCTTCCTTTGTAACCCCAGCCCAGTCGTGGAGCTTCTCTGTCATTGTTCATCGTCCTCAGCAAAGGAGCATCTCCGCTTTCTGGGTCGCATCTAAGTAGCATTTAAGTTCCCGGTTCAAAGACTACTAGTTATGTATCTCTGTACCACTCAGCACTGGTATGTATGTGCTGGTGTTAATTCGTGCCACTTGATGCTCCAGCAAGGGAGACTTCTAAGCCTTGCGTTCCTCAAGAGAAACACTGACTGTGAGTTGGCCTAAATTCGTAACAGGTTTAAAAATCTCAGTGCAGCTTTTTGGGTAAAGGTTTTTGGTGCTGAAAAGGGGCATGTAAACTGACTGGGAAAGAGGGATGAACTGGGAATAAAATAAGGTTTTTGAGGCAGTGCATGGTGTGCCCACATTTCTTCCAAGTGAGAAGTATGGTCTTACGGTCTGTGAAATAAGATATCAAAGGCTAGCAATACAGGTTGGATTAAAAAAACATATTAGTGATTGGCAGGACACCAAAAGATCAGTTTTGATAGGAAGTCAGTAACTTAGGTTGTCAGGATTAATGGAATAGGTGTGGCCTTGGTTTGTCCTTCTCTCTCTGAGTAAAGCCAAAGACACTGCTGCTTAACTCTCATAGAGGTATCCTATATCAGAGGTGACAATATTTGAGGGATTTCTTTTGTCCTTATAGCCTAAGCAGAGAACTTTCAGGTCCTGCTCATTGCATTTCTCTTCCTGTAGTCTCCATGTTACTAATTTTTTTGTCAGTTATTAATCCAGATGGATATGACCACACCTACTTCTTTTTTTTTTTTTAATGAATTTTTTCTTTTCTTTTCTTTTTTTTTTTTTACAGGCTAGCAGTGAACAACGCTACCATGATGGGAAGTGTTCTGAAAATGACAGATCGAAGCCACAGGCAGAAGCTGCAGCTGAAAGCTCTGGACACAGTGCTTTTTGGACCTCCTCTCTGTAAGTACGAAAATTCAAAGTTCTTTGGCCGTTCATCAAGAAGATCTGTGTCTGCTCAGTACTGAACAGCAAAGATAGATCTGTGTGAACCAAACTCTGCCCTACACAGGCTCACCTAGGCAAATCATCCCTGGTACAATTCCCCTGAAACAGGAACAGGCTGCCTCTGGATTTATCAGAGCAGCTCCGTAGCCCGGAGGCATCCTGCCTGTTGGACTTGCATTTCCATCTCTGCTCACAGGGCTGCGGACCCATTGTCCTGCTGGGATCTCCCGTGTCTGTAGGGTAAAACCTTCCTGTCCTTCCTGCTCGTTATGGTGCTGACCGTGTGGTGAGGTTTGCAGCTGCCCCGAAGGGGATCTGTTGGAGGGCAGCCACCCTGCCTGCTCGGAGGGAAGCTGCTGCTGGGGACCTGGGACTCAGCTGGGGACTCAGGCTGCAGATTACCTGCTTCTGGATGAGGGAAATAGCAATAGGCTAGATGGGAAGGCATTTAGGATGGATGAGAATGAGGGACTGGGTTCCTTTGATGCTGATTATAGGCGTCTGTTGGCATGATCTCGAAGCCCTCTGATGCTTATCTCAGCTCTGCCTGGGGTGCTCCTTTTGCATGTGTTCCATCTGGCTCATGTCTGCTATTAAAGGTACTTTTGTCTCTTTCCCTCTTACTCATGTCTTTCTCATGAGCTTTAGGCGCTTTTGTGAGGTGAACAGAAACCTTGCTTGATCAGGGCCTGTTTCTGCTTGGCATCGTGCAGACAAGATGGATTTTTATGGCAGACCGTGTTGCCGGTACATGATTGCAGCCCTCTGACGCAGTACTCCTCCTTCCCTTTTAGTTGTCATCTGTCCCCCTGTGCAGGAGGTTTAAAATGAATGCAAGGGGATACTTTCTTACCATAGCGCAAATGCAATAGTCTGGGCACAAATTCTGGCCCAGGAACTCCCCCAGCTTTGATTGCTGACAGCCAGAGGTTTACACCATTTCAAATACTAGTTTGTGCTTCCTCTGTTCTGTACGTGGTTTTTTTTAAGCATCTGCTGCTGGAATAGCAGGTAGGATGTACCTTCACTCTGCAGGACATGCTAACAATCTAATGGAGAAGTTCAGGTTTTTGGCCTTTTTCTGGCCTTCCCTCTCTAGGCTGTCCAGCACTTGGCCAGTGGGAAGTGATAAGGTGCTTCCATTATTTCTTCAATTTTTTTTTATTTTTTAAGTCCAACTATTAGTGCAGTCTTTTCTTGTTTTCAATCTATGTCCAAGTTCCTGAGAAAAGGTGAAGTGAGGCAAATCCTGGGAAAACTGGCTGCGCAGACTAAACCAAGTGAAATTTATGAAGCTTGGCAGAGATATAAGCCAAATGAATTAGTAGCCTAGGTTATACAATCAGCCGTCTTTGCTTCCAATTATTAAAAAGCATGTTTATTCAGGCACAGTTTGCTTTTTTTATTTATACTTGGCTTCTGTTAGAAGGTGAAGCTTTTCGGTCAGTCAGTGGCATTGCGCAGGGGTGGTGGAGACATCGAGCGAGTGCCTGCTGTCACTGCTGACCCGACAAAGGCTTGAGCCCAGTAACTCCTGTGCTCGGAGGCGGGAATCCTTCAGGCGGTTCTTGGATGCTCTGTAAATGGCAAAGTAAATTACTTGTAATGGTTTGAGATTAATGGCCGTTCTCCGTGTTTGAGGTACTCCATTTTGCCGCGGGCTGTCGTGTCACTGGAACACGAACCTCCTCTGGTCACGCAGATGAAAGTGTGCAGTGAACCGTCCTGATCGGGTTATTTCAGATCAGTAAGGGTTTGTTACAGATTTTGCAATCTGCGTATGTATTGGGTATGTGAATAGAGGAAATAAGCTTTAAATTTTTAGCTGAAGTAGAGAGTTTACACTTTTTAGAAGGTAATACTTGCTATTTGCTGGTTAAGTGAATGGATTTGTCTCCAGTTCATACTGCAGTGTATGGTGAGAAGTAGTTTATCTAAAACTGATTCCTTAAGGAATGGATTGCGAAACAGCAGTTTTTAACAGCCATTAGCAATCAACAGTGTCGGGAAGTACTTGGTGACCTTTAAAGCTGCAGGAGCAGCATTTGCACAGCAACAGATTTAGTGGTTTCAGATACGTTCCTGTTATGGCTCTTTTCAGATGGTCAGTAGAGGTGGTCCCCTGTGATCTTTGCTGTTGAGAGAGTGAAGCTGCTGGCAGTGGAATGTGGTGCACAGGTGCAGGATTTCTCTCTTGACATGAGTTTTTCTTCTCTCTTGAAGCTGCTTTCTATTCACCACAGGTATAAAAGCATTAAAATAAAACCAGCCTATGTTGAAGCCCCATGACTGCTTCCTGCAGACTCATAATAAAACCAGAGACATCTCATTGTCGGTGGGGATTAGAGCACACGCACCAAGGTATGGTTCCTCACTGCCGCATGAAGCTGGGTGAAGCTTTTCTCCATCCCGGGGCTAGAGAGCTTGTTCTTTGATGTCTCCTGTAATTTATTGCAGAGGCTTCAGCAAGCATCAGGTAGTTGAGTGGGGCACCTGGCCAGTTTCCTTGCTGATCAGTAGACTCCTGTAATCCCACGAGGTCTGATTTCCTATGCCATACTCCAGACGTGCCATTTCTTTCTTCAGACAGGTCTGCACACTTGAAAGGTTGGAGCTCTGTAATTAATCCAAGTGCAAAGGAGTGTGGTAAAATTGTAATCTATGCAAGATGAAACAATTGCTTCTTCTGTGTCTGTGTCCCTTTGGTGTCCTGGTCCTGTGGTTCAGGAATTTATCTGGCACGAAATACCACAACTTCAGGTGAAACAGGAGAGGGGAATTTTAAGAAAACAAGCAGTAAAATTCAAAACAATAGATATTTTTGGTGAGAAGTGCATTTAAAATTTTATTCTTTGTAACTCAGGTGATGGAGATGGAGACATACATCTCCTCACAGATGGTTCAAGGCACTACTGTGGTACCATTTAGGGTTAAAAGACAGACAAAATGCTGTGCACTGAGTTATCCATCCCAGTGACTTCTCCTGGTCACCTCTCCAAAGGTCAACGAAATGGGATCTGTATGTTGCTGTGGGATTTCAGGAGAGGTTCCCATAGCTCCACTTCCCAGGACAGAAGTCCACCAGATGTAATTTGTTTCACGGCTAGGCACAAGCCACGGTGGTTTGCCAAGCTGCTGCCCGACCAGTACCTGCCCTGGGCTCTGCTGGGGGGAGCTTGCCCGGCACTGGAGAGTGCTGCACCCCTCGGCCTCAGACCCTTGGGGACCAGCCAGGCACCCTGACACCCATCACCCTGTTTTTGGTGCACCCTGGTGCCTCCCGTACCGTACTGAGCTGTCTGCGTGGGTCCTGCAGCGCTGTGGGACAGGGTCTCTGCCGATCCCCCAGCCCTTCTCATTTGCGGTCATCATTAGCTGTCATCCTGAGCGTTACCCTTTCTTTATTGAATGTCTGTGCAGGGATTAACAGAAGTGCAAGGACTGGGTGCCTGGAAAAGGAGACGTTTCCCAGACAGGAGGTGGCACTTGGAGGTTTCTGAACGAACTGACTTTTTTGGCTTTTCATTAAGAGTTTCATTAAGACACCCTTGGTGTCCACTCTCCAGGGTGGATGAAGCCACGCTTCCTTCAGTATAGCTTCCAATATAGCTGATTTGTTTCCCTGTATTATAATTAAAAGCATATTTGACAAGTATTTCTAGATCCGTTGAATCATTATTTGTTTAATGCAATAGAATTTCTTAACCAAATACTAGATTAATTTATCGCTGTGAGATTTAACATCCACTTCAAGTATTTACAGTTAACTGAATTGTGTTTAGATTACCTGCACCTAAACAGAAAAGCAGCTCTGTCCCATTAATAGACTTCACAGGGTCCGTTAGTGTTATTGTACAGTTTTCTCAGTCCGTGTGCCAGCAGCACCTGGTCAGTAAGCTGGGACTTTAAGTTTGGGTACTCTTTAAGGAGCAATAGCTCTGAACCTGACACACCAGGTAGCAGGGCAACAGAGAAATCTGGCTGGTCTTACGGTGTCCTATTGCCAGTGAAAATCAGCGCATTTATAAAAGTTTCTTTCCATAATTTTCTTGTGGGTCCACTAACAAACAAAAAAGCGTGTTAAATACTCAAGAAAGGACTAGGGCTTGATATCGATAGAGAGAAAAATCATAGGTGCCATCAGGAGAATTTATTGAGCTGTTAGCTTCATTTGGATTTTTTAAAAACAGAGGCATTTTTGTATTTTGTTTTTTGCTGTCATGCTTACAGCAGCTGCCACCAGGCTGACTTTAGAGGGATCAGTGCCTGTCCCACAGTTGTACCCTGAGGTGGTGGTTCTTCCCTATCTTGTGTCTGAAAATGTCTGCTAGTGAACAGAGAAAGAGGCATCACCAATCCAATTAATTCACATAGGGAAATTTAAAAATTAGTAATTTCAATGTGTGTTTTTTCTGATATTTCAACTTGAATGTAAATAACCAGTATAGAATTTGCTAAGTGTGTAGATTTTTCTCTTATTATAGCAATGCTTTTGTAAGTTGCTGTAAAATTATTGATTTTCTAATAATCCATCCTGGCTCTATTCCCAAAGAAAGACTGTGAAACTTTTTGTTTAAAAATTGGGGCTTTGAATTTGTATCTTTCATGGTGGCACTCTCTTGCTTAGGATACCTGAGATTACTGTTAGTTTTTACTGTTGTACTGCTTTTTACCTTGTTGCTTTAAAATGTAAAACAAAGGCAGTGCTGCACACCTGATGTGACATGAATAGTCTTGCAGCCAATGCGTAACAGCTACTGTCTTTGGTGAAATTGTGTCCGTTCTTCCTTCTTTCCCCCCAAAAAAAAAGACAAAACAGGGCATGGAAATCTATTTTCCTTCGTGTATGTTGCTTTTTTCTGCAGCTTTTGCAAATGTAACGTACACCCAGGTTTGCCTGGTTACTGGTGCTGGTGCTGGGAGCGAAGGGGTGAAGCGGTGCAGGCGCAGCAGAGCAGAAGAGGCCACACGCAAGCAGGGAGAACAGGCTGTGCCAGCCCCTCTGCAGGCGAGGGAGAAATGCGGCGTGATTTAAGTTGCAATAAACTGGACACAAACAATCTGAGCTTTGGCTAGAAAACCTCTGCTCCAATGCCTTGCTGTACAGTTGGCCTCTGTCACAGGGCGTTAGATGCAGAGGCTAAATAGCTAAAATAACATGAAGTTCTGGTACGACAAGTTAAAAAGCATCAAGAAAATTGAGAGTAGAAAGATTATCTTGTGTTGCCTTGGTGATACAACACCCCGAAGGGTCACCCCACTGGCAGCCAGTATGCACTGTAGGAGCACAAGCCTTGGCAGGCGGTCAGAGGGAGAAGCGATGCCAGCCGCGATGGGAGAGACTGATCCCGTCCCTCCTTGCGCAGGCAGCAGCAGCGACGGGCAGATGTGGCAGATGAAAAATGCTGTCTTTTTCTGCTTGACGTAGGTCTTTGGACAGTGATTGCAGCAGAGAGTCGGAGACCTGAACATCCCCCGGTCCTTCTGACCTGCACTGTGCAGGGAGCCTGGGGCTGGCAAGAATTAACTGCCGCAGGGCAGGGCAGCCCACCTTAGCTGTTCTGTGGGTGGTCTGAGCTTAACAAGATCTATCCTAGAAAAGGTATTTTATATTGGAACACCTCTCCATCGTTACTTGCAGTGTTTACTACTATTCTGCCTTGGAGGGGCACTCATTACCCTGGAGAAAGTGACTTGTCCTGCAGCAGCTATTCTTGCCAGCTCCTGAACACAGAAGCAACAGTTCAATCTGCTTCCTCATGCTGACAAATCCCGAGCGATTTATAGTGATTTACAGAGTTCTCCTGTCTTTTATAGACTGGTATGTTGGTAGTGCCTGTCTGACACTCATGGTCATGCATGGCAGTGATGTACACCACATAGATCAAACCAAGCGCGGTTCCTGCACCTAGGGTGTTTGATGGAGCTGTAGCATTGGTACGTGGTGTGCCTAGACCAAGTATTGGAAAGATAATTTGGGTGTTTGGATATATTGGGCTGGGAGCGTGCAGTGCATGGGCCAGGCTGTCAGGTGTGACTGTAGGTGCGTTACTCTGCTATGACCTCATTTCCCAGTCTATGCAGTAGATGCAGTAACCGGGATTTGAATGAATCCTTTCAGCTGTGTTGGCACTTGGAAGGAAATAAGAGATATTAATTGTGCCCAGGAGACATGTTGCATCCGACATTAAACGTTTGTGTCATGGCGGCGTTAATGTGTGAAACGGCTGGTACAAGGATAATGGCCATCCTTGCATGCTCCTCGGCGTGAGAGCAGTCACCTTGCTCTGCACTTTTGGATCTTGTCCAAGGTTTTCACTAAAACACAATTTAAGCTGTCTTGAAACTATAGTAATTCATTTGCCAAATTCCAGGCAATTCTATTAGCTATTTCAGAAATACGGAGTTGGTTAGTTTGTTTTGGGGTAGCTTGGTGTGCGTGGGGGGTGGCATTGTGCACAGCAAAACAGTACATGTTCTTGAAAGGGACTTCGTGAAATGCCTCTCAGGGAAACCCCACTTACTTGCTAACGAACATGCTTTATGCTGTTCATTTTTTAGTAGGTTAATAGTACTGAGAGCTACATTTGTGGAAAAATAATCAGTAGTTTGTGGCAGATACTGGTTTTTGTGAATTTTAGTTGAAAACATAACAGCTGTACTTCTTCTTTTGTTCTTTTTCCCCCTCCTCTCGTTCTTTCCAAAGTCCATTTGGCAAGTGCAGGACTCTTCATCCTGCAGCCTGTCTGCTCTGCAAGGTGACGTGCTTGGTACTGCGGGCTGAGTCTGAAATATCCCAAGAGCTTTCACAATGTAGGAAAGCATGCAAACAGTGGGTAGAATAAGTTTCAGATTAATTGGATTTTTATTTACCTTTCTTTGAATCACTTAGAGGGAGTGACCAAGGTGTACATTAGAGATGGGAGCCCTGGTGCTGGTTGCAGTTGGTCGGAAGCGGCAAGTCCTTTGCTCAAAGCAGCCAAATTACTCCCGTGGTCTGGGGAGCCCTTCGCTTCTCTTTAGAGAAGAGCTGCAGAGAAAAGCCAGCTTGGCTGAATTTAGCCTTTGTTACCCATACATTCCTTCCCAGGAAAGACTTGAATTCTTCTGGTCAACCTGTATCTTACAAAGAAAAGTTCTAGGAAGCAAAAAGACTACGTTTACAGCCAAGCTAAGTTTTGCTTAGAGTTTCCTTATCTGCTTGTCTTGAGCAAAAGCCACTGAAGAGGAAGGATGTTTGTCAAGTGCTTGTGTGATGGAGCTGAGAATGGTTGGCACTGGGAAGGGAGTAGGAGATGAATCAGTTCGAGGTGGGGCTGGCAGGTATTTATCTGTGCAACACCTAAACTTGCCTTAGCTTGGGGCATGATGCTGCATGGCTGGGGAGGCGGCTGTGCTGGCAGCATGCTGGGCAAAGCAGGTAATGGCAGTGGTGGAGAAAACAGTAAAGGAGAGAAAAGCTGTAGTAGCTGCGGGTGGGTGGAAAACAAACCATCTGAATAAGTCATCCTAGAAGTCTTCTCAAAACATGAAACAAAAGGGATTCAGAATTACGTTGTCTGCAGCAACTTGCCAGGATCTGGTCTTTAGAAGAGGATGTTGTGGTAATCCATCCGGAATGGGAAACAGGGCCAGTATTAATCTTGTTTATTTCTTTAGTGTTGAATTTACAAGTGAATGTTTTCAAAGAATGATTGAACTCTTCTGTGGCGCGTTAGCTGACGGATCGCATGGCAGTGTTCGTGAAGATAAGGGGAGACGGTGCTTGGATGTCTGCTGAATGTTTGGAGAAAGGTCCTGTCCCTCCCCTGAGGGCAGAAGCCCCTCCATTGTGGTCAGGGGAACAGCAGCACTGTCCCTCCTCCATGCAGATCCAGCGCAGGGCTGCTGGGCAGCCCCCCCCGCCCTGAGCCACCCCCATCCCATGGCATGCTTTACCTTAGCGTCTTTAGGTTTCCACCTCCTAAGCGAGCAGCCTGACCCCAGGTGCCCTTCCCTGTTGGCCCCAGCTCTGCTGATGTGACACACATATTTTGGCTGTGATCATAGAATCGTAGAATGGTTTGGGTTGGAAGGGACCTATCAAGGTCATCTAGTCCAACCCCCCTGCCATGGGCAGGGACACCTTTCACCAGACCAGGTTGCTCCAAGCCCCATCCAACCTGGCCTTGAACACTGCCAGGGATGGGGCATCCACAACTTCTCCAGGCAACCTGTGCCAGTGCCTCACCGCCCCTCACAGTGAAGAATTTCCTCCTTACATTTGATCCAAATCTACCGTCTTTCAGTTTAAAACCGTTACCCCTCATCCTATCACAATCACTGACCCTGGTGAGCCTCCCCCTCCTCCTGAGACCACTTTGGTCATCCCTCACACAGGAGCTCCCTGTACCCGCTATGTACCATCTGTCTGTCCAGCGGTGCCTCCCAGTACTGGCTTTGCCAGTCTGGCTCCAGCTTGGCTGGGCAGGTGGATTGGGTTTCCTTTGTGCTGCTGGGCTCGGGGTGCTGCGGGAGGGAGGACGCTGCCGGTCTCTGCTCCTGCCCCATCTGCCCTCCTGCTTGCTGCAGAGCTGCTGCGGAGCGCGGAGCTCCTGGCCCGGGCTGCTGTTTATCCGGGCTGGCTGCAGGACCTGTCTCTGCTGGGAAAACGCTGCCAAGTCGCAGTAAAAGGGTTCCCAGAAAGGGCTGAGACCGGAACGGTCAACGAGGTGCTACCTGGATTTTAGCCGGAGCAGCTTGCCTCGCTGAGAAACAGTCAGAGTCAGGTTTCAAGGTGGTGCCAAACTATTTCATCTGCTCCTGAAAAAAACGTAGCTCCTGGAAAAGCTCGCTGGCACCAATGTCTGAAAGGGGTCTGAGTTTGCAGGAGAGCTTATCTTGAACAACGACACTATTTCTCCTCTTTCTTACGTTTGTGCATCTAAGAGATTGGTGCAGTATTTGTGTTTCAGCAGTGCAAACAGCCATTACATCCCCCGCACAGCATGCAGGATTTCCTCCCCGAGCTGGGATTACATGTTTGCGTTGTTTGTTTACATTAAAGCTATTAATACGGCAATCAAGTGCTGGTGGGCCGGGGAGAGCAATAGCTGAGATGCATTGGTACTTATTGATTAAACTCTTAAAGTGACAGGTGGCATTGATTATTTTTCAGCAGTAGGTTATGTTCAGTCTATAAAATTCCAGAGGTAGATGTCAAACTTAAAAAAAAAAAATATTTTATTTTCCTAAGGTAAAAAAGTCACACACTTCTTCATAAGCTGTAGCAGTATTGCTAAACCATGATTTTTATTTAACCAATTTCTGCTGAAACCCTATTCATCTGTTTCTGACAAATAGGAAGTGATTATTCCTTAGCTTCAAGAACTGCAGGTTAAACTAAAGGGGAGGCTTCCCTGGCAGCCACAGAGCTGCTCCCACACTGCTCCTGGAGAACAGGAGCAGCTCCTGTACCCAGCCAGCAATTGACCTGCTGCTGCTTTGCACCAGTTGCACTTGGTCCAGCCCTAGGACAGTGTGCTGTTCATCATCGGTCTGAAGTTTAACACGGCCTAAAAAGTTGGTCAGGAAGAAAAAAAAAAAATGGAGCCAAGCAGTGTGAGGTTGGGGAGAGATGACCTAAGCAATGTGAGTACTGTAATAAGCTATTGCTCCTGGTGCCGGAGCCGAGCTGGGGCGACCAGCCGGGTTCACCCCTGAGCCTGGTGCAGAGACAGGATTGAGTAGTAGCTTAAATTGCCTTCACAGGATATTCATGAGTATTTCACATGCAACACGCCTGCTTGTGAGCGCCGGTTTGCAGGTAGTAAAGTAAGTGCCTGCCTGTGCCCCTCAAGAGCTCTGCAGGGGCCACCACCTCGGGTACCATGCTGGCTTCTTGGGTGCAGCCTTGTGCCTTAACAGCCTAAATGCAGCTATAGAAAGAGGCCAACCTCACCAAAGATGTGTGTGTTATGTTTGTGGGTTCTCCCTGTGCTCTTCGGGCAGTCTGTCTGCTCCAGAAGATCTCAGATTTCTATATGCAGGATGTCCATCACGTCGCATCAGTGTATTTCTGTAAAGCTAGGATACTGGGCTGCTTTACATCTGTTTCTTGTGCTGGCTTATGTGTATTCCTCATTTCTGGCTCTCAGTCAACCCGAGCAATTCCTACCAGCCGCAGATGGCAGCAGCCCACTTGAGTCACTCCAGAAATCATTCTTCTGCTAGTGAGGGTGGCCCCATTAGACTAACTCACTTTCACACTGATTTCATTCGCAGCGGAGCAAGAGCTACAGAGAAACCAAAGATGGCTTGTGACCAGAAAGAGTCATGGGATGGAGTCTGGTGCCGTAACTGGGGTCAGATTCTGGCACTTTGACACAAAAAAGATCACTGCAGGCAGTGGGTGTCACTGGTAATGAGCTCCATGCGATATATCTGTCATCTGCTGCTGGGGGGAAACTGATCTTGAAAAGCCTCATCTTTTCCCAGTTATGGCTCATGTCATCTGTTCTTTGCTTAATAAATAAATAAATCAGAAAACCAAGATCCAATATAAGGCTTTTTCCTAATCATAGGTTTAATGCCCTTACTATTGTAACACACCTATTCTTCTATCTGTACATTTTGAGTCTAGCTTAGTGCGATCTTCTGCTTTGCTCTACTGCGTTTTGCAGGCTTCTGTCTTCTCCAGTTCATGTCTACCACTGTGGCATAAGGCAAGATATTCCTTAGACTGAGGCTGCACATGCCTTTATGCAATGCTTCATCTAAAGCCTTTGACTAGGAATTATTTCATTTTGGCCAAATCTTTATGTTTGTGTATTTGTATTCTTCTTGATAGTACCAGAATATTCTGTCTGTGGCTTGGAACCAGACTGTTAAGGAATCCCTGTATCAGTTACGTGACAGCTTCAATATGTGAAAAAGAAATGTTGATCTAACCTATTGTCTTGTGCTTGATGGAGATATTCTTACAGTCCCCACTATCGTTCTCCTTTTGCTATGAAATCCCAAGTATATAATTTATTGGAGATGCATGAGAACGTAAAAACATATTTCCAGCCCACCTTCTCTCCAATACTGAATTGTATCAAATCCAGCAATCTTTTTCTCCTAATTAAAACTCATCAGCATCCTCCTTTACCACTTTTTCATCTTTGCTTCATCACATTTTGCATACCAGCAGTAACCTTAAGTTTCTGCATCTTCCGTCTTGACTGAAATAGAGTTTCATGGGGGATGACGTGGGGATTAGTTAAAGCAAATGTCTTGTGTCCCTGTACTTGATTTCACTAGGGCATCAAGAGATGTGGGGGTACAATAAATATTGTTCCTGCCTCAGCTGTGAAAGTCCTGATCCCTCCAAATGATGGAAGTAATTTTTTTTTTTTTTTTTTTTTTACTTTTTTTTAGTGGTTTTAACAAGAGACCTGACACCAATTATTTCTCAACAGCCTGAGAAATGTCTTTAGACCTCCTCTTCCAAGTTGAAGTCTCTGTTCCTCTTGCAAATTTATGTGGTCCTTGAGTTTCCTGGGGAAAAGCGATTGGATTCTTGTGCTGTTCTGTGCACTCTTCGTGTTTTACATCTTGGGATTTCTCATGAAAGTGAGAGAACATAGGCGCTGGGTGGAGCAGGGTGTGTATCCGAGTTAGAAATGAATGTATTAATTTATTGTTGGGGAACAGAGTGGTAATATCTTAATCCTTTTCATGTGAAGGAGCCACTGTGCCTCTGTGTAGTTCTTTCTCTCTTTACTGCCAGTTGGGGATTTTACCATAGTTCAATAAACCCAGTAAGAGACTTCAAACATGGTCTTTCAGAGCCTTTGCTGTCACTGTGGTGTGACAAATGCAAATTTCAAATTGAAAAGGCCAGTTGAGGAATTCTCTCTTGCATTGTGCAAAGCTGATGCTTAGACCTAAGCATTACAAAAATAATGTATCTTAATCTATTGGGAAAGCCTTTAAATGACTGCAAAAACTAAAAGGAAGGGAAGCGAGAGCCCTAAATTTGCTATGTGTGTGTCATTTTGAGGGAAGGATTATTTTTCTGGGGAGGGAAGGGGGCAGAAATCATGTTTCTTAACTGTGTTTTAAGGTAGCAAAGATGAATTTAAGGCCCTGGGGGACTCTTTTATCTAAGTTATAATGCTGTGAGGGAAGTACTTATTAAAATTAATAAAATTATGTCAAAAATTTTGTTGGTAGAGATCCATTTCTAATTTGGTATAATCAAGTTTTTAAAGTCTCTGAAACTTCAAGTAAGGTGGAAAGGCTTTTTGGAGAAAACTCCTTGTAGTGAGAGCACCACAGTCATCTTGTTGCTTCTCAGTTTGTGAGAAAGCAGTCAGCGTGTCGTTATAGCTGGAAACAAAGAGCTGAAGGATTTTGTGTGAGATGAAGGAGCTGGTTTCTCAGGGACATGAGGGAAATCATCCAGCAAGTGCGACATCACAGTGCCTTGCATAAATGTTCACAAAACCCCTGACAGTCCTGAAACGAAAGGTGTTGGGAAACTTGCAGCCCAGGTGGGATTTTATGCTGAATCCATTTATGTAAGCTCATCTGCGGTGCACAGAAAGGAAGGGACCCAAGCAGAGATGGTAATTGAGCTTTTCCCAGCTGGGAACTTACTCAGCCGTGCAGTGGCCGCTCCAGACCCCGGGCTGGTTCCGTCCCGTGGTCCCAGTGGTGGGAGCTGGCATCTGCCCAGCTGGTGTGGGCTCTTGTCTTGCCACCTTCAAACACAAAACACATGCATGTGAGTCAAGGAGGATGTGAAAGAGCTGGAAGCAGAGCATGGTCATGCTGGCTGCTGCCTGTGGTGTCAGCAATAGCTTCTTCTGCAGGAAAGCTGCTTCCAGCCCTGTGCCAAAGCTGCCGGGTGCCTGTGGATGGAGGGGGAGGGATCCAGTCCCTGCGCAGCCTCACCCTGCACAGCATCACTTCTGTGCTTCAGTTCTCTCCCCTACAAAATACATCCGATATTTATTTGTCTGTGGTGGGTTATGGCATTTCCTTAAAGTATTCTAAAATTCCTGTATGAAAGGCTATTCACAGTAAACTTCTTCTGTCATCTTTAAAATGTCTGGTCGTTGGCTTTTCCACATCCACTCATTTTGGAAAGTGACGTCCTGTCCATTTTAAACTCTCCTCACCACTGTGACTTCCCGGTCCCAGGGCACCCCTCTGTGCCATGCTCGTCACGAGCCTGACGTGCAAGAAGCTCATTTTGGGGAGTGCTGCTCATTCTTGCCAGGTCACCATGACCCGTTTGCCCCATGGGCAGGCAGGTATTACTGCGAGGATCCGGCAGCGAGGACTCGCCTTGTTAAAGTGTTTTTCTTGTGAAAATGGGTGCTGCTTTGGGTGCAGCCCATCTCATGCATGCTGAGTTGAGGTGTCCTCCAAACCAGGTGCAGGGCAGAGGGAGGGATGTTGGATCAATTTAGGGAAAATAGCATTGCTGACTCCTTTTAGAGTAACTGTGAGATTGCGTTACAGCACGTAGTTTGCAGTTCCTCTAAGAAAGAGCCTTTTGGTGGCTGTAGCCTTCTGGCAGCTCTCTGGCTGCTCTCGCCTCTGAGTCCTGAGATGACCTGGCTGCCACTCTGTGCTCTCAGGGCTGCCAGCAAGGGGAGCGGGCAGGTTGCATATGTACATTTCTGTGTTTAAAAAAACCCCTGCTCCTGCTTCAGGGGAAGCAAAGATTTTTTCCGGTTGTGCCGGTAATGGCTCTTTCGCTTCCCCCATAGCTGCCAACCTAAATTGTCCCGTCAGTCTTGTCCATCCAGGTACCATCGCATGGAGCTGGTCAAGTGGAACAGCTGGGGGCTGCTGGAGCTGGCACAACGTTTGCTCGCAAATAAGCACCCCCTCACATGCTCGCACTTCTCTTTATACGTTTATGTGAAGCCTGATGTAAAAGCCTCCAGGACTTCAGTGTGTTTTAGGGGAGCCTGTGCTGGGAAGTGGTGTTGGGTCACTGGTGATGTCAATGTTGTATGGAGTGGCCGAGTACACCCCGTGCTGCTGGGAATTGCATGTTTCCCTCCGATGCCTGTAGACCTTGATAGGAAATCGGTGTGCCTAGGATAAAACCTGTAGTACTGGTAGCAAAAAGAAATTGGTACTGTGTGAAGTGCAAATGGAAGGTTGTACTTGGGGCATTGCCATGTGCAGGGTCATAGAATCATAGAATGATTTGGGTTGGAAGGGACCTTTCAAGGTCATCTAGTATAACCCCCCTGCCATGGGCAGGGACATCTTCAACCAGACCAGGTTGCTCAGAGCCCCGTCCAGCCTGACCTGGAATGTGTCCAGGGATGGGGCATTGACCACCTCTCCGGGCAACCTGGGCCAGGGTTTCACCACTCAGCGTAAAACACTTCTTACATCTAGTCTGAATCTACTCTCCTTTAGTTTAAAACCATTACCCCTTGTCCTACCACAAGCTCTGCTGAAAAGTTTGTCCCCAGCTTTCTTGTAGGCCCCCTTTAGGTACTGGCAGGCTGCTGTAAGGTCTCCCCGGAGCCTTCTCTTCTCCAGGCTGAACAACCCC
>JAOBAS010000025.1:27156781-27176594 GCA_025311575.1 Elanoides forficatus
TTTTTTTTTTTTTTGAAGGCAAAGGTCTTCACTTTTGTGAAACACTGAAAATTCAAGTTAATTAGAGGCTTGTTAAGGGAAATCTTGATGTGCTATGGAAAATTAAGAAAATATGTACTGAGTATTTAAAAATGAAATGAAGTTGAGACTGTGGAGTTGACAATTTAATTTATTCCTGGGCACAGTGATCTTTCTCCTTGACTTTCCAGGTACAGATCTCTGTTGACATCAACATAGAGTAAATAAGAGCAGGGCTGGTCTGGATTGTGGCTGGCCAGCCCTTGCATTGTGGACTCCTTCAGCTGTGCACAGATAGCCCGACACACACAGCATTGGGCTCTCGGTCTCTGTGTGTTGCAGACTGCAGAAAGCTCAGGAGGAGCATCGCTCTGTGGAGGTGGAGAAGGTGCACTTGGAGAAGAAACTGCAAGATGAGATCAGCATTGCCAAGCAGGAGGCACACCGGCTCCGAGAACTGCGGGAGGGCACAGAGAATGAACTGAGCAGGCAGAAATACGCTGAGCAAGAACTGGAGCAGGTAAGGGTTCATCCAGATGGATGCACTTATGTATCAGACATGCCAGCAAGAACAGTAGGCAGTTCCTCACTTTGCTTCATCCTTCTGAGAAATCCAGTGATGTTCTTCTTATAATGCTCTTCCACCTTTGCTTTTCCACTCCCCTTTGTGGAGGAAAAGATCCAAGTATTTCTTCTGCTACTCCACGTTACACGTCCCCCATACATATAACAGTGCTGCTTGTGCGATGGGTAGCAGGGACTGGGCAGGTGCTGTCTCAAGAGCCATGTGCTGCCACCACACACATCATCCCAGCTTGCCCTGCAGAAGGAGAGGTATTGAACTTGACCTGCAGCTGCACCCTCTTATGACTTCTAACTCCCACTCCAAACCATAAGCTCTTTCTTTTTTTCTTTTGTATTTGTTCATGGTTTTAGGAGAATTTATAATGAGTTTGGTTGTCCTTACCATGTTTTCTTGTGGATCAGAGAGGTGTACAAAGAAATTTCCTTCCAAGGAAATTTAGCACTAGATTAGAATCTGTACAGCAAAGTTAGAGTTCATATGCAATTCTCAAAAAGATTAGTTTTAAATTCAGACTAGCAGGAAAATATGTCGCCAAGTTATATCTTGCAGTGTACGCCTGGAAAGAATATTGTGTATAATGCTGCTGCTGGCAAAAAAGGAACGTGTTTGGTATATTACCAATTAAAACTGAAATTGTGTAAGCCAGAATTGCATGAGCCAAGCGAGTACCATGGACATTCTGAGGTGATCAGCATATCCTCCCAACCTGACTATGTGTGCAGGCTTTTATGCCACCATGGAGGATGCAGAAGAAAACGAGGCGAGAATCTAGGGTTTCCACTGACAGGGGGGAAGCAAGTCTCCTGGGCCATCAGGTAACTAGGGAACCATGGGGCAGTGCAGTCTAGGTATGCAAATAGTCAGCAAATAGCAAATTTCCTTCCTGCTTGGAATACCTACTGCCCAGACACCTGCAGGCACCTGTTGCCAGCTTTGCTCTCGTGATCCAACATCATTCTTCCTAACTTGTCATCCAGCCTCTCCACAAAGTTACTGAGCTCTGTTTCAGGACACGCGTTGGGACATCTGTACTCACGCACATGGAAATTTGGTCATTTTGTATTGTGGGCCATTAAATAAGGATGTGTAGCCTTCCTCTTGTAACCCTGAGCCCTTGTACCCAACCTGCTCCTGGCTTTTGGAGAAGGCAGGGTCTCATCCATTCCACTTCCCTCTCCACTTTACATTTGTTAAGAAACCTAGAAAGCCAGAGGTGACTTAACCACTCTGTTGTTTCTTAGAGGCCTTCGGGAGGGATGCATTGACAGGGTGAGTATTGGTTTTACCCACCTGACCCACACTGTGTGATTATAACACGATCACTGTCCCAGTGAGCTGTAGACCACGGACAACATTAACCAGTCACTCCCACTGACCATAAAACTCATCTGATTTCAAGATATTCTTGGGTCCCAGGGAATATTAAAACAAGACCTTTTGCACCAGTTGATTCTTATCACTAAAATGATACCGGAGGGTTTGGAAGCTCCTACTAGAGTCAGGCTTATGAGATGGAGAAGCAGTGTATTTCTGGGACGGGCCTCTCCCATACTGGGTTGTTCATACTGATCCTCTCTCCTCGTTAGGTCATCTTCCCCCAGAGCATGGACCCAGCTGTGGCTGCAGACCCAGAGGGCATTCCTCGCTTTATAAATTGTTGCTCTTTGTGGTCAAAATGGGGTCTTAGAAATCTTCACAGGAGAATGTAGACACACTAAGTGACTCCTATTGATACTGATGCCCCTGCAGAACCAAGAGGGTTTGTGTTTTGGACACTGCTGTATGATGGCTCATCTCAACCACTGGTCCTTGGCTGTTGTTCTGCACTGCTTCCCTTGTCCACCGTTCCATAAAACTGTTGTCCTGTAAATGTTTTGAGCACTCCTCTACCCCAAATACCTAGTGGCAGATTTCCTGCCCGCCTATTCTCTGTGTTCCTAAATCCCAGACGCTTGCGGATCGTGGTCAGAGTTCTGCCTGTGTTGCGAGCAGTGCCCAGTGCCGCTGGTGTCAGAGGGGAAAAAATAGACCTTCCTGGGGTCTGCAATTCTGAATTTGTAACTTTTTGAATGATTTAGGCAATGTTATGCTCAATGAGACTAAATCACACATAAGTGATATAAGTAGTTGACCTCTTTTGTACGGTGCCTCCTGGCTACTTCTAGATGGACTGTGCAAATGTCCTCCTGGATAAAATACGGATTTTTGAAGTATCTGTGTGTGACCTGCTGCTTTTGGCTCGCTAGAAATTACGCCTATGCCAGACTTGGTGAGACGTGACTGATTTAAATAACACGTTGAGGGAAAAGATCCAAGTTTGAGCAATTTTTTTAAAAAGATGTATATCTTCAGTCCGCTTGCGGCTGTGCTGTGTGGGAAACGAAGAGGCACTGGTACCAGGCAAGGGTGGGTGTAAACGCGGTTGTGGGAAGAGTGTGTTGGGCATTGGGAAGCGTGCGTTGGGCATTGATGCGGAGCCTGAGCAGGTCGCTGGATACTCCCACTGCCTCTGCATTTCTTAGGTCTGAGCCCTAAAGAATAGAAAGAGAAAATGTCACAGATGTCATCCAGGCATCATCCCAGTGACACGTGCGCAGCCCTGACTGCGCAGCTGGCCATGCCATAGCTGGACCTTTCCTCCCACTTCCAGCTCTGTTAGGAGAACATCTGCATTGGTGGGCCAGGGCTTTTTGGGACAGTGAAAGCTCTTGAAGGTGCCTAAGGCTGGCTTTTATTTTAACAGCAAGAAAGTCTGTTGTAGAGTGTATAACCACATATACCCCTCCTGAGGTTCGAGGTGCTGTGGTTGGAGAGTAGTCCAGTCCACGACTGCTGTGCTGTCAATGGATCGCAGCAGCTCTGAGCTGCGGTTGCCATCCTTTGGTTTCTCCAGTGTGGGACATGTTAACTTCTTGCAGGGCTTGTATCAGACTTCAGGTTTATTGAAGTCTCTCCACATCACGTGTAATGGAAGAGAAGTGTTAATTCTTGATGGTCTCTAGCACCACATACTTTTATGTAAGGTTTTGGTGTCTTCAACTTGCTTGTCACCCACTTTCTTCTAATTTTGTAATCGTTCCCTTCTCCAGCAAGATAAGTAAGTGTGTGGAGGAGACCAGACCGATGGTGTGTGGAGGAGACTGAGCTGGGGTGGAAGGAGAGTCCCCCAGAAAGCTACAGAAACTGCTGATTCCAGACGTGTTACTTCTTTTCCTGACCAAGCAGCACATGTTTTGTGTCTAAATATTTTTATCATCTTGCTCCAGTGTGAAAGTTGTCTCTTGACAAGCTCCCTCTGTTTGGCTCAGTAGCTGCAGTGAGAAAAAGCGATTGCCTGTGCAGCGTTGTCAGCGATTCTGCCTCAGGAGGATAATCTGTGAGTTTCGCAGACCTGCAGGCAGGCAGCGAACTTTGCAGAGATTTCTAGAGGCTACGATAAGCACCCTGAATATCCTTACCTAAAGTCTAATTCTTTTTTAACTAACTTGTGCATCGTGCTGTCAGCTCTGGAGGGTTTACCTGCAGTTTATGCCATTGTGAGGCAGAAGAGCTGAGATGAAGGGGTAGAGACCAGGTCAGCGATGAACTTACCCTCCCTGAGAGCTGAGGTGCTGAGGCAGGACAGCATCGCAATGGTTGGAAATTTTTGAGAAGGAGCTCACCTTTAAGATGAAAGGAAAGCACTGTAGGGTGTTCTGGTCACCTGAGCAGCAGCCTTGCCCTGTCGGATGGCTTTCTTGCTGTGCTCTTCTCTGTCACTTGCCCGCAGTACCAGGATGCCACCTCTCTTCCTAATGACTTTTGCTTCTGTCATGAGTAAGATTAAGTTGCGCGGAGTCTTTTTTTTTTTTTCCCTCCTTTTTTCTGGTGCCTTAAAAGTGCCGGGTTGGTGACCAGCGGTTGGGATGACCTTGCGGGAGGGCAGGCTCTCCCCGCCGCTGCTGCAACGCCACGCCGGCCGGTTCTCCCCCAGGTGCGGATGGCACTCAAGAATGCTGAGAAGGAGCTGGAGTCCCACTGCAGCTGGGCTGCGCCTGAAGCCCTGCAGAAGTGGCTCCAGCTGACCCACGAGGTGGAGGTCCAGTACTACAACATCAAGAAACAGAATGCGGAGAAGCAGTTGCTGGTGGCCAAGGAAGGGGTGAGAATTTCAGCATCTTGCCATGGGGAAAGGTTTGGGGAATGAAGCCTGCAGAGTTGGTTTCTCTGCACCTCCTTTATTTGCCTTTTAATGCCTTAAATTTGCATTTTTTTAAAATGCAGCACAAACCTTCATAGAGATGTAAGTAGAGGCTGAAAATGATAATAAGCAATCGTCTCCCAGGGAATGGCAGGCCCTGACCTGGGCATGCCCGTCAGCTGCATTAGCCTGTCTTCAGTAGGCTGGAGCCCTGGGAAGGTGCAGAGTATGAATTGCTGCTTGTGCGACAGCGCTGTGGGTAGTCAGTAAGCAGAAGGGTTTGTACCTATTAAGTGTAATCCCTGCTCTAGGTGATTTACATGCACAGGCAACAAAATTTCTAACGTGCATGCAATCTGTAGCAATGAATCATTTCTGTACTCCCAGTTGTTTCAGATTTTCTGTGCCAACCAAAAAGCGATGAGCTGCAGGGAAGCTGTTGTAACATGTATTTGTCTCTGTGGACGTACACAGCAGTCAGAGCTGGCAGCATAGAAAAATTTGTCTGCCTTAATATTTTTTTATTCTGAACATTTTAACATTTCAATGATTTTCCTTTTTCTGCATCAGTTCTTGTGTCCACATCCTTGGTTTGTCTTTTGTAAGTCTCAAGTTATTGCCACTAGATCTGTGAACCAAAGAGCTGTGTGTGGTAACTTTAATTTGGAGTATAAACTGTGCCACAACGGGAAAGCAAAAAAACAAACCCCAAAACAAAAAACCTCCCCAAACCAACAAACCTAGGGCATTAACAGTGTTTCTCTGATAGTTTACTCATGGGAAAGACAAAACAAGGCTTTATGACAGAGCCATTTGCTATATGAAGTAGCTGGTTCAGTTCTCTGACTCTTTGGAAATCAGAAGGGCCAAGGAGGAGCATGAAACCCCCAACCTTCTTACTCACTGCTGGCGAATTCCTCACCCACCGTGCTAGGAAGAATAACATCCTTCAGTAAAAACCCGATTCACACTATTTACGTGTGTGCAGACAGCTGCAGGGACTATTTCTGTCTCAGCCCAGCCAGGATGTTCTTGTCCTGGAGGAAACATAAGGTTGTCTTCTTCCTGTGACCTTTTTCTGTTGATGTTCCAGGCTGAAAAAATCAAAAAGAAGCGAAACACCCTGTTTGGAACATTTCATGTTGCTCACAGCTCATCTCTAGATGATGTTGATCATAAAATCTTAACTGCAAAGTGAGTATCTACTTACTATTTTCCCTTATTTCTGCCTGCCTTTTTCACCTCTCTCGTATTACAGGCACAAGCGTACTGTAGCCTGTAGAGGTGCTCTTGGTCTCATTTTACTGAACTTTTGTTCTGTTTACTTTAGTTAGCTGGGATTGAACTTGCTTCTTTTACTCACTAATCTTTTAATTTTATCTGTGTGAAACAAGAAATTGCAGTTATCCAGAGCAATTAAAAGTCCTATCAAAATGAGCAATTGGGAGACTGCAGTATTCTTAAGCGATTATCCCTGGATATTTCAGTTGTTGCTGGGTTTTTTTTAATTCCTGTACTCCTGAAAGTGGAATGAAAGATGTCGCAAGTATTAGGATACAAAGCTGAACCACTAGACTCCCTGTTTCAGACAATTTATGGTGTGTTTTTCCTTCATTCCTCACGTTTTTCCTTACTTGAACCTTCCTTCCAGGCAAGCGCTGAGCGAAGTGACGGCTGCGCTGCGGGAGCGCCTGCATCGTTGGCAGCAGATAGAGCTGCTCTGCGGCTTCCAGATTGTCAACAACCCAGGCATCCACACCCTGGCATCAGCCCTTAACATTGACCCCAGCTGGATGGGCACCCCACGGCCTAACCCCTCACACTTCATCATGACTGATGATGTGGACGATTTGGACGAAGAGATCGTGTCTCCCATGTCCATACAATGTACGTAGTCTGTGTTAGCTGTGCGTGGTGAGTGGGTGCTGCAACATAGGGCGGACCTGGAACAGTAGTTCAAATATGTTAGGAGGAATTAAGGTATCTAAGTTAGTTTTTAAATTACCAAAGACAAATTGTTAGTCGTCAGGGGTCAGGAATGTCTGTAAGTGCTAGACCACCACTGCTGGGGTTGCTTGGAGCCTGTTAATTCCAGCAGAACTAGTAATTTGTAGATGTTATTAGTCATGATTCAATCATATGTATGCTGTTGTGTTCAACTCATTGAATTTAAGCATTTACAAAAAACCCCAAAGGCATGGGCTAGACCCACAGAAGTGAGAGAGGAAAACAAAGTACATTTTCCTGATGTCCCTGTAACTAGAACACTTGTTCAGGATATAAAAGGACCTGAAGACACCCCCTCCTCTTGCACGGCTTTGGACTTGCACCTCCTGCCATTCTGTATGGGGAGGAGCAGTCTGCTGTGGTGACGCTGCCTACCTTTAACTAGCTGTTAAACATTTCCTGGAGCAAAGACTGAAACCTCAATGCCCCATCTCCTGTGCATGTCTTGTAGTCACCAAGGTGGGTGTTCTCTCCCTCTTTAGCGGTGACTGTTTGTGTATACAAAGTGCATCGACTCCTGTAGGGAGGAATGGGGCTGCTGGAGAGGGAGGGTGGACGATTCTGCTCTCATGAGCCCAGATCTCTCGGAGGAAGGGACTGAACTTGGGTCACCTGTGCCTGTTACTCTCTCTCAATTGCTGAGCTCTTGGATTAAGTGAAAGTTGTCTCCTTCCCCGTGAAAGGTTTGTGAATTAGTCCCGACTACTGTTCCCTTATTAAACTGACCCAGATTTGGTCTTGCTTCTCTCAAAAATGCACTTTCCAAATACCATTTCCTATCTCTAGCTATTGCACAAGAGAATGGGAGAACTGAGGAGCAGTTCCAGACACTCCACCACAGCGGTCTGGGTGGCACAGGGAGCAGCATGTGGCTGAAGCACAGCTTTCTGAACTCCAGCTGGGAGAGAGGAGCCCATGCTGAGAGCGCTAGCTGCAGCAGTCTTTTTAGTTATGTCTGATTCGGGTCACTTTCTGGTGAAGGCTTCATCAAAAATCTATTTAACTGGGTTAGAAGGTGGGGAAGAGGAACAGAAGAGTGTTGGGGTTGGCAGCGTGTGCTGCAGGAGATGCCCGTATGTGCCATTGCCATCCCCACCTTGTGGTTTCGGGCTCTGCTTAGGTGCTGTGAAGGTCTGGAGGTGAGTGCTGAGGTCAGGCTCAGGACGATGAAGGCAGAGCACTGAGGATTTGGGTAGCCTGCAGGATGGTAAGGCAGAAGGAACTGGGTATTTGCATGTTTCCAGGCCTCAGCAAACACAGGGGTTGGAGCTGGCGGTTTATGGGATTGGGTGTGCATAGGGAAGATCTAAAGCCTCAAACAGATAATGGTGTCCTACTAGTCTTTGTGATTATCAGTTGCCATTAGAAACAAAGCTAGACAGCTCTAATAAAACAGTTGCAAAGACACAAGTGAGGTATTAATGAGAGGGATGTCTGAAGAAAAGCCCTAAGTAACACCTGAAGCACGATCTCTGGAGGATGTGAGCTGTATGAGGCATGAGCCTTCATCTGAGATTTTAAGCCTCAGCTTCTTTGTGCCTTGCTTGGGACACCTCGAGTGAGATTCTTGTAGTGAGCACTTGCAGTTCGCATCAGTCCAGTGATCAGCGGTGAGCCTGCCTGCCTGTGTGCCGTGGCGCTGATCTGCATCCCTGCGAGTGATAACTCTGTGTAGCAAGCGCTGGGCATCCAAGTTCCCAAAGCAAGGGAGTGTTTGCCTTTCCCTAGAGAATTTTTCTTTCTTTGTGTACAAAAACTGCTTCAGGAGAGAAGTGCAGAGATTTTCCTCCCCAGACGTGTTGGCGATGTTGCTGACTGCCCATGATGATTCTCATGGTAAACCACATTTTTCTCTCTCCCGTTCACACCCGGTTGGCCCATCCCAGACGCAGCCTGGCTTTTTGGGCGCAGGTTCAGTGACCGCTCGTCTCTGTCCTCGGAGGATCAGTCCCTCTGGAAATACCCTGGTTTGGTTCTCTTCAATTATATTTTAATTTTTTGTTCTACCCTCTGCCCTTTTTCTGGACTAAAATACATACACAAATTTTCCCACTTTCTGGCACGGAAAACTAATGAATCTACCTCTCTTCACTGAGTCATCAGCTTCTTTACTAACCCCCGGGAAGAGTCTGGTGGGATGAAGAAGAATCACAGTTCACTGTAGTTCTCATATGCTCTTGGGTTTCTCTTTTTTAAAAAAAATCCAGTTATGAAATCTGCAGGGTTGTTTTTACTTGTTTTTACCCCTAAGGTGGAGATTAAGGATTCAGGCTAGGCCAGGAGGAGGTGCTAACGTTCCCTTTCCCATCCCACCTCTTTCTTTGCGCAGGCTTTGCTTGCAGCCCCTCCTCTGCAGGCTGAGGCTGACCCCAATCCTTCCCCGCGGGGGCTGCTGCCGATTGCCATGCCTTTCTTCCCTCAGTATCCTTAAATAAATTGAGCAATGCCACTTATTATGCTAATCTGTCCCCCGGTGCCCTGATGCCGGGGCTGTGGGGATGGCATGCTCAGCCCCAGAGATGCCAAGCCTCCTGTTTTTGGCTGGAAGCGTTCCCTTCATGGAGCGCTGCTGAACGCCGGCCGTTGTGGGACGGAGGAGGACAAGCATGTGCAGCAGCAGGCCAGGCTGTGCGCTGGTGTTAGTTAGGGCTTGCGTGGTGGTGGTCTTCCTCAAAATGATGAGCAGGTTATTTGGCTAACATTGATAAAACATGTGCAGTGTCTGGAGTGAGATGGTCTTCGTGGGATGCGAGGGGCTGCTGTGGCTGTGCAAGGTGAGGTCTCAGCCTTTGGCCCGGTGCTTATAGCAGGGTAAACTGTGCAAAAGGAGAACGCAAAGGGATAAAGTGTCAAGTAGGTAAATGAAGAGTGGAATGCCAGGACAAAAAAACCAACAAACCCCTTAGGGAAGAAAGTATAGCCCAAGAGAAAAAGAAACCTGTAGCAGAAACCATAGTCCCCCAGTTAATTATTCTGCAGAGCTTGAATCCCTCTTAGCCCTCCAAATCGAGACTCCTAAACTGTATCCCTGCCAGCAGCAGGCAAATAGGGATCAGCTGTGCTATTCCTGTCTGTGCTGCCTTAGTTAGCAGCAGTTGCTGCTGCAAAGGCACAGCAGGGGAGCTGGAACAGCCTCCAGTTCTGCCCATTAACACTCTCCCCCTCACCTCCTCTGATCAGTTTTCTGCAGTCCCCGCCGGAGCAAGGGACTTTTTTCCACCTTGACTCTGTGTGACTTCATTTCACTTAATTTCAGCTCTGGAGCTCTTAAGAGAAAAAAAAAATCTTGAAATAGAAAGTGGATGGTATAAAGAGCTCCAGCAAAAGAAAGATTCATAGATGGGCAGTGTATTAAAGCAAGAAGTAGCAAACCTGAGTGGTGGGACCCTGTGAGAGAAACTGTGATTAACCCTGGGGACGTAGAAACCGCAAAGTTGACTGAATTATTCTTGCTTGTTCCTTCTTCCACTTGAAATACGTCCCAGCAGTGATGCTTTGGTACCTGAGTTGTTGCTGTCAGTTGAGCTGCAGGAGACTCGTGTTTCCTAGCTGTATGTTTTTATAGCAGTGATTTGCTGGTTCTTCGATTCCCGAAGGAGCTCTCCTTCTACTCAATTTCTTAGCTTTCCTGTCTGTTCACCTTTTTAACCCATTTTTACATTTATTTCTTATGTATATAAGAAATCCTGAACAATCCTGAACACCTTATCTCCTGCAAAAGAAGGAACATCTTGTATGGAAATTACAGCTAGTGGATTAAATACAACCAGTCTGGTTGTCTGCAGACTGGTGATGCAGCCGAGTTGATCCTTAGTTTTCCATGTGTAATGCTCTGCCTGATGGAAATGACCGTGCAGAAATCTCCGTGTAGATGAAGGTGCCTCCCTCTGCCTTTCTAACGGTGATCCCCTGGCTCCGGCTCAGTGTGTAGGTGTGGTACAGAGGTAGTGTAGGCTTGGTGCAGAGAGAACTGGCCAAGCTCTCTGGCCTCTGTTACCTGACAGGAAAGACTGCATGGCCAGAAAGATCATTATGATCTTTAATAGCTGTTAATTAGCTGGTGACAGTGCACTGAAGGAGGCAGTCCAATTTGTTTCTCTGAACCAAGATGAATTTGCAATTACAGAAAAATATTTTTCAAATTGAGTGTCTCTTTGATCAGTAAGCTAATTATCAAAGAGACTGGGAACAGATGATACCACTTCTGGACCAGAGCTATAATTTCAGGCATGGACTGATGACAAAAGCCTGTGCCTACCCAATTAATATCATTGTTACTATACATCTGCCACGTGTCCTGGCTGTTCTGCCCTGCAGAAGGGTACAAGGCTGGGAGGTTTCTGCATCTTCATAGAAGCCTTCCTGTGCCTGAATGCAAAGGGCAGCTCTACTTCGCAACCCTGCTTTCTGTCCTGCATTCCTGTGCCTTGCTACAGGAGTTGCACCGGCACAATGATACTGGAAGCAGGAGCAGAGCCGAGCTCTGGGAATGGAGCTCACCTCGCTGGCTTTAGGTGCCTACATCTGAACTGATCACTGGAGACTCCTTTTTTTAGGCTGTGTAGGGAAATAGAAGTACCAGGGCATGAAGCATCTGAGCAATTTGAATGTCTGCGTTAGGATGAAATGAATCATGCCCTGAAAGTACTGACTTGTTCACGTTTACTATAAAGGGAGCCTGGGTGGTAGCTCTGATGTAAAGTTGGGTAGGATGAATCATGCAGCCAGTTTCTGCTTCAAGCAAGATGATCAGATAAGGTGTTCAGAAAGCACCTATATCAGGAATGGCAAACAGAGTTTTTCATGGGCTGGGCATTAATCTAGCATGTTTAAGCAGTAGCGCCAGCTTAATGCTCATCTGCATTAAACCAGTGTAACTTATAGCACAAGGTGGGATGGCTGCAGTGGTCCGAGCAAGTGTCCCAGTGACAGAAAGCATGGTGCTGCGGTGTGTAGCCCTGGCCGTGGGTGGCAGTTTTATTGCGTTGCCTCCTCGCTGATTTGATGTGCTGCCTTCAGCATTCTCCCCTTTCTCTCATTACAGCTCCTGCCTTGCCCAGCACAGTTCGCCAGCGCCTGGTGGACCCACAGCACGCCCACGGATCTCAGAGGTTGGTAGAGAGTTATGTGCAAGGCCAGAATGAGTCGGGCCAACCTGCCCATTACTGGGCAGGCAGAGTCTCCCTCCGTCGAATGCACAGCCTCTCCTCTGGACAGTCTTTCAGTTCCGACCTTCCTGGCACCAGCCCATCATCTGCTGCCACCACCACCTCTTCCACCTCTTGCTCCTCATCCACCACCACTGCATCTGCTCCTGCTTGCCATGTCCACCCTATCTATTACCATCACGCCACCTCCTCTTATTTCCTTCAGACGGACTCCATCCCTGATCTACCCCCTCCTGATGTCACCTCTGGAGTTCGCTGTCGCACTGAGAGCTTTGGGTATATTGCTGTTTCTTTTCTAGCTCCCTCTTGCCTGCTGTGTCTCAGAGCTGATGCTTGCTTGGGTGCTCTTTCTCCTAGATTCCTTGTGCCCTTTCCTTTTGGGCCTTTATTTCATGATTTATCCACGTTTGTTTCTTCAACTGCTCTCCCGTGCCAGTGGACTCTCTAAGGAGTGCTCCATGGTCCATTCCCATATCTGCGAACTCAGCAGGTGCATAAACCGTGGAGGTGCTGTTGTTTAACTGTAGCTAAGCAAATGAGAATTCCTGGGCACTCGGTTATCGCTAAATAAGTCAGTCTTTCACTTGGGTAATGCACCTGTGAGAACAAAGGTAACACAACTAATCAAACAAACACTGACCTTATTTGAAGCCTTGAATTATTTGGGGTCTTTACAAGCAAATTGCAAAGGAAACACGATGGGCAGATACTGTGAGATAGTAGTTGGTGCTGCTGAAGGGTTTGAAATTCGTGCTGTTTTTAAGAGATGGCAAAAAGCAGGATTTAGGAATTCCATGTTTCAGAGTGTCTCTTGACCTCTGTTTTGGTAGGGGATGAAGCATGGTTGTGTTTTTGCTAAGGAATATCTGAATAATGAGGAGGGAGTTGGTGCTTCTTATGCTGGATCACTGGCTTTAACTTGATCCCTTTCAGTAGTAACAGCTGGCGAGCGATGGTTCTTTGGAGACCTATGTTCGATAGGATCCAAGGGGCTAGTTATCATCCACATCCCTAAATCCCTGACCTCTGCTGATTCACCCTGCCAGCGTTAGAGAGGCGAAGGACTGGGTGGGCCATAGATGTGGGAATCCTGTCTGCTCTAACTGGGGTGCTGCGAAGGGGCCGCTGGCAACTGTCCCCAGTTCAGAAATGTTCTGTAGCCCAAGCAGAGGATCGCGTTCCTTGGCCGGCCTGGGGTGGCTTTCTTCCAAACAAGGTCCACAGGCAGGAGTCATTGGAGGTCCTCACCTCACGTGGGTCATGGATGCATCCAGCTCCAGCGCACGGTTTAAGACTGCGTCCATTCAGATGCTTGATTTAAACCCTCAGCTAAGGGGTGAGTGGGGAGTCTGGTTTGCGTGGTCTCTGGTTCAGGGACATCACAGGCACTCGGTGTGGAGGTGTCGGCGCTGAAGCAGATGGTGGAAGGGCTGTGGTGGGCCATCAGGGGAGTCCTGTCCTCCTGCCCTGCCAGGGAGCTGCCTCTGACCGTGGCCAAGTCATTTCATCTCTCTGTTCTGTGCTTTCTCCTTGGTAAAATTAAAAATAGTCTCCTTATCCACAGCATTAGGGAACAGACTTCTGGGAAAAGGCTCAGTGAGGAAGTCGATGGGGACAATGTCCTTTCATGTTTATTTATCCAGGCAGGACAACATTGCAAGTCACCACATCTTCATTTGTCCCGGCACGTTGTACCATTATTCCTTTATTTGCAGGTACCTCTGCCCTTAGGTGTAGGTCCTCTCCTGACATCATTAACACAGTCTCTGTTTTGGATGTCTCACCCCCTTGCTAACTTGTGTGTCTCAAAGCCGGGCTGCCTGCTGGACCAGAGCATCTCTGAGCCCAGGCTGCAACAAGCAGCGCATGTAAAGCCCTGAGCAGCCCCAGGCAGATTATGGATTCTGGAGTATTGGGGCGGGGGGAAATTACTGCACCTGCTCCACAATGGACAATTAAAGACCAACGTCTTGGTTAATTTAGTAATGTTTGTTTTGGGATTACGAGAAGCAGCATGATTAAAATTTAGATTAATTACTGCCAATTTGAGTTCAGTTGCAGCTGTCCCAGTTTGACTGATAAAAGCTGGGAATGCTTCTGGTAACATCGCACAGTCCCTGTTTACCATCGACCTTCCTGTCTCTGTAGAAAGGAGGGCTTGTCCTGGGAGCTCGAAGGCTGATGTACTGTTTCAAAAATAGCTGTATAAACATGATTTTTTTTCAGCTGAGGCCTGTGATACACTTAATTGCTGACCAGGTTGAAGTCTCAATCCTGTAGACTCCCCTGAGAGTGGCAGAGGGAAATGTAGTGTGACTTTGGGATCCCCATTAGAAAAGGCAATGATGCTGAGAGGTCATTAGGAGAGAATAACTGGGGTCTTCTCCTTATTCCCCATGGGCACTTAGTATTTTGTCAGAATGTAATTGGCCACCGTTCAGTGGAAGATAGGACTGTTTTCTCCCTGTTCCCATAGCAAAGACCACCTGTTGATGCAGGATAATTGATTTAGCAATGGAGCTTTGCAGAGTAAGAGCTTCTCACATAAGATTTGCTTCAGCTACACAATAGCAGACAACTCCAAAATCCATGCTCGTTCATTCTCTGTTCATTGCAGAAAACAGAAATGAAGAATTGGGTGCCCAAATATGTTCTTGCTTTGTTGCTGTTAATTTTTTGTCAAACTGCATCATTAGCAGATGCTGCTTAGATGCATCTCTTTAAAAATATTGCCACGAAGGCATGCCACAGCACAAGCCAATGTATTGCTCTTTCTCTTTTATATAACCAGTCTTGGAGGCCTTTACTTACATCCCTCGAGCTCCACAGCCTCCAAAAGAGGCAAGCAGAACAGATGGGGAAGCTGAGGCTGAGAAAGGCCTTCCAGGGAGTCATTGCCAAGGACGAAAACGGAACCCAAAAAATTCCTGGCTCCTGGCTCCCTTGGTAGGAGGAGAGTGCTACCTTGAGTACTTTGGGCTGCTGGATCGCTTTAGCCTCTCATATCCAGCAGATGCCAATGTTGGCGAGACCTTGCAAGAGAAATCGTCTCAAACGAGCTGTTCCCCCAGAGAAAGGCTCGGGGATCGCTTCTCTCCCTGCAAGCTGTATACGGTGCTAAAGTCTGCTGGGGGTTAACCTGGTAGGGACCTTCTCTCCAGGCAAGGCCAGCGCGTGGCCGGTGAATTGCTTTCGTGAACTCCTCACTGTTTGCTTCTCTTTTGCAATTGGCTTCAGAGGATCCGGTGCAAATAAGGTCAGAGCTGTTCTGATTTTGAAGGCTGATGTGTGTTTTTTAATGTTAATGAAGTGGACTGGGTGTCCTTGGGGGGGAGAGGGGTTGGAGGGTGCTGTGTGCACAGAGGTTGCTGCTGCCAGTGCCTGCTTCAAGTGGTACCCGTGGATAAACCTGATGGAGATGGGAGTGTAGGACCAAATCCCCATGCTGGTGGCCCTTTTCCAATGGGGAAGGGAGGTGGCAGCCAAAGCAAAAGGAGAGTGTCAGTAATCCAGTGAAAAGAGTAATTCACAGCTCTTACAGAATGGAAGGGAAGAAATTACTGTTGGATTTGCATTGTAGAGGCTGTTCCTAAGCCTCTGACTGTGCCATGCGGAGCACAGCAGAATAACTAAGCTGTACAGAAAATTTCATTTTGCCTTAGAAGAAGCCTTTGCTTGCTGCCCTGGTGCCACACGCTAGCTAGGTATATAATGTATAGCCTTGCAGCTATGGGTGCTCTCAGTAAAGGGCAGGGAGTGGTAGAGGCAGCAAGGTCTGTATGAGGCTGGTAGACCAAGCCCTGCTTTAGTGTCAGGCGCCCTTGAGCCACTCCTAAGCTTTCCTACAGCCCACGTCCTGGATTGTGCAGACAGCAGGAGCCCACCAGGAGAAATCATTCAATGGGCTGCAAACTTGAGGAAAAATAAATACTTATTTTGTATCATCCTCCTGCCCTCTCCCCTCTTTCTCCACCACTACCAGGCTTTCTTTACTCCATGCTTTGCTCTCTGCTTTGTCTGCAAAGTCAGTCCATTCCCATTTGCTAACCCTCTCTCATTCACAGCGGTCATTGTGGGTTCTTGGAGTGGCACAGTAGGAAGCACAGGTGAAAGCAGATAAAACAGCAGCAGCGCGCGCATCCTGCCTTCACGCAGGTGAATGCCATTGGCTTCAGTCTTCATAGATTGTAAGTGTGCCCAGCTACACTGAAAAGAAAGAAGTGAACGCTGTGGCAGTGCGGCTGGGATTGAGGAACATGGTGTCTTAAATGAGGCTCCCAGGTATTTTCATGTTCACTTGGTGGTCTGAGGTTTTCAGAATGGACGAGCGTTCGGTAGTTCCTGCTGCACCACAGAAGCGCTTTCTCTGAAGGCACCTTCCCCTGATTCCATCAAGGCTGACTGTGTCCCAGGCCAGCGTTTCCTCTTGAAAATGTGCCATACCAATTCAGGAGCATAAGCCTCATGAAAATTAGCGAGCTATAGGCCAGCCCTTCTTGGCTGAGCCTTGCCCGAGTTGACCGGCAATATCCTGGCAATGGTCTTTCCTCCCCTCTTGTCCCGGCACTGGGCTCTGGAGCATCCCCTCCTCCTTGGTTTCTCTGGCGAAGCCGGCGTGCATGCCAGGGAGTCGTGTCCCCGTGGACACACACCTCCCCTGTCACACAGTTACTTGTGGGAACCACCAGAAAGGATTGTTTGGGGCTGTAGAAAGTCCCAGCAGAAGTTTCCAGCTGCTGGTGTTTAGTTCTGAAAATCAATCTGTGCCCGTGGGGATGCAGGAGGTCCCTCTCGGCATGTGCCTGAATGTCGTGGTCCAAAGGCTGTCGGGGGGGTTAATGGCCCAGCCAGCCCCTTGGGTCGTCCCTGGCGTGGTGAGTGCTCTGCTCTGTGCCAGCGCATCGTGCCCGCGTCTCGGCTGCCGTGGGCTGAACTGCAGCTTCGCAGAGCAGCGTGGGGGCTGCTGCTGCCTGTGGTCTCCTCCACTGCCCACCGCTGATGTGCCACTTGATGTGCTGGTGTCAGCAGTCACAGTGTCTTGCCTCTACCCTTTGGGAGCATATTCCTGAGTTACAGCTGGAGAGATTATGAATAAAATGGGTTAGCTCAGCGCCACTGGGATATGTGAAAAGTGTGTGCTCGTAGGCTGTTTCCCCCATCAGCTCCTTCAGTCCCTCTCTGGACAGCAAGCTGGTGAGCTCGGGGAGAAAAAATTGTGGTCCAACGAGGTTGGACCAAGGTGGCACCTAGTGTGGTGCCAGCCATCCACGCCGGGGCAGAGCATCCTCAGGGAGCAGCAGCGAAAGCCATGCCTGCAATGGGGAGGTGGACCCCCGCAAACTGACCACCAACCCCTTGATGCCCAGGGACCCTTAGCTGCGGTGAGAGCGGTCCCAGGAGGAGACGGTCCCGGGAGGAGACGTGGCAGCCATGCTGCACACCGGCATCAGCCAGAGGCAGCGTTTCGCCTCCATCTCCCCAGAGCGCAGGACCAGCTGTCTGAGGATCAGGTTCCCAGTGTGTGCGCTTGGGGGAAGAAAATCCTCCTGGACCAGAGGATGTTTCTCCATCTGCTGTCGTCATTTTCTCCACACGCTGCCATAGCCACAGGATTGCTTTTGTCTCCTCTGGATTTAAAACTGTGCAGGGCCCTGTGAGAGAGGGAGCAAGGCGTGCTGGATGGCCTCCGAGCTAGTGGGCACTTGCAGATCTCAGCAGGGAGAAAACTCACCTTCTTCACAAATAAGGCGCTTTTTAAGTCACCTCAGTTAAAAAAATTATTTTTTGCTGTATTTGGTATTACCTCCGGGTTTGGGTTTTTTTTTTTTTTTGAAGGATTTCTTTTCACTGACACCCACCCAGATACCTTTGTGATTATGGCAGCCAGTGGAAGGGTTGGGGTGATTTTTACCAGAACAGAATGTTCCTCGGTGGAGCTACAACATTGAATTTCAAGCGAGCAGGCATTACTGTCTAAACCTGCCTTCACTGGCCAGGGAGCGCTGCATCCACACGATGCTCAGCCACTTTGTCGGGTGAGCTTGAGCAGCAGGTGCTCTGCTCTTGCACCATCGTCCTTAGGGAGGTGGTCCTTGGGGAAGCGGTGGTCCAACCCTGCCGTAGCGGCACGCCGGCCTGACGGGATCAGCCAGAATGAGGCCGGAGTGGGTGCTGCGGACCTGCCTTCGCTACCTGGTGGTCCTGCCTGCCCATGTCCTGCCTCAGGTCAGCATCGTTTCCAGGCCAAGGTATTGCCCGGCTGCCTTCCCGTGCTGCCTCACCCGTGTGCCCGTACGGTGGTGGCTGAGCAGGGAGTCTGGATGGAGCCTTTTCCCCTGAACTGAACTCTGCAGCGAGTGGTGAGTGGCAGGTGCGTGGGCAGCAGGACGGGCAGCCCACGGGCAGCTCGGAAGATGCAGCTTCTGCAGCAGCATCGCTCCCTCTCCTCAGTGTGCTGGGACCGAGCGCCAGCCGGGAGGACACACCGGCTGCTGCCTTCCCTTGCTCGGTGTCGGTCTGCAGGGCTGGTGCCGAACTAAGCAGCCAAACTCTGCTTTGTTCTCATGGAAAGGGGACACTTTCCAGGTATTTGTGGAGGAAATGAACCTCTGAAGGCATGTGTTCAGCACTGGCTCACCCTCGCAGCATCTCTCTTGACAGCAGCTCAGCACCTGCATGCAATGGCTTCTGCCACCCTTTCTTGAGAGAGGTGACACAACGAGTGGCCTGGCAGAAATTCCCGCTTTGCAGATGTGTTAAGCACCGATGTGCACAAGAAACGTTCAGGAGGAGCCTGAGACTCCTAACTTACTTAAAGGAAAGGAGTTGAGTTGTGATTACAGTTACATCTTTCTTCTGCATTTACTAGCAGCAGCCTGAGGTCTCGAGCCCCCCAGGTTGTGCGGGTGCCATCGGTGTCCACCTTTCAGAAGGCGGCTCTGAAATACTCTCATGTTCAGCCCCATCAAGTTTTATTGATGCTGCTGTTCCCGAAGCTGACTGCCCCAGTTATCCCAGTGAAAGCTGTGGGCCATGAGCCGTGACGGTGACCTTCTGCAGAGCCGCAGTATCTGCTGGTGGCGTTGGGGAATCAGGAGCTCCCGTGGCTCCATACGGTGTGTTCCGTTGCAGTTGTCTCCCTTGGATGGCCTCCAAGATGCTCACTCAGAATAGCTGGGGATTTCACACCATCCAAATTGTTCAGTTCCTGTTCTCCCCTGCCTGCTGCTAACCTTGAGGATGCGGCTCTCCATCGCTCGGATGTCAGATGGGCTCAGTTGTGTGTGTGCGAAAGGCAAGGACTATTCCAGCAATGCCTGGGGCTATTTTCTTCTTGTTAAAATAAGAGATGAGACAGTCCACAGCTGGGCTCTCACAGCAGATCTTGGGCTGTATCCTAACCATTCACGAGGCTTTTTAATACCCCTTTCCTCCATATATTCCTATGGAGCTGTTAAACGAGGGCCCAAGTTTATTCAGTGGGTTTTGTTTAAAAAATACCCTTGTTACCATTATGGAGAGCAATGATCTGAGGAGAATCTTTCCTGCCTTTTACAAGCACCTTGTGCTAGTGCGGTTGTACTGGGTGACTTAGCGCTCTGTTGCTGCAGCCACTTTTCCTGAGCATCCACCCAACACCGCCTGGAAGTCTCCTTATATACCAGCTCAGTAGTGAGGGCATCTTCTCTCGTCTTGCCTCTCTCTTTTGCTGCCTCCAAACTCCAATGTTATTTATGCTGGTATTGTAAAAGAGGAACTAGGCGCTCTTCACACGCTGTGCCGGGCGGGTTTGGTGCTGAGTGTGGCAGGGCTAGGCAGGGCACAGTGACCCACGTCCTGGGGCTCAGCTGCATG
>JAOBAS010000025.1:27200238-27231211 GCA_025311575.1 Elanoides forficatus
CCGCAATGGCAATAAGCTTTGTGCTTGATTCCCACACCTTTGATCAAAGGAGGGATTCCCAGCCTTTTGGGGGGCTGGGGTGGCCCTCAGCTGGGTTCCCCATCTCTGCAGCAGTGGTCCTGAGAACTGGGTTTATGCCAAGTTTTAGGTGGAGTGGAGTGGGAATTTCTTGGCTCTGTAGCGTGTATCTGTGCCCCTCCTGAAGTGGTGCGAGCTCCTTGTTTTTCTTCACTGTACTGAGAGCTGCGCCTCTGAGTGAGGGATCCCACGTACAGCATTGATCATCTGCAGCAAGAACATGGTGGGGTGGAGGAATAGCCTCTCTTCTCCTTGGGCCTGAACAGAGAACCTGAAGAGGTTGTCCTTGGTGATTCCCACCCCAAGTTCCCCCAAAAGAGGGCTGGCTCCTTGTGTGAGGTGCTGGGCAGGAGGATACTGTGCTTAACTGGTTCTTTGTCGTAACGGGAGCTGCTGTGACCGTAACCTCTTCTCCAACAGATGGACGCCAAGAGCGTGTCATGTTTGACAAGATCACATCACGCATCCAGAAGCTCTGCTATGGGCTCAACGCTGACTTTGTCGATCCCGTGAGTCTGTCATTTTTCCTGCTGTCCTGTTCTCTGCCCCTTGTGATCTCTTCTAAAAGCCAACAGTGGTGAGCCAGTGTTACCCAGTTATTCTCTGTGGCAAAAGCCAAGCATGGTGGCCTGTGCAGGAAATCTTGGCAAATGCATTCATAATGTGTTTCTTCTGATTGTGTTCTGAGGTTTTTTGCTTCATAGATACAGATTCTTAGACTGTGGTGAGGTTTACCTATTGTAAATTGCTTTTACCTCAAAAGTTGAAGTGATTGAGCTGCTTGTGCTTAAAAAAAGAGTTGTTTGTTGCTCCAGCTCATGTATTTTGGTTTTGGTAGATTGCTCTCAATTTCAATCTGCAAAGCTTAAGCAATACTATATAGAAAGTAGCTCTTGATCCTCTCAATGAAACAATGTGCCCTTTCTGTCTGACAGAACCCCCCTGTCATTATAATATCCCTACTTTGTTTTTTCACGCTGCATAGGATTTTGAGTGCACGTTGATCCCACTCATGTAAGCTTCTCCTTCCAAAGCCTGTGCAGAGGATGACTCCCATGTGGATCCATTGATCTCTGTCAGATTTTTATGCAGATGTGCAGACCCAGTCTGTTCATTTGGAGTTGCCAACTTAGGCTCTTCCCATCTCGAAGATCTAACAATCTGTTTTCATATCTTAAATTGCATCTGTAAGTTATTTGACATTCATTCTGTACCAAAAAGTGGTGCTCTTCAGCCACAGAGAGCAGGAGGAGGCGCATTAGTGACTTGGTTACTGAAACACGAAGTATACTGACTTGATCTCAGTGACAGGGAGTTGGTGATAGGATAAAAAGCAAGATTCCTAGTCCTCCTGACTCTTAATAATCTTGTCTTGATAATGAGGCTAATCTTACATGAAGCACTGCATTCTTATTTATTCTGCAGTAGTGTGTGACATCGCTCTTCTTGGAATTGAGTTTCTCCTTTTGGACTTGGAACTTCTTGTGCCAGATGCTCTACAAGCCACTAGTAAAAATCCCTAACCTCACATGCTTGCTTTCAGAGAGTAAGATTTGAAAATTACATGTCCTGGTTTTGTGAGGCTGTTGGTACTTCCAGTGTAATTGGCAGTTACCACATTAGATTCGACCTCTCTTCTTCAGTGTAGAATATGCTCTTTCTTGTAGTGATCAGTGCTAAATGCTTGAGAGGAAAGCAGAAAATATTTTAGAGATAGATGCAAAAGTCTTTTCCCACAAAAGGTCCCAACTGGCAGATGAAGCCAGTTGGGTTAAGCCATGAAGCAAAAGCCATTGTATCCCTTCCAGGGTTGGGTTTTTTTTGCTCTTGTCATGAAATGATTTTAAGCGTAGCGCTTCCATGTCTCATCATGCATTTATAAAGTCAAGCTTCATTTGGAGTTTCAAAACTTCCGAGTAAGTACTGTTTTAATCTGACTTTTCTTCCTATGAACTTTGCTGCTACTCTATTCTAACCTTTAGGAAAGTGTCTGCAGATTAAAAACTGTTAATGATTCTGGATCGACAGTTTCTGCTTTCTTCACTCTTTCCTCACTCTCCCTTCTGCCCCAGTATTACTTTAAAATTTTAGGAGTCAGTACTTCACTAAGAGGGTTTGGTGTTTTAATTTGCTTTTCCATTCAAACAGAGCGAACGGTAGTGCTTATAGTGAAGCATATCTTACATCTTAAATGGTTTCAGGACTTTTTTTTCCCCAACAACAGGTAGCTAACCTCCAGAATTTTCCTTTGTCAGGCCCAGATCACCATGAAAGTGATTCAGGGACTGTACAGTGGTGTCACAACGGTGGAACTGGATACTCTGGCTGCTGAAACGGCTGCAACCCTGACCACCAAACACCCTGACTACGCTATCCTGGCAGCAAGGATTGCAGTGTCCAATTTGCACAAAGAAACTAAGAAAGTATTCAGCGGTAAGTCTCTTCGGGGGCACTTGGATGGCAATTAGTCAGAAAGGGAGTAGGAGTTTTAGAGGATATAAATATGGAAATCTCTTAAGCAGAAGTTACTAAGTACCCAGGCTAACTAAAAATGCCATGGAGATGAAAACCATGAGTTTTAGGCATGTCACAAGGAAAATGAAATTGCCTGTTTTGGAATAGTATCTGTATAAATAGATTGATGAAAAATGGAACTGATTCAAATTAGGTTGCACCTACTTTCTTTCCCATTTATTATGTGTTATAAATTCTATTAAAAAAACATAGTAAGAGAAGTGCATTTTTAAGGTTAACAGGTTAGTAATAGTACTGAGCAGGTAGAAGAAAAGGTGTATGTTTGTAGAGCTGGAGGGGGTTATTTTGGAGGATGAGTAGTCCTACCTGTTAAATCCTTGAAAACAAATGACAGATGATGCATATATAGGTCTGTGGATGTCCTTCTTTTTAAATACCTTTCTATTGTAGATGTGATGGATGATCTCTACAACTACATAAACCCTCACAACGGGAAGCACTCACCAATGATCTCCAAAGAAACCCTAGACATAGTTTTGGCCAACAAAGATGTACGTAACTTTTTTTTTTTTTTTTTTCCACTTCGAAGTTTTAAAAATTCAGTGAACTAGTTCAGATAATTTATTTTTTTTATTTTTAAGCAAACCATGTCTATTTTAGGACAAAAAGCCAATGCAGAAACCCGTGCAGGTGATAAATGCTCTATTCTGGAGAGTTTAAAAGAGAGGATGTAGGAATTTCCTTCATGTAAGGATATTTCTATAATAGAATCTATTTTCTTGGATGTTCTCATAGTCACGATCAGCACAAATTAATTGGAGAAAAAGTAGCTTTTTATGTAGCAATCTGTTTTGTGTGCACAGAAGGGAGAGATGAGGTTTGGTTTCTGATTTCAGGTTGTTTCAGGTTGGTGTTCTATGGGAACTCACGTTCTTATTTTGATTCTCTCTTGTGTTTCTTAGTGTCTAGTTAGACTTCAGTAAAATGTAGCCAACAATTGTGCATTGTACCTGGAAAAAAAATTGTTAAAGCTGTGTGTTTCTTGTTTCAAGCTAAGTGCTCTTCCCTACTTTGTTCTCTGATCTGTTATCTGTTTCACTAGACCTTTGAGGCCAGAAATGCCAAACAATGATAGTATTGTTATACCTTAATGTGAGGCACAAAAAACCTGTTTGTAAATGTAAATTTTTCTCTGTATTATTTCCTCTCAGCGCCTGAATTCTGCCATTATCTATGACAGAGACTTCTCCTACAACTATTTTGGTTTTAAGGTAAAAAGCACATTACTCATGATAATGAAGACTGCTGTTTTGATATTGTTCTGGAGCTGAGTCTTTTGGGAAGGATGGGAATACTTGCAGAATCATCTAGATTTGGGCAAGGAGGGCACTGCAGTAGGTGGGACATTAGTGGGTTTGTAAAAAATGAAGAATACCTGCACAAAACAGTTGCCTAACTGGATGAATCATGTACTTTCTTCTTGGCTTTGTTATGTACCCTCAGCTGCTACAATATTTTAACTGTTGGGCATTAACTGTTTCACAGCAGATAGCACCAAATGTTGTTGAAAGCTTCCCAGCTCATGCTATTCCTCAAGGAAATAATCTGTTTCTTAATAAACCAAAAAAGGGATTTTTGCTTTTTCTCATTGTTTTGTGTAACAGTTGTTCTCAGTGTGTTGTCCCACGCATTTTGTTCCAGCAACATGGAAGACGACATCTCCCCCACAACCAGTCCAGGCTATTGTGCCCCCACCATCTGCTCCTCCTGCTCCCCTCATAACATGCTGTTCTTTGCCGAATTGTTTTAGGGCACGATGCAGTGGGCTCTCTGGAGGGTTAACTGGAGAGTATTTTGCTATTCCATAGCACTGGGTACTTCAGATAGTTCTTGTGAATCTCTGTAACAACTGGGGGTTTTTGCCTGGAGTTTCCATCAACACACCTTATGTGGCGCCTTCTGCTTTGGGGGAAGTAGTCTGCAATGAGGGAACAACTAGTGTGTGTAAAGAGCATAGCAGCTGTGGAAACAGCAAAGGCAAGGATGGAAAGAGGGGTCCTTGAAGAGGGGTATGTGTTTCTAGATGTATGTAGATATGCAATTCCTGACACCCCCTCCTGTAATTACTGCTGTAATCCATTAGGCACAAGCTCAGAAGGGATGTGCTGCAGCTGTAGGCTTGCCGTATTTGTCATGTTGTGTGTTCAACACCCAGTGCTGCAGATTGTGATACAGGTTGTCTGGAAAGCATTGTCGTAGTATAACTAACAATACTTTAAGGAGGGTTGGGGCTGTGGAGAACAAGTACTCCCTTGTCTTCTAGCCTTAATTCACTGTGGGTTGAGAGGCAATGTTGAACCTGTGGCTGCATGCTCCACTACCACTCCGTAATCCAAAGCATAGAGTCCACAGTGTTGGAACCTTACAGTGGACTTCTGTTTTTTTTTTTTTTTTTTTTTTTTATTCATTAGTCACCTAATATCCTATGCCATTAACAAGAGGAGTAGTGGAGTGCAGGGTTGGTGCTTCTGTTGAAGCCTGGGATAAGGGGCATGAAGATGCTTGAGTTTACAGTTAACAGGATTTTTTTAAAAACTGAAAACTGCATGTCTATACTAAAATGCATTCTCTCTTTTTAAAGACTCTCGAACGCTCCTACTTGCTGAAAATCAACTCAAAAGGTAAGAACTGTCTGCATCATCTTGAAGTATTATTTAAAAGTCAAGACCATGGCTCAAAGCAGGGGTTGAGGAGGTAAATAGCCTACCTCATAGCTTTCCATAAAACATTCCAGTGAAAGCCCCGTGTACTGGTTTAAAAAAAATTAGCAAAAAGTTTGTGGTAGATATTTTGTGGGCATGCGCAACTTCTTTTCCTTGGCTAAGAACCTAACATTTTTTTGGTGGCAGCAGTAAGCTTGCCTGAAGAACAGTTGATCATTAAAGAGCAGCACTGTGCCAAGTTTACTTGGGTGTTCCAAATAATAGCAGTGTAACCTGGACAACTGTGCTTCAGCTGTCTGTTTTAAGGACCCTAGTGCTTTGAAAGCTGCCTGTTGTCTAGGATTTAGAAGATGAAGTAGGTCCTGTCCAGCTGATAACTTGTTCCATAGTGCTATGCACATTTTAATACATTTAAGCTGAAAGAGCTACTGTGCTATCTGTGCCAGTTATGGCAGGCCCTTAGCATGAAAATCCTAGGACACCGGAAGTTTGAGAGGTTAATTGTAATATAATAAACCTAGAGAGCAATTGGATGCTGGATTGGATATTTGATTGGATTTTAACTGTTAATACAGGTATTGGGTTTTTTATCCCCAGGAGAACAGTCAAGCATTGGAACAAGTTGTTGAGAGGGGTTATGCAGCAGTGCCTGTCTTTGAGTTTTTCAAAACCTGACTGGATAAAGTCCTGATGGTCTGATTCTCGTAGCTGACTCTTCTTTGAGCAGGAGATCAGACTAGAGACCTCCTGAAGTTCCTTCCAACCTGAATTATTCTGTGATTCTATGAAAACTATGTCTCTCAAGTGGCCCATTGCACGTTGTTTGTAGCTTATTGCTATGACCTCTACATCAGTCTGTACTAATCGTAAATGTCATACTGACATTCTTTTTCTCCCCCCTTTGCTTTCTGTGTTTAGTTGCTGAGCGTCCTCAACATATGTTGATGAGGGTTTCGGTGGGGATCCACAAAAATGACATTGATGCTGCAATTGAAACTTACAATCTTCTGTCTGAAAGGTGGTTTACCCATGCCTCCCCCACGTTATTCAATGCGGGCACCAACCGGCCTCAGCTTTCCAGGTACCTTTGGCTTTCAAGTTTGCTTAATGCGTAACTAGATGAAGATAAAGTTTTGGAGATTGAGTCTGTTCAAATGAAATGCTTTCACAACTTCTAAAAATAGTAGCTGTGTTTCTGTGATAGTTTTATGAAGTTTTGAGAAGCTGCTGTCAAATTTAACTTGATCTCTGGTGTAGTCTTCAGGGAAAAATACACAGGTTTCTGTAAGCTTCTAAAGCTAATGGAGATGTTTACATGGCTGTATTTTGTTTAAAAATTACTTATGTGCATAGTCTTCTATAGATTACAAAATGAATCCTGGTAATTGTTTTCTAAAACATGCTAAAAATAGCAAGCATAAATGATACGATTTAAAAATGTTTTGCTTTGATAACACAGGTATCAGTAATACAACTATTGCTCATGATGTTTTCTAAAACTATCCTTTATTCCACTTCGCAGCCTATGGTTTTGCATCATTTATTTGCTTTGCATAGCATGTTAAAGATTCAGTGTTTATTCTTATTTTTCTGCAGATCTGGTGAAATACTTCTTCCCTTTTTTTGTTTTAATCTTTTTATGCTAAAGCTATTTATTTTCATTAGTTGTTTCCTGCTGTGCATGAAGGATGACAGCATTGAGGGAATCTATGACACTCTGAAGCAGTGTGCACTGATCTCAAAGTCTGCTGGTGGGATTGGCCTTGCTGTGAGCTGTATCCGAGCCACAGGCAGCTATATTGCTGGGGTAAGTGTGCAGATGGTGTTCCCACCAGAGGTTAACCTTCTGGTTTCAGGAAATGTCTATATTTTGGTTGCCAAATCAATGCTGCTTCTTCCGACTCAGTTTAACACAGCAGTCAGTCTAGCTCAGTAGTCCTTCCCTTTTCACTATGCTCTAAGGCAAAAAGGTTGGTTTTCCTTGGTTTTTTGGCTTCCTAATAGAAGTCCTTCCAAAAAGAGGATCTTATTCCACTGTTCAATCAGACATTTCCAACTATTAGCAACCTAGGAATATGCTTAGAGACTTGTGCATTAGCCCTTTTCCTTTTGTATGTCTTAACTGCTCAAGATCATCTGTGGATGTGTGTTTCGTTTTTTGTGTCACAGTACACGTGACAAAAAGAAGTTAGGAGGTATGTTTTATTAACTCTGGGACCAGTAGCTGATATATACATTTTTGCCTATTTAAAAAAAAGGCGAGGGGAAGGAACTACCAAATAACTGATTGGGGTGGTAAGTTCCTAGCTTTCAGCATAAGAGTTTTGTAGACTGCTGAAAGACATGCAGAAAATGTAGGCCCATCTCTTCAGGCAGTTGCTTTTCAGTATTGATCGTTTTCCTGTGCCTCTGCAGACAAATGGAAATTCCAACGGGCTTGTTCCAATGCTGAGGGTCTACAACAACACTGCCCGTTATGTGGATCAAGGTGGAAACAAGGTACTGGCTTGCCATTAAATTATGTCCAAGAAGGTAACCTGAGGTCAGAGGTTCCACAGAGGTTCCATATCTGTGAAGGATTGGCCCAGTAACATCAGTGAACTGACGAAGTGGTTGTAGATGACACATAATTAAAATACGGCATTTCCCCCTCTTCTTGCTGATATTCTGGTGTTCCCCTTTCACTATACATTTTATCATGCGGTTATATCGTTTAGTATATGTCTGCTGCATGATATGCACATGTTAGAGCAGCCTCTTGAGCTGATTATTAGTCACTCCTTGAATGCCCTATAGTGAATTAAGGTATAAGACCGTAGAAAGCTTCTTGATCCTTTGTCTTCATGTAGTCCAGAGGTCAATGGAGGCATGACGCAATAAGTAAATCTAATATTTGTCAAGCTCCTGGTTACACAGCGGAGATATATTTTTTGGTACTAAATAATTTTTATTGAGAATCTGGAACTAGTAACACGACCCAGTTCCAATAAGTGAGAACAACAGTAATGCAAAAAAGCATACTGAAATTGCCTTAATGAGACTATAAAACTAAGCTCCTGTTAGTTTAGGGTATTGTGTGCACTCAGGAGCAGATTTTATTTTCAAGGACAATTTGTTCTGATCTTGACTATGTTTTATGTATCAGAGACCTGGGGCTTTTGCCATCTACCTAGAGCCGTGGCATTTGGACATCTTTGAGTTTCTTGACTTAAAGAAGAACACTGGGAAAGAAGAGCAGCGAGCCAGAGACCTTTTCTTTGCCCTGTGGATTCCTGATCTCTTCATGAAGCGAGTTGAAACCAACCAGGTAAGAAGTGTGATTGGTGCAGAATAGGTCTGTTAATAGAGAAACAGGTGACCAGCCCTGGGATGGAGTTCATGAAGGTTTGCGGATCTGTCTGCCTAGCAGCAAAGGAACTTCCTGAAAAGGCTGCTGCACCTCATTTGAGAACTAGGCTGTGCAGGTAGAGAATGGAATTGGAGAACTCCAGTGGGATACTTTGCTTCAGTGCTTAATCTTGCAACCCATGACTTACGTACTTATACTATTACACTAAATTTTTACTCTGGAGTTTCCTTAAAGCATCAAAATCTTAGTAAATTGATCTTTATATGACTGCTTGTATTTGCTTTAAATTGGGTTATATCTTGAGAACCAGTCATTTTCCTGAAATGCAATTTGGTTATAAATATTCATATAATTACTTTTAAATAAATCTGACTAGTCTGATGAACACTTTCCCCATGTCTGTTGGCAGAGTTGGTTCCTAGTTTTTCAGGATGGGAGGTGTAGTTCGCATGTTCCTGTTTACAACAGGATCTGCTAATGAAGTTGAATGCCTTTAATTGACAGAGTGCCTAAACATTTTCTCTGAATATTTTTCCTTACAGGACTGGTCCTTAATGTGTCCAAATGAGTGTCCTGGCCTAGATGAGGTTTGGGGAGAGGAATTTGAGAAACTATATGAGAGGTGAGAAAAGTGAATATATTTTTAAGCAGTGGTCATCCATTCACAGAACTGCCCTTGTTTTGTGGTATCTGGGAGCAAAAGCACAGGTTTGTGGTGTTGGCTCATAAGTGGTCAGCAAGTTCCATTGTCAGGTTGATAAAAGAACAAAGATAGGGAAGGTCTACTTACTGTTTGTTTCAAACTGTGACCTGCTCAAGATAGAACTATGTATGAATGATTGTTTTAGCTTGTTAAAGGGAAATTCTGAAGTGATCCCTGCTTAAAACTGTTGATGGCTTTGTTTTGGACGAGTTGTATAGGACGTTGTAGTGAAAGATTTTCCATTTCCTTTAAAGAAGGACAGTTCAGAGTTCATGCAGTTGAGAAGTGAATGGGGTCTTGCCTCCCTGAGAACCTGATGTTGTGTTAAAAATGATTGTCTTTCATTGCTATTTTTGGAGAGCCTGGGAATTATTAAGCAACATGTGCCCTGTTGCAGTTATGAGAAGCAAGGCCGTGTCCGCAGAGTGGTGAAGGCCCAGCAGCTCTGGTACGCTATCATTGAATCTCAGACAGAGACTGGCACACCGTACATGCTGTACAAAGACTCTTGCAACCGGAAGAGCAATCAGCAGAACTTAGGGACCATCAAATGCAGCAATCTGTGTACAGAAATAGTGGAGTATACCAGCAAAGATGAGGTAGGTGGAGATTAGGAACTTGTAGCATTTAGGAAAGCTGTAACTGCTCCTGTTGCAGCTTTCTAGAATATGTCTGACTGTTGGTTGGGGAAGGCAACAGGTAGCTAAGAAAATCCTGGGGATGTTTTGACTCGAATACTTAAAACTCTCCCACAGACTCTGTGTGTGGGTTTCCCCTTCCTTCTAACTCCCATGGAGGATTTGATATAAAACAAGATACCCACCAAAGCGAATGTCTGAAAGCTTGAGGGAGAAGTGAGCTCTTTGGCTTGCTGCTAGCTGATGTAAGCATCTCTTTAGCCAATGATTTAGTAAAACTATACCTCTTACTCCCAAACTTACATTTCAGTGACAATTCCACCTGAGTTCCCTGTGTACTACCCTAACCTTGGTGCTCTACAGATGTGCTATGTTTGGACTGCAGCATTGCTAACAAAGGCAAAGGAAGGACATAGAAATGATTTAGTGCTAGTACAGCATGGAGCATTTCTAAAGCTCTTGAGGCTGTTACAACTGAAAGTATCAGTTTCTACTGCCTGAGCCACTAGTTGTTCTTTAGCTCACACTCTTTGGCATATAAAATCGTGAGTAGTCTAGAAGATTTGGAGAGCCATCTTGCCTGCCTGCGCTGCACAAGAAATCTTAGCTGACTTCTTTCAGTTCTCCTGGGGTTGGAAAAAATGCTGGTGTTAAAAAATGACCAAGAAAATGACCTAATATAATATAGTCTGGATCTCACTGAGATCAGCTGCTGGTTCTGGCAACACAAGAAGTGGTTAGGCTTAGTTTATGCAAGGATGGCTTGCAGGCAATAAGATTGACTAGGCAGAGAACTGAATTTTTATGGTGATGCTGATTTCTACTAAGGCTTTTTGAATTGGCTACCCTTTCTACAACTCATAAGAGAGTGTAGAAATGAGAAGTGGGTTTTTCCAGCCTTTTAGGTTGCTTGATTTGTTTCCCTATAGTTTGGATAATCCAGAGAGCACGCTCTGGAACTGAGATTGTGATTTTTGCATGGGGTGTTGGCTGGCATGCCTGTTTTCACTGCGTTTTCTCCACAGGTTGCAGTTTGTAATTTAGCCTCTATAGCCCTGAACATGTATGTCACTTCAGAGCATACATACGATTTCAAGAAGCTAGCTGAAGTCACTAAAGTTATTGTCCGAAACCTGAACAAAATCATTGACATCAACTACTACCCTGTGCCAGAGGTGAGTGTGGTGCTGAGCTAGTGTGGGGCTGAAGGCATGCTGAAAGTCTGGTAACAAAGGGCCTGTTGTTCTGTAGCAATCCAAGTTCAGTCTTGGGCAGAAGGAATCGGCGACGGATTTTGTAAACCTGTTTTAGCAAATAGTTGGGTGTTCCATTAACTGCCTGTTTGCAGATGTGACCCGTTTTTTAGTGGCTTCTTAGGCTTCAACCTAGAACGGTTCCTTAGTGAAGCAGTTGTAGAAAAAGGCTCCTCTTGAGATGGTTCTGCAGTTGGAATTTTTTAATGTGTGAGGATTTCCATAAAGCACAGAGCAGCACTAGGAATAGAGTGGAAAGTGGACTAGAGAGAAGGATCACGGAGAGATCCCAAGAAGATGTAACTCAGTCTTGTTGGTTTCATGCATCTTTGGGAGGGTGCATAGACTGCTTTCTGGAAAGAATGTGGGGAGAGGGTTGGTAGTTGTTGAAGAGGAATGGAAGCAGGGTTTGTTGCATTGCAAAAACATAGAAAGGCAGGCAGCAGAGCTGGGTATTGGAGGAGGAAATAAGCAAATACCCAAAGTGTGAAGCCAAACCTGGTGAGAATCACATATTTCTGGCACGTACAATTTGAATGCATGAGTTTAAATGTCTTCATGGGCCTGTTTTTCAGAAAATGCTTAGTGTTCACTTCTAAATCATGGCTCCCTTTGTCAGGTTGAGTAATTAAGACCAGTGATCACTCCTCACAAACTTAATCTGGGTCCTCAAATTCCTGCCTCACCAAACAGCAAACGGTGGGGAACTGGGCAGAATTGAAAGGTGGGTTGTTGCAGCAGAAGGGATAAAAGTTAGGGCAATGGTATGGATGAAAATTCCTCTCAGAGGGCCTTTCCAGCCTTATTTATTCTATGATTCTATGTAGTTCTGCTAAAGGTAATTATTCTTTCTGCTTGAATGCCATGCAGGCTGAACGCTCCAACAGACGCCACCGTCCCATTGGCATTGGTGTGCAGGGCCTGGCAGATGCTTTCATCTTGATGAGGTACCCATTTGAAAGTCCTGAGGCCCAGCGCTTGAACCAGCAAATTTTTGAAACCATTTATTACGGTGCTTTGGAAGCCAGCTGTGAACTTGCCAAGGAGCAAGGACCATATGAAACATATGAGGGTTCTCCTGTCAGCAAAGGAGTAAGTAGCAGGAACTGTCCTGTGTCGGGGCCAAAGCTATGAAAAGCAGATAATGTGACTGTGCCTTGTCTTTGATACAGAAGGAGACATATGACTCAAACGCCTTTGGCTGATAATATTGCAACAGTACAAATGGTGTGTGAGTTTTCCTCCATCATTTGGCTTTTTAAGTGTAGTAAGAAATGCGTGAGTTAAACTGAGGTGCAGAGAGCAATAGAAGAAAAGCAAGACTGAGCCTGTGCTGGCTGTCCCCTTTAGCGCAATTAAAATATTGAGTGTAAGATTATGATACAGGGGCTTCGCTGAGGCTGACTTGCAGAGAATAATTAATAACAGGTCAATTTACAACGTGATTTATAAAACGTGGAGGAAAGAGTGCCCTGTCTAATTTGGACTGCACCTATGTTCTTCAGATTCTTCAGTATGACATGTGGAATGTCACCCCGTCTGATCTTTGGGACTGGAAGGCCTTAAAGGAGAAAATTGCTAGGTGAGTAGTCTTGCATAGTTTGTATTAGATGTAAAATACATTCGATATGTTCTGACTGACTGAAAACAAAAGATAGGGTGCAAGTGTAAAAATGGTCCTGTGTGTTTCCCACCTGCCCCAGTAGATTTTTCTTCAAAACTATTTTGTGGATGGCATTCTTTCATTTTTGTTCTTACAAGCCAGAGAGAGCCCACCCCCTAGACCCTGATTTAGCTGAGCTCTTCTTTCATCTTGGATGGATCAGCAGAATGGTTTGTGTTCCTGTTAAGCAAATGTAATGATGAGTGAGACAGAGTCATCCGGGTTTGGGAACTCTTTACCCACTGACAGGGAAAAGCAGCTGAGCCTTGAACATCCTGAAGACAGGAATCGTTAAAACATGAAGGGCCTGTAATGAATTTGTTCAATTTGTATGGGTCTAATTTTTAAATTTAGTAAATCTGTCTACTGTCTTTTGAATAGAGAGGTCTCAGGCTCTTCATGGGCTGCTTGTTTTGTTTTTGCCTGAGTGCTGTGGAATTGTAGAGTGCCTGACAGACTTTTTTTCTGTGCACCCTTTCTCATGAGTAAATAATTTGGGAAAGCCTCTGGTTAAAGGTGAAAATAGGAGAGACTTTAGTTATGCTTCCATGTTGACCCATGTTAAAAGTTTAGTGGAGCTTCCCTTTTTTTACTGTAGGCAATCTAAGGGTTTGCAGGTTACCCTGAGAAGGTGAGATTTCTGAGCGTGTGAGCTGAGAGTTCCTTATACTGGCCCTTCTAGCTCTTTGCAGACAGTATATAAACTGTACTATTCTTAGGTCTTTTCTGTCTTGTCTCACTTGGTTGAACCTTTCTAACTCTTGACTGTTGTTACTAGATATGGTGTCAGAAACAGCCTTCTCCTTTCTCCCATGCCAACTGCTTCTACTGCTCAGATCTTGGGCAATAATGAATCCATTGAGCCCTACACCAGTAACATCTACACACGCAGAGTCCTCTCAGGAGAGTTTCAGGTAAGCGAGGCAACTGTGGGAAAGAGCTTTTCTGTTTTCATATCTTTGATGACTTTCACTGCTAAGAAAGACAAGATGGAGGCCACAAGCTTGGTAACTCAATTCAGTTAGATGTTTATGTCAAAGACCAAAAGTGCCAAGGGGAACATCTAGATTGTACTATGTCCTGTAGTAGTACAGTTTTGCATATTCCACAACAATCACGGAATATGTGAAGTTGTAAAGAAGTGCTGCTTTTGCCTGGCAAAAAACGTTATGAGGCCTCAAGATGGCCTGCAGGAATAATTGCTAAATGAATGATGATTAGTGAAATTATTGAAGGGACATGCATGCTATGGGAAGAGTAACTGAGACCACAGTGCTGCTTTGCACAGTCCTGAGGAAAGAGCTGTATGTAAAACACTGAAGAGATCTGAAGAGGTTATGTAAAAGTTTTACAGATGCAGAGGGGTCTGTCATTTAGTAAAGTACAAAACAATTCGAGTTGTGGAGGCTGGAGTTAGGAGAGACCTCTGTGTGAGACAAGGGGAATATCTAACTGTTAGGGAGGTCCGGTCTGTCCATCCCCTCTGAGGTGTCCCCTCACTGATGTTAGGGAGAGCACTCCATTTCCTTCTGACTGCAGGATCAAATCAGACATATGTGGTGAGGTCAGAGCAACAAATTTATTAACCCACTCCACTATGTAGGTCAGGTGCAGGGCTGCTGGACAGGTACAGCCAGCCCCAGCAAGCAGAAGTTCGCTGTTTTTTCTTCCCAAATAAACAGCCTGCACCTATTTTATTCTTTTCACTTCTAACCCCAATCTTGGTGATTGTTTACACCCTTAATTCAGGGTTGTGGTCAGTGGCCCTGGTAACCAAGATCTCTCCCTTTCACATCTTTTAGCATTCCTCATGCAGGGTGTTCTGTACAGTCCACTTTCTCATTTGTAGTGTCCCGTAACTTCTCCCATTTCTGTCTTCCTAGTTTAGCCCCAAGTTGGTGTCAGCCAGGCATTGCAGACAGCCTTCTGTTGTCCGTGGTGGCCTGCAGCATCTCACTTTCATTACCCTGTTGTTTTAACCTTGTGCGTAGTCTGGCCGTCTGTATGCATACCTCAATGCTGACTGAAGAGTGAAAGTTTGTCAATACCATACAAGGTCTTGTTTAACCATTTAAAAAGCTGTGCATGTTGGGGTGGATTTGTCTCCTCTAGGAAGGTGTTGCTGTGCTGTAAGGCAGGGTGTATAGCTTAGCAGAATATACAGTGCTTTCATTTTTTGGCCTTGCACCTTATAGGTTGTGAATCCGCACTTGCTGAAAGATCTCACAGAGAGGGGCCTGTGGAATGAGGAGATGAAAAACCAAATCATTGCCCATAACGGCTCTATCCAGGTATGTGTGAGAAACCAGGGGGAACGGCACAGGGTTCCTACTGGTTTGAGAAGTGCTGGCTGTGGGGCCATTTTGCCACACAGTGCTTTTGAGTCTACTGTGTATGAGTGACTCAGCTAGCCTGGTGAAGAAAAGCTGTAATGTGTGGCATTTCCGTTAGAAATATGAGGGGATGTGTCTGATCTCAGTGGTAATTTGTTCCTGCTGGAGCCTGCCCATGTAATAGAGAAGCCCAATGGAAGTGTACTGTTAATTATTGCTAGAACAAATACTGAGTCAGGCTGCTTTATTTTAGGCAGATTCTGCAAATGTTTGGATTCCCATTTATCATTAAGATTATGAAGGGGTAGTTTCGTAGCAGGGAGTAGTCTTGAGACAGGAGCTAAGTATATGACATCCAGATCCAGAAGTTACGTGTAGAAGAGTCTGTGTGGGATGAATCATTTATGCTGTGGAGTTTGAAATGCTGCTGCAACTGTTGTGCTTAGAGTCATGCATGCTAACAAAGTGCATCCTGCTTGTTATGAAGTTTGGAGGGGTACTAGCTTGTGGATTGCTTTTTGTAAGACCTCACAACTATTTAGGGCAAAACAGTAGTGGTCTGTTTGCAAACAGCTTTTTCTTTCAAATTCCCCAGAAGCTGGTCTGTTTCAGCAAGTAAGGTTTCTTTATGCTCGGGTGCTTTCAGATACAGGATGCTTGGATTCAGTGATAGAGTTCAGCTGCAAAAAGCCTTGTTCTAGTCAAGATTACTGAAGTCTCAGCAATTGGTGAAGAGTTTGATTTTATAAATAGGAACATTTGGGCAGTCACCGTTTACACTGCATTGGAAAACTCTTCCTGTTCCTTTTAGAATATACCTGAGATTCCTGATGACTTGAAGCAACTCTATAAGACAGTGTGGGAGATCTCCCAGAAAACTGTCCTCAAGATGGCAGCAGACAGAGGAGCTTTCATTGATCAGAGCCAGTCTCTCAACATCCACATTGCAGAACCCAACTATGGCAAACTCACCAGCATGCACTTCTATGGGTGGAAGCAGGTATCTGGGAGGGGTGGTGTGGGAGTCTTGTTCAGAACAGGCAGCAAATGGGGGCTGATAAGTTCTTTCATGAAAAGTTAGTCTTGCTGATTCTTAGAAAGGTAAACGGCTGTTTCCTTCCAAGAGTCTGGTGTTACTAGTGGAATATCCCTCTAGAGCAATAAAGCTGCGGATTCTTGTTGCATTACTCCCATTAGTCGTGATTACTACTAGACATGACTGTGAGGCTGGTACAGTGGTATGGGCTAAGGGAGGTCGGCCTCAGCAGTTCAGAGTTTGGCTGTTGCTTGCCTGTCCTCCAACTGATTCCAGCTCTTAGACTCATGCTTTTGCTCCACAGGGTCTGAAGACTGGCATGTACTACCTAAGGACAAAACCAGCTGCTAACCCCATCCAGTTCACCCTGAACAAAGAGAAACTTAGAGAGCGGGAGAAGGCCTCCAAGGAAGAGGAAGAGAAGGAGAGGAATAAAGCAGCCATGGTGTGCTCCCTGGAGAACCGGGACGAGTGTATGATGTGTGGCTCCTAATGGATCTGCTCTGCAGTGCCAGCAAAGCCATTCCACCTGACTGGAGTCCTTCTAAGATAGAAGCATCTAGTATAACTTCAGGATGTAGGGGCTTGCTGGAACTGTGGCGGGGGGGGTGATCACAATAGTGTCTTGTAGCTTCCCCATCCAATTGGGGGTTGGTGCACAGATATGGATAGGGTGCATAAGAAGTTTGTATATTGCTTTAGTAGCTGGGCTTCCTGAAAACTTAAGTGCTCTTGCATGGTCTTACATTGAACCCTATAGTCAGGGCTTCTCCTGAACAGACAGGGAAAAGTGCTAATGCCACTTACCTTAAACATCTGTCCTGGGGACTTCAGACAATTCTTTTCATTTACTAAAGACTGTTACTTGTGTCTTCAGAGAAAGAAGTGGATCTGACTGATATCTTTTCCTTTGCTGTGAAAGACAGCAAGACAACATCCCTAGGCTAGGTGTGTTGTAAGCTTGCTGTGCTGTCTGTCATGGTGAAGGAGCAATTTATGTTAAGCTTAGAAAGCTGGAGTGTGTGCACATATGCCGGTGAGAACCTTCTCCCACCATTTCTTACTCTCTTTGTCCCCTCTTCTTCCCTTTCCAAAAAGCTTTTTAAAGGAGTGGTCTGGTGGTAGGTGCATTGCTACCTGGAGAGTTCATCTTCTCCATCCAGACTGACGGTGCAGAGCATTGTGCTTGGTAAATATTCCTTTTCAGCTCTTAGCAGGAAGTGGCAGAACTGCTGCAGTGCATTTTATTCTGTATTAAAAACCTACTCTTATTTATCAGTCAGTTTTCTGGTAATGGGCTTCCATGCTGTCCTTGGCCAGAAAGCCTTCTGAAGTGCACACGCCATCTTTTTTTTTTTTTTTTTTTTTTTGAGTTGTGTTTATCCACCCCAGCTAGTTATTTGGTCTTTTAAAAATAATACATTTTTACTCACCCGTGTACTTAACTCCCTGCTCTAATGCGATGGGGCTTCATCATCCAGTTCTTAAATATTTATTGAATTAATGTACCATACAACTAACCCTTTAATCCAGCCAAACTCAATAAAATGTGGAATGTCGAAGGAATGAGCAGTGGTATCTTGGGAACACTTTTTTTGATTAAAAGTGTATTGTAGCAGCTGGAGGCTGGGGCCTTGTTTATGAGCCCTGCACCTCTTGCACACAGTTCCTTCCAGAGAACTCTCTGAAGGTTCTTGTGTAAAATGAGGCATGTAAGCAGAACCCTGTATTTGCTGGGGCAACCATACTTAACTCTGTAAGGTGTCTGTTTCTTTGTGTCATTTTGAAGATTTGGGTTTGAGGTAAACACGAGGAAGGGGCTGAAGTAATGCCAAGTCTGTGTTTCAGTAACGTGCAAAGGAGGTATGCTGCGTTCACAGTGCAAATCTGGGACTGTGCTAGAGGTAAGGCTTGAACCCTTGCACCTTGTTTTTCAGTCCAGCACTTGTGCTATTTCTTCTGCTTCTGGTTTCTCTGACAAGGCACCACTGCAGGTACCTTAGGAAGTGGCTCACTCTGCTTCCAAGGGAAGACTGCTGTGTCTAATCACCACTCCTGGCAGCTGTGCCACCCAAGAAATTTTGCCAAAAAGATTCTGAGGGGATGGGGCCTTTTGACTACAAAAATCCTCTTCTGATCAAGTTTTGGAAAGTTCAGAAATTGCAAGGGCTGGAGCAGGGCTGATGGGGAAGCAGAATGCCTCTTGCAGGACATGTTAATATCAGCTGTTGGATGGGGCAGAGAGAGTTTAGTGAGAATTGAAAAACAATGTGTTAGGCTGTCAACAGGTACGTGGGAAGGTATGGGCTAGAGGCAAAAATCTGCTGAGGAGCTGCTGTTTAGACTGTAATGGATAGGTTTAGTGAAGTTACAAAGATGCTTGTGCCTGTCCTTGCCTGCTTGCTGGAGAACTTCAGTGGGATGGATGGAGTCCTTTCCCCTCTGCTGCTGCTCCTGCCCATCTAGCGCTGACCCTTTGCTGTCTTGACGGCAGAGCACAGATGGGGCTGTCGAGACTGCGGCGGCTGTCTGGACCAGTGTGGGATCTCATGCACCATTAATGTAACTCCTGCATCAACAGGAGTAGCTCCCAGGGGATCTTGCAGTCTAGACTCTCCTTGTTCTTGCAGTTTGCTTTTGCTGCTGTCTGTCTTTGAGGCATTCCTAAACACGAGTGCTGTTGAAATCAGTACTCCTGCCTGATCTTGTCTCCTGGGGGAAGAGTGAAGAGGGCTTATGCTTTCTGCTAGTCAGAGAGGAGAGGCAGTTAGAGGGAGATGGAGTGGGGAAGGAGAGTTGCACTGAGTGCTGATGCTCCTTTTAGGGGGTGGGGGGAGGCCTCAAGAGCCACCATCTCTCTCCCATACACAATTCGTCCATAACCACTGCCCTGGCTACTGCTCACCTGGCCTTTTGGCTGGCTACTGCTGCCTGTACTGTTCCAACAAACACTGTTATTGCCTTAAAGGCCAGGCAGATATTCCTGTTGCGGTTTCCTTAATCCCCCAACTGCTATCACTAGCCAGGGAAGCAGGCTGTCATGGCTTGAGTGGGGTCAGTTTTGCTCAGTTTCTTTTCCAAAATAGGTTTCTGTTACCTCTGCTGTGGTTGGGCTAAAGCAATGCTAAACAGACTGTTTCCCTCTTGAACATTGCCCCACTTGACAGCAAGGTGCTGCTGCTCTCTAGGAAATAACTCTGAGCTACAGAGAGAAAAAAATAAAGGGGGGTGGGGGGTGGAATTTAAATGCTAGAGACCCAGACTGGTGGCGACTTGTCTCTGTGTGATTCCTGGAGCAGGAGGAGAATGAGGGGAGCTAATGGATTCATAGTGGTTAATGTGCTGAGTGCGGGCTGCCCAATGGGGTCTGTGGGGGATTCTGAGCAAAGAGACAGGCTGAGACCCTTCCCTTCAGCCTTGTGCACTCCATAGCCAGGACTTGGTGTCCGTTCGTCCTATTAAAGCTGAAGTGGAGGTGGTGAGACCACCTACACGTCTCTCCCTGAGGCTGCGAGGCAGGGATCGATGCCTGCCTTGGCCCAAGGTGCTCCTGTGGAGCGACAGTCTGTGTCTACAGAGAGGCAGCCTGGAAGAGGAGTATGCCATTTGCTGATAATGAGACAGTGCAACCAAAAAGTTAAAATTCATGCGAGTCAGACCAAAAGTCAGCCTGAAGGACAGTGAGGACAGCAGCTGCCTATAAGAAGTAGTCTGGGCTGTGCTCCTGGCTCGCTCTTTGCCTCGCAGCCCTTGAGCACACAAGCAGCTCTCCCTGCTCCCAGCTGAATCCCAAACAGCAGCACTGAAGCTGGGCACATTCTTCTTCAGGCTGGCGTGAATCTGATCTTCATGTAGCCTTCAGCAGTGGTCCAGTCCCACCTCAGGAAGGTGGGAGTTATCCCATCTCCAGTTGTGTGGGACGCATTCATGGGAGGTGTAGGCTTGAACTTCATCACATCTGGGTGAGTGTTAACACCAAGACCTGCCACCTCCATGATAATTTCTGTAAGTGTCAAGCTGTCTGTCCACAGCAGTAGCACCTCTAACATGTTTGGGGTGCAGGTGGCTCTGGCCACTGTGCTTGGTTCTGGCTCTGAGTGCTGAGCCTGTCCTGTGAGCAAGGACAGGATCAGTGCTGCTCTGTGGGGAGGCTGCCTGCGAGCTCTTGATTTAGCCAAGGCTGGACCTGTGCAGGACTTTCTTGGTGAGAAATTTACCCAGGAGCTTTGTTACTGGGACTTAATCATTATTTAAGTTTGGGAGGATGCAGGTTTGCAGCTCGGTTATTCTGATTTAAGAGGCCCGTCCAGCCACCGGTCATGCTGCTGCTTCTGTGGTAGCATAGCTGTCATCCAGCTGTCCTTGTCAGTCTGAGAAGGAATCGCTTCTATTGCTGTGGACTGTGCTGCCTTGCGACTGCTTGTGCCAACAGATGGGAGGTGGTGGGTAGGAGCAGCTGAGGAACAGACCATCCTTCTGTAACAGCAGGAATTTGGGCTGGCTTAAGCTGATTTTGAGGCTGCACCCATGGCCCTGCCCTTGGTCATGCAGAAGGATCTGTGCCAGAGCAGTGAGCCTGGGTCGTGCCAGGCTGCTGCCCTCACCACCCTCCATTCCTCCTCCAGGACGTTTCTGTTCTCACCAGCCGCCTTCTGCAGAAAGACTCGAACATTCATATTTTTAATCCTGACTTCTTTACCACACTGGCTGGAGAGACTTTCTTGGGTTTTTCTCCCTAAAGCCTGTAGCATTGAGCATCTTTGTTTATTTCTCTGCTGCTCCTAACACAGGATCTCTTCTGTGTTGTAGCTTTTACTCATTCCTGGGGAAATCATCCCAGAGTTAGAAAGCTGCTTAGTAAATCAACTTTTCTGGTTTTCAAAATGTATCTAGAGCATTCATCCTACCTAATCCCATACCACAACTTCCACAGGATACTCTCTGGGCACCTGTTCCGTGGTGTTCAGCAGCAAGAGGTGATCAGCTGGAGGTTTGGTGATGCAGAAGGTAAAGCTGGTGGGGTATGTGGGAGATGGGGCCCCATTCCCTGCAGTCACAGGGAGACCTGGCACATACATGCTTCCTAAACACGGCGTGTGCCATCGTAAAGCTGCCTTTCTCTGGATTATTTTTGTCCTCCCTACTTTCACTGATCCCGGGCTCTCAGTGGCTAGTAGGCAGCCTGGAGCCAAAAGGAGCGTGTTTTATTCATAGCAAACTGAGTCATGCTTTCCTCCTGTCAGGTGCGCTCTTCAGGTGTGTATTTTGTCCCACAGCTTTTGATTCACATCTCCCGGATGGGACTTTGTGGTGTGATGTGTCACTCGGACAAGCCAAGCGCAGCTGAGCCTGCAGAAGCCATGCGCCGTGCACGCTGCTTGGTGAGGGCGGACGCGTGCCAGTGGCCAGCGGTGTGTGCCAAGCCGCTTCCGCAGCCGCGGTCCGCGACCGCACGCTCGTGGCAGGGTACGTGCTCGCTGGTGTGGGCACGACCCGCTCGCTATCGAACCGCAGCACGGCGTGGCCACGGGCGCGTGTGCTCGGAGCCAGGACCCAGGTGATTTCTGAGACCTGCTCATTTATAACCTGCTCGTCAAAGCCTCTGGTGAAGGATGCTCCATGACTTCCTTGCTTCTAGTGTTTCATTACTGTCAATCAGAGTTCCCCTAATTCCCATCTGAATTATTGATTCTGCAAACTAAGCTCCTCATCCTTCCTTTGGTAGTCACAGAGAGAAGCAAATCCTCGGTCTTTAGAAAAGCCTCTTACCTCCTGACAAGAGTGGTGTGTTTACCCCTTCCAGCTCCCTGTTTATTCAAGAAAACAAACCCAGTCTCTTCTTTTCACGTGTAATTATTTTCTTCTTGATCTGGTTCCGATGGCTTCTTTCCATTTCTGTCTGTTGGAGACCACAGTGCCCAAACCCTTGTGTGGTGCTTGGCTGAGACCACATCAGTGTCAAGCAGAGCTGAGTAATAACACCTGTGTCTTGTTTGTGATGCTGCTGCTATTCAGCTTCAGAATATTAGCAGGGTCTTTGCCGGCACTGTGTTGCCGGCTCGTCGGGGTTACGGTCTGCCCCAAGCCCAGCTCCGTCCTTACCACCCCACTGCTTACCCAGGGGCTTCTCACTTTGGAAACCACGCTCCGGTTTTCCACATGAAGTGTGGAACTTTCCACTGGTTTTGGCTGAATTTCACATTGTGGATTTCAGGCTCTGTCCCATTATCAAGGTCGCTTGAAATCCCCTCCTGTTCCTGAGGTGAGCACAGCGCTCCTCGGCTGGTTCTTGGCCCCAGGTTTTACTCCATCACTTGGGTTGTTCAGGCTCAGCTTGGAAAGACTGTAAGACCTCTGACTCTGAGCCACCACGAGCTGCAAGAGCTCTGACTTTTTTTCCTTTTCTTTTTGCCTCTGTGTGTGTTTGAGCTGGCGCTTCTTAATTTATGGCAGTAAAGCGTAAGTGAGATTCTTAACTCTGCAGCCGCAATGCAGCAGGAAAACAAGGAGCTCGTCTTTCCTCTTAAGGCTCTTTCCTACCTATTTCCTATTTTAAAGATTACAATTTTTAATGTATCACTTTCTTGCTGTAGAAAGTGTCCTCCAAACTTTTTGTAGACACTTGAGAAATATCAGATGGCAAATACAGAGGAGTACTCACAGACTCCCCCGTCTCTGCCCAGAACTCATTTGTGCTCCATAACAAATGAGGCTTTTATGCTGGGGGAAGATGCTAATCCCTTGGAGTTCTTGCATTGCCTAGGATTTTTTTTCCTACCACCATTGAAGTCAAAACTCAGTAACAAGCATAAAATGTTGCTGTGCAGCTATTTCTGTTTAATATTCATTTTGCAGCTCAGTTGGCTCCTGTCCTCTGTTGCTTCCCGTACAAGCCTTGTCCCCACAGTGTAGCAATACCATGCAGGTGTTTAGCCATCTAACTTCTCATTAATTTCAGCCCAGGTTTAGATGCCTAGTGGGAATAAAATGATGGAAGGCTTGTAATAGCTTTTATGAGACTAAGTGAGATAGCTGGGGGGAAAGGGGAGAAACAGCAGCCGTGGGCACAGTGTCCTTTCTTTGGGTTTCTCCTGGGCTCTTTGTGAATATCTCAACAGGTAAAGAAGCAAGCCCACTGCTACAGTAGTGCAAAAGGAAATATTCACAGCATGGTTTTTGGCTTTGATAGGGCTAGGATGCTTTGGGAATCTTGATTGCTTTATGGAGGGGATTATCTGCCAGGCTGAGAGCTGAGCCCTGACCCAGCCAGTCCTCTCTGTCCTGTGGCTCTCAGGAGTTGCCAGTATACAAAATACACGTGTATGTTGTCCAGAGAGCACACAGCATGGAGCACTCGCCCTTCTCCATCCATCTCCTGTCTTCCCCTTGTTTAGGTAGCAGGGAGCTCTGTCCCAGCAAACAGCCCCCCATCAGGGCTGGTGGCCAGGAATGCTGCTAGCGCACGGAGGGATCCAGGGAGGAGGTTGAATCGGGGAGCCTTTGCTGTGAGATGTATGTTTCTGTTTGCTCTGGGAGGATGAACGTCTGTCTGAGTGTTGGCAAAGAATCACTAAGTGCAATTATCAACACAAGCCGTTTTAGAGCAGGGAGGTGGAGATTAAATTGATTCAGCGTTGGCTGAAGCATCCCAGCTTTTGTGTATTTATCTTGGTGAAACCATTCCACTCTGCTATTTCCTTGATAAAAATATGAATCTTTGCTTTCCTACCGTAAGCTGAGCTCCAGTCCTACCCCAGCACTGGCGAAAGATCAGAGCAGGAGGGGGTGCCTGGGCACGCTCCACCCCGGGATCCCCACCGGACAGCAGCGTGGGAGTCCGAGCCTCCTTTCAGTAAGAGTTAAGGGAAGGTTGCGGGTCACCACAGAGCCCTGCTGTCACCAACATCGTGGCGTATAACACCCAAATGCAGAACTCCAGATGCCTTCTGGAGACCAGTTTGGTTGTTTTCCCCTTCTATGTGGCTGCTCCTGCATCTCATTGCTCTGGCAGTGTGTCTAGTTTGCTGTCCTGGGCTTGACAGCAACCTTTCTTTTACATCGCTCATCTGCTTCCCGAGCACCCGCCAACCAAGCAGCCCAGCCCTCTCCCGCTCTCCTTTGGCCAGAGCAAACCAAGCGTTGCCAGCACCGTTTCGCAGGAAAGGGCTCCGTGTTCAGCCAGGTCCAGCATGGCGAGAGCAGGGCTACGTCGGAGGGGGTTTCTCCTCGGGAGTGTCCCATAGTGCAGAGTCACTTGGTGGCCACTTTCCTGCATGGAAAGGCACTCGCCAGGACCGAGGCACGGCGGCAGCGAGGCGTTCTCAGACCACGACCGGCAGCTCGCCGGTTTCACCCCCCGCAAAGCTGTTTATCGCAGTTCCTGACACGGTGGTTGGGGGTGTCTGTGAGAGCTGGGCGTCCCAAGGGAACCTAGTTTTTAAGACATGACTCGGGCAGCATCAGTCCCATGAGCTCAGCAGGGAAACATGCTCCGAGCCTCTGTGCAACTTCCCTGCAGCCTTGACCCAGAAAGGCTCATTTTAAACACATCCTCAGGGTTGTGAACATTAACAAACTGACTCATCAACAGTGTGTACCCACCAAAACACCTGATGGGAGAGGAATGTTGTTGTGACTTCCCTTGGGAGAGGAGTGGACAGGTGTCCCAGGGCTGGAGAGTCTGACTCCGTCTGAAATGGGAGGTGATGGTGCAGACCGGGAGCTGCTTGAGTGATACCTTCAAGGGCCACAACCTTGCACTACCAAGGGTACTGGGACAAAAAGCCATCCCTGGCAAAAACATGCAGAAAGGGTGAAGGAGGAGAAAACATATGAAGGAGGAGATGATGAATGTGCACACCAGAAGAGTGGGGTGGGGGCAAAGGAGGAGGAAGAATGATGGGTAATGAGAAAGGCGGCTCGAGGATTTGGGATTTAGACCCAAACCCAGCTCCCTCAGGGCACCCCAAATCCCTGCCAGCCTGGGACCTCTGCTCTCACAGGGCCACATCCCAGAACCCTGGGGTGCACCCCATAAATGAGGATGGAGCATTAATGGGGGACTCTGCCAATGCACAGCCAGAGGCTAAAGATAGAGCTCGTGCCCGTCAGCTTGGTTTAACAGGAGGCAGGTTTCTGGCAAGGAAACCGGTTGGTTTTTTCCTGCAGGATTATATGTTCCTCCACTGTAGTGTGTGGGCTTTGCCACAGGTGGATTTCTCCACGGTTTCTGGCAGAGAGCTCTAAACCTTGCTCTGTGAGGGATGAGCGGGGAGCACCGGAGGATGCAGTGGCTCATGAGTCACTTGCGCTGCTCAAGGCAGTGCTATGAATTGGGTGGCCTCGAGGCTGTTCGCAGCAAGGACTGCCAGCAATTGCTTCTTCCTCCACTTTATTAAAGATTTTGTTGGCGATCTGGATGTCAGTATGAGGTCTTGAAACCTCCCTCCTCTGGTCCCCTGCCATAAATCCCCATCCCCCCCTGGGCAACACCTCCAGCCTTGAGCTGTCAGCAGGGTTCATCAGCTCCTGCGGTGTCTGATAAGATCCTTAATGACAACATCAAATGAGCCCCAGGATGTCCATTCCTGGTGTCCACGTCCCTTGTCGGTGCTGCCTGATACCATCTCTCCTGGTCCCTGCTCCTCTGCCAGTTCCTTGTCAGGTCACCATCTCCTTCTCCTGAGCTGTCCTGGGGGCAGCCACTGCTTTACCAGGGGCTGGGCTGGTCCCATGGCCAGGAATTATCAGAGGTAGCAGGTCTGGCATCCCCCTCTCCTTTGGGTCAACCCTTGATATTTTACACCATTTCCACTCAGGTCTAGTTATTCTTCTCTTCAAGCCAGCAATCATTTACTGGATGAGTCACAGATGAGTACAACTTGGGCAAAAATTAAATCATGGTTTGGCAGGGCATTTATAAGAGCTCCCCACCATCTATTACACCATAGAGGATATTTAGGGAGCAGTCAGTATGAATGCTAAAAAAAAGAAAGAAAAAGCCAAAGTCTTTAGGAAAGATTCCTGAATGCAGAGTGAAGGTGAGGGAAGAAAAACCTCAACCAAATACATTGCAAAAATATTTTAAAATTTATATAAACCAGAGAAAATACTCTAAATGATGGATGTGGTAAAATTGGTAGTAATGCTGCAGAGAAAAGGGAGGTGTTTGGTTGAGCACTGTGTTTGAAGAGAAGCCAGCCATTGCCCCAGCAGATTAAGAAGCACTTTAGATCCCTTGGGGACAAAGTGTCTGATCATCCACTGTAGGTAATGGTTTTGAACTGACCATCCAATTTCTCTTCATATTTGAATTGGTTGAGAGGGATCTGGCCCAAAATCTGGAAGCTGGGACATAGTGGTGTTTCACCAGTCCTGGATCACTAGGTTTCTGTCTCTGGGAAGAGAGTGGCATCTGGGTCATGCTGCAAAGACCAGAAAGTCATCGATGCCAGTCAGTGTGGCCACCTGGCAAGTATGTTGTGTTAAACAAACGCCAAAGTCAGGTAATTTGGGAAAGGTGCCTATTTAGACATCACATTGTGAGGTGTCTGACCAGCACAGGGACATGTTCTCACCCAGCTGCACGCTCCATGAACTGGATCTGCAACTGGCAGCACAAGGAGCATCCAGGTGGGATCTCAAAAGAAGACCAGCAGTGCACGATGTGAGCCAGGAAAGGGACAAAAATCATCAGGGGTCTCGAAACGGTGGCCAGAGGGAAAGGCTGAAGGGTCTGGTGAAATTTAGCACAGAGAAGACTGAAGTCAGATACAGAGGGACTGACCCAGTGGCCTTCCAAGGTTTGTTCCAGCACGTTTTTTGGGATGTGTGCACGCAGTCATGCAAGAAGGGCCCAGGAGGAGCGGGCACTGGTGTTCCCGAGCCCGATGAACGGGATCTCTCCACCAGCCTCACCCTAAGCACAGACCGAAGGGAAAGGGCATCTCAGCCCCCTGAGCAGAGGATCCCTTCCCACGCAGGCACCCTGCCTGCCCTGAGCCCCTGCTCCCCCCGAGGCAGCCACTCGCCCGGGCTGCAGGGCCCTGGGGCTGTGATATTGTAAAGAACAAGACATCAGCAATTTCTGTTCCTACTGTTGCTGCCGTCTCTGAGACAGGCAAACTCGTTAGCTCTCTCCTGAGGATTTCAAGAGACTGATAAATACCGGTCCCTCGCTCTGTGTGATTGCTGGGGTGAAGGGGTCCTGGCTGCGGACCAGCTCTGCAGAGCTCTGCGAGCGTCCGGGGCAGCGGGCGGCAGACACGATGCTCCTCCAGCATCCGTCTCGTCACCCGCCTCGCTGGTCCTGGGACGTGCAGCACCAGACTGCAACAGCCAGGTGGGATCAACCCTGGGGTTGTTGCTCTGTCTCTGCCCCAAAAAAAGCAATGCTTTTGTGACCGTGCTGCTGCCGCCTCCCTCTCCTGCCAACAAGATGGAGAGGAGCAACCTCAAATGAGTGAAGTCCTGGCAGGGTTCACGAGAACAGGCTGGCAGGAGCGAGGACAGGAGGGTGCACATGGAAAGGCTGCAGACAAACGTGTATACATCAAATCCATACACTTACACAAATACCAATTTTGTGAGTTTGTCCATTTGCTTTGTTTTCCAGGTCTGAGTGCTGCAGTCTCATAGTCCCCGAGAGAAGACATCAAAATGAAAGAGCCCACAGAGGTTGTTCCCTCTCACTGGATCCTCCTGGAGAGGTCCACCACCACCTGGGGATGTTCAGGTGGAAGAGGGACTCCTTGGCCCACAGATCTGTTGTCCTCTGCTCTTCATCCTCTGTGCCTTGTCACCACCCTCCAAAACTGCTGTTCAGCTTCATGTTGGACTTTGACAGCATCTCCCGGTTCGGGTGCCTGACTTTTCTACACCCTGTTACCTCCACAATCCTTGTGGCTTTCCACCACAATCTTTGTGTTTGTCCGTTTGCTCAGGGCAGACACCCCGCTCCCACCAGCACCTCTGAGTGGGACCAGGAGATGCTGTGCAGATTTCCTTGCTCCCACCATCTGATTTGGGCCACTCTGTCACCTTTAGGGAATGGCTTTTGATTGGCACTTGAAATATGAATCCTGTGAGCTCGCTCTGGGTTTCCATGGAAGCTGAGGCTGTTCCTGCAGCCTCTTTCTTTACATCACTTTTTGCGTTGTTTGCATTTAACCGTGTGTGCTGTAGCACACAGGATTGGTAAGAGCCTTGGCAATAGAGCAGGGAGGAAAAGCACAACATGAAGCATCTTATTCAGTTTTGCCTCTGGTGATGGGGTCCACTGCAATGCGGTTGTCACTGGATGGTGGGAGCATCTAAAGCCCCAGTCACAGGCAGGGCCTCTTTGGACTGATCCTGGCCAGACCTATAAAGACCTGGGAGCAAATTCTGTCAAACAGCACCAGGAAATGCTCCTGGACATGTAGTCCTGCGCTACAGGCTTGGCTGTTTGCATGCAATGAACATCCCCTAAGCAGGTCCCAGCTGTGGTACTACAGTCCAGGGACTGTTGGCACAGGCTGTTTTGAAGGTCAGGAGAGTTTAATGCATGGACTTGGGTTGGAGGATAGCTCAGGAAAACCAGTCAAACGTTCACAGGTGTTAGGGCAGTGTCAAAGCTGTCCATAGACAATTCCTAGTTGTAAAGTTCAGTTGGAAGCCCCTCATGCTAGTGCCTGAGGGATGCTTACGTTGCTGCCCATGCACCAGTGACGTGGCAGCTCCTGGGAGTAGGGGATGCTCGCCTCTGCCCACGTTGCAGTGGGCTCGGGGGGGATCAGGTGGATGTGTTGGTGCTTTATGCTTTCAGCTGAGGCTGGTGCTGGTTTGCACTGGGGGATGTCCCCATTGGCAGGGACTGGCTGGACTGTGTCCCCCTGCCTTGCTGGGCTGCAGTCCGGGAAGAGGAGCGCTGTCCCTGTGGTGGTCTCAGCCCGCAGTGCTTTGCAGGTGGAGGGAGAGGAAGCGCCGATAAGAAACGGGGTGGGGGAGAGACTTGGACATGGGTGGGAGTGGAGGAGAGGAGGCTGCAATGGGACTGCAGTCCCTTCTCCCGGGGAAGAGGGCAGAGGGTGCTGGAGACTGCAGCAGCATGGGACAGGGATGGCTGTGGGGCCGTCGGGGCTCTGCTCTCTGCTGTTCCCCTTTATCCCAGAGAGCACAGAGCCTCGTCCCTTGCTGGCCCTCTCCCAGGCTGCCCCGTCGGGCCGTGGGATGCTGCAGGGTCACCTCGTCCTTGCAGCGTAGCACAGTGCACTGGCAGGAATGGTGGCAGGTTGGTGCTGTCCTCTGCCACCGCCTGCCCGTCTCTCCCTGGCCACGTCACCCAGCCTTCACTCCCCACTGCAGCCCCTGCACTCGCACACGGACCAGGGCTGGGAAGGGGACCAAACCAAAATTACCATTAAAATGTTTAAAAGCTCCTGGGCAAACAGGACCCCAGTTTTCACACGCTGTCCCAAACCAGAGCAGGGGCTGCGCATGCCCGGGGAAAGCGGCGCAGCCCTCCTGCCTGCCCGGGCAGCCAGGGCTGGTGGTTTCGGCACTGAACAGGCACAGCCTTGGCAACTCCGGCACCGGGAAGGTGGCAGGGCCAGGGGGTGGCAGGGAGGCGGCAGTGCTGCCTTTTGGCCAGGAGGTGCCTCCCGCGTTCCACGCTTGGTGCCGAGCCCGGTGCCACCGCCGTGTCCCCAGGACAGCCTGGCCGCCTGCCTGCTGCTCGCCCGGAGCAAAGGGAAGAGGTTTGGAGGGGCGTTCGTTTACTTTGTTCACCTCCCAGCTAGCCTGGCAGGGCGAGCAGCAGCAGCAGGAGCAGCGGGGAAGGGCTGCCCTCCCCGGGCTCTCTGGTCAGGAGTGAGCAGAGCGATTGCCAGCCTCGCAGAGGTGCCGGCAGCTTGGAAGGGCCACGTCTTACCAGCGCGGTGCTGGAGATGTGCAGGGCATCACCCGGACGCACGCACCCCTCTGCACCTGAAACTGCCCCCACGGCCCTCACTGACCCACCGGCCCAGAGCTGGCGGGTTTGGGCATTTCTCCTCTCGCTGCCTCTGCAACCTCGGGACGGGGCAGGTGCTCCTGCTGCCAGTGTCCTCCTGGATCATCTGCCAGTTGTGCAGATTTCAGGGCAGCGAGGAAATCTGCTCCAGGAGCTCGGCTTTGCACGGCCCCACCGTGGGGACCCCTGCCCCTCCGCAAGAGGGGCTGAGAGAGCGTGTGGGATGTGTGACGTTGTCTCTCCGTGTGGCCCACCATCGGAGCATGGAGGGGGCTTCAGGGCATCATCCCAGCAGTGCCGGTGGCTCTGACACACCCCAGGGCCCATGTCACTCCAGCAGCCACGGCTTGGATGTGTAGGACTCTGTGGGGGGCTGGAGGCCACCCCTGACCTGGAGGATACCCACCGTCTCTTATATTGCCCATAGCCAAACGGGTTCACCAGCAAATCCCCCATTCCTGGCCAGGCATCAGCTCCTGGCCTTGCACGGCTGTGGTGGGCTCAGCCCGGTGCAGCACGCTGGGGAAGGTGACCAGCAGACCGCCCCGAGTGTGCTTTGCTGGGGGCTCAGCCCAGCAGCTCCCTGCAGCCCCGCCGCAGCCGTTCACAGGCTCAGACCATTCTCCAGTCTCGCCTCTCTGTTCCCCCCAGGATAAAATGCTCTAGGGGTACTCAGGACACCACATTGCCAAGGTATTTTGCTCTGGGGTTGTGCCCGCACAGGGGGATGCA
>JAOBAS010000025.1:27231488-27241641 GCA_025311575.1 Elanoides forficatus
GCGTGGGGGATTCCAGGCGCGTGGGCGGGTGCGGGGGGTGGGTGGCTGGGCTGGGGCGGTGAGAAGTCCCCAACCCAGTCCACACCAGTTTGGCAGGTTGTCTTCTCCTGACTGTGCTCCAGAAGCAGCTCCAGGGCAGCAGACCCCCGGGGGAGCAGGGTGCAGGGTCCCAGGTGCAGAGTGGTTTATGCACCGTGGGGATGCTGACCGGGGTCCATACCCAGGGCAGTGCTGTCCTGGTGGGGAGGGGACTTGGGTTTTGGGAGTCACAAGCTGCAGGGTTTGCCGGGGAGCTGCTTTCTGAGCAGCCCCAAGAGCTGCCCAATGTCCCGTGCAGCCAGGAGAGCCATCAAGGCTGTGCCCCCGCAGCCCCGGCACACGCCTGGCCGTGTCGCATGGTCCCTGGAGATCCTGGTAGCCTGAGCTGCGCATCGCTGGCATGGCTGTAGGTCACAAGCCCCCCTAAAATGGGGGCAGTGGGGACAAACGTCAGGGCACCTCCAGCGTTTCGTGCTGGGTAAGAGGTCCCTCGCACCCAAGGCACTCAGCATGGGGGGGGGAACAGGCTCCTGGCTTGGGGAAGAGCCGTTCCCAGGCTCGGGACCCTCCAGCATCCTCCACAGTGGGGCTGAGCACGGTATTTTGTGGTGGAGCATCGCTGCGCTGGCAGTGAGCCCAGCACACCTCACTCGGGGACTGGGCCTGATCCTGCCTGCGGAAAGGCACATGCCGTTAGCCTCGGCAGGAGACTCCTGCACTGTCCCCTTGCCCTGGGCAGAGAGTTTGGGCTGTGGGCCCGGTGACATGAGGCAGGAGCATCCCTCCAAGATATCTTAGGCCCTCTGACTTATTTTCCTCCCTGGGCTTTCAAACAAGCCAAAGTTAACAGCAATTGAATTTTGGTTTTTTTTTTTTTTTTCTATCAGGCTCCCTTCCTGGGAGTTGTCCAATTAGTGATAATGAGCTGGATGGTAATTACGGCACAGGGCCACAGGAGGATTGATTGCTGGTGGCCGGGCTGTTGCGGCCCGTGGCCCCCCCCCGGCTGGCTGCCGAGGGGCCAATTAGTGGGTTTGCAACCGATGATACTTTGCTGGGGATTTTGCATCAGTTTCTTGGCTGGAGCCAGGGCTGGTGGCACTGGGGTGGGATGACTGTCCCCACATCCCCTCGGCTGTCGTACTGTGGGGAGACATCTGCACGCAGGACCCCAGTCCCTCTTTCCAGACACCCCTCTTGCCCCCAAATAATTAACTTCTTTCCAACACCCCCTCAGCCCTGCATGGGGGCACTGGTGACGCTGGCAATCTCTGTCCTCTTTGCAGAGGGAAGCGTGTTTGGGCAGCTGTGCCTCCGTGTCCTCCGGTGCCTGCTATGGCCAGGCAGAGACTCTCCTGGGGTGTCCTGTGGGGACCCGCAAGCCTTCCCCTGGTGCTGGAGGGGTTTGCTCCAGCTCCCCACACTCAGGGCAGCTGCAGACTTCGTGCAGCTCCCCTGGGTCCATGGGGTAGCTGCCTGGTACGAAGAACAGCAGCCAAGTCCAGACTTTTCAGAGGTCTGTAAAAAATCAGAGCTACCTTCACCCAAAACCAGCCCCAGGGCTGGGACATTTTTAGGGGCTGAAAATGCCATGGTAAAATGAGAAAACCTGTTCCAGTGGCACTTCAAGCACCCAGTGCTGGGAGTCTGGGCTTGGGTGGTGTTTCCAAAAGGGACCTTTTGTGCTGCAGATTGCAAGAAGGGTTGTATACTACAGCCGTGTAAGGACGTGCCACTGAATAGTGTTAATTTAGCTGGGATTAAAATGTACATTAATTTTGAGAGCGGCCTGAGGCTGGGGCATGGACGATGGTGGGAAGGAATGGTGCGGGTTCTGGGCTGGTGCAGGCAGGGGGTGAAAAGGCAGGAGGATGGGTGGGAGCTGGGGTCTGTGCCCAACCTGGGGCCCTGAGCAGCCAGTGCTGGACTTGCCAGGGGCAGCATGGGCTGAAACCTTTTAATTTGTGCATGCTCATCCAGCTCTTTCATGCCATCCCGCAGACAGCTCTGTGTATTGCCGCCACACTTGAGGAGTCTGCACCAGCACTGCTCAGGGAGCTGCAGCCAAACCAGCGTCCCCATCACGAGGTGCTGTGGTGGTTCAGGGGTGCTGGCCTCGCACTAAGGGCTTTGTGACTCTGCAACCAGCTCTGGAGGGAGCAGAGGCCTCCACGCACGGCCGGGGCTGGGTACCTTTGCAGAGGCGGGTGGGCAGCGCAGGTCTCCGTGCCCCATCTCCCAACAGCTCTGCCGGCAGGCACCTACCCCCGCCAGCACTCACAGGGTTAAAGTGTTGTTTGCTTTGGACACTTCACCCGAAGGAGAGATTAAAAATTAGCAAGTGAGCTATTGCTAATAGCTGGAAGTGTCCTGAGGCTAATTACTCAGCTGTGATGCATCTCTCTGTTGCTCTCACGGCTACTTTGCAGGTAAACAAGGGAAAGTGCCTCTTTCCTTGGGGCTCCTCGGTGGACAAACTGGAGCTGCCCCAGCCAGCAGCAAGTGGGAAAAGACAAGCTGGGAGCAGCTCGGTGTCACAGGCAGAGCTCCAGTGACAGGGACACCCCCAGCCCCCCGCTATCGCGGCCCCATGCACAGGCTGCTCGGGGGCTGTTTGCAGCGGGGACCCTGCGGGGCTTGGCTGGGCCGGGCTGCAGCAGGGTGGTCTTTGCCGCTGGTGCCCCTTGCACCGAGCCGCCCTGTGTCACCTGCGTGAGGGCAGACCAAAGCAGCTGCTTCATTAGCAATCAGGGCTCTTCTCCACCTTCACACGGTGCCGGGGCAAATGCTGTCCCCCAAACTCGCCAACAGCCAGGACCCCCTAACTAGTCGGGACTTGCACCACCAGTACTGTTTTATCATTGATTTGACATCTACAGCGGGCAGAGAGCAGATCTCTCACTTCACGAAGCCCAATCCTGCTCACAGCCAAGTCGGTGGCAGTTTTCTCTGTGAAATCATGAGTACTGGGGGGCACGTCCTGACCACCGCTGGTAGGATGCCTGCTCAGCTAGGACCAACCTTTCCTTGCTTGTACCTATAAAGTACATGGAGGAGTGGCTGCTTCACCCGATGGGTGTGCTGGCATCCAGAGGGATCTTGGTGGGATGGAGAAATGGGCCGACGGGAACCTCATGAAGTTCAACCAGAAGTGCAAAGTCCTGCCAGGACTGGGGAATAAGCCCAGGCACCAGCACAGGCTGCGACCACCCAGCTGGAACGTAGCTTTGCAGAGAAGGTCCTGGTGGGTACCAAGTTGACCATGAGCAAAGGTGGCCGAGGGTGTCCTGGGCTGCATCAGGAGGAGCATGGCCAGCGGGTTGAGGGAGATGATGCTTCCCCTCTGCTCAGCACTGGAGAGGCCACACCTGGCGTGCTGGGTCCAGTGCTGGGTTCTCCAGTATGAGAGAGGCATGGACATACTGGAGAAAGTCCAGCCAAGGGCCACGAAGATGCTGCAGGTACTGGAGCATCTCTGCTATGAGGAAAGCCTGAGAGAGCTGGGACTGCTCAGCCTGGAGAAGAGATGGCACAGGGGTATCTTATTAATGTCTATAAATAACCAAAGAGAGGGTGCAAAGAGGCTGGAGACAGGCTCTTTCCAGTGGTACCCTGTGCCAGTGGCTCTGGACAAAGTTCATAGTATTTTGAGTATCTGTAGCCTTTGATTGAAGCAGACTCCTGTCCCTGGAGATCCTGGTAGCCACGACATTTCTCAGATACACTGGTCTGACTACTGATTAGAAGTAGAGAGTAGATACCTCTTGCATGGATGGGTGCAGGAGATGCAGGGGCAGTCATTCCCATCCCTTGTGAGCAAGGAAGGGGTCAGGGCATCCTCTCCTCCCCTCCACATGGGACCTAAGGCACTGAGAACCATGGTATCAGCTCGCTGGTACTTGGTGGGGTGAACTGTCCTCACTGGCTGATGCACTTCGGTCTGTGGAGCACCTCAGCCATGTGCCACAGGGGCTGAAATGCTGCTGGTGATATCAGAGAGCTACCACAATGTAACATTTCCCACTGATATCTCGGAAAACAGGAGTGCATTGGCCAAAGGGACAGTTGCCCAGCACTCATCAGGACTGGCCCATTGGTTTCATGTGAATAAGCTATTGCCTTGTCAGCGTTAGGCATCTGGTCTAGGTTCCCTTTCTAGTCACTGGAGAGAGACAGACATTTCTGGGGGATAATTCATTGCACTTAACTTCACACCTATTCTAGGATGGGATAAATTATTTTCTGGTGGTGCCTACCTCTCTCGACATCTGACCGGTCTGTATCAGCTTGTGAGATACTGAGTCCTGCCAACTTCCCCAGCAGTTTGAAGATCCCTTCCTGGATCTGTTTCATCTTTATGCCATAAATGAGGGGGTTGAGCATGGGAGGGACAGTCAAATAGAAATCAGCCACCAGGACTTGGACATGAGGTGACAAGCCAAAAGAGAACATCTGCAGGTACATGGAGAGAAGGCCACCTACGTAAAACAGCAGGATGATGGAAACATGGGACCCGCAGGTCCTGAGGGCCTTGAGACGAGCCTCTTGGGATGGCAGCCTCATCACAGACCTGAGGATCATACCATAGGAGAAGGTGATGAAGACAGAGTCTGTCCCCACCAATAGTGTTGCCACGATGAGACTGTAGAGATCGCTGACAGACGGGTCGGCGCAGGCCAGCTCCACCACGGCCATGTGCTCACAGTAGGAATGAGGGATGACTCTGGTTTTGCAGTAGGGTAAGCTGGTGAGGAGGCACATCAAAGGCGTCATGACACCAGCTCCCCTGGCCAGAGACAGCAGTCCTATCTGGATGGTCCTTGAGCTCGTTAGGGTGGTGGTGTATCTCAGAGGGTTGCAGATGGCTACGTACCGGTCAAAGGACATTGCCAGGAGCACCCCTGACTCCACTGCAGTGAAAGTGTGGATGAAGAACATCTGGATGAAGCAGGCCTCAAAACCAATCTTTCTTGAATCCAACCAGAATACACCCAGCATTTTGGGAACTACAGCAGTTGAGAAGATGAGGTCGATGACAGCCAACATGGAAATGAAATAGTACATAGGCTCGTGGAGGCTTTTGTTGAGCCTCACAGCAAGAAGGACCATGCTATTTCCCAGCAAGGTCATGATGTACATAAAGCAGAATGGGATGGAAATCCACATGTGGAGAGCTTCCAGGCCAGGGATGCCTGTCAGGAGAAAAGGCAAAGAGTTGGTGTTGGATCGGTTGTTGGTTGACATGGTGCAGGTGGGCCAAGCCACATCCTTGTTCTCATCTTTAGTTCCCTGTAACAGTGATAGAAAGGTTGGGATTTTGCTGCCATCAGTTTGATCATAAAACTGTGCACACTGCAGTTCTCAAGCATCACACAATTTTATTGTATTTATTTGGGGAAAAACTTTCAGAACCTGTTATCTACAGTCAGGCTTTTAAATGGATGTTGTGGTCAGTGCTTTCCAGAGGACACATCACTGGAGAGTCCTGGCTGTCCTATTGCTTGCATGGGGCCACCTATCCTTCTGCTTCTCCTTCCAACCCCTCTGATTTACCTCTAGCTTTTGCCTTACACGCATCTGTCTGAAGGCTGGCACCACGGTCATGGCAGCCACTTTCGCCACTATCAGTGAACAAAGTGAGGCTAAATGACCCCAGGCTCTTTGGCCCTTGCCCAGCCTTCATGAGCAGTGCAATGGCAGGACTTAAGGACTTGCTGCAAGGACTTGGAAGCAAGTCCTCCTTCCCTATGCCCTGCTCAGAGAGAGGACTGCGTGTATGGGTCCAGGTCACACAAGTTCCATCCTGTTGCCACTTTGGGTCATGCAGAAGCTGCACCTAGACAACATGTCCACAGTGAAACTGGGCTGAGAGAAACTGCAGCCAGAAAAATAATGCTCCAAGCTGTCACCTGACACTAAGGGGACACAAGCATCATTGACAGCCTCTAGCTGCTAGCCACAGTCAAAGAGGGTAGGATTAAATTGGTACTATCCGTCCTCCACACTTATCCATCCATGAGACTGAAGGCCAAACTAATGCAGAATGCTGTCCTGTCAAAAACAGTTTTTTCCTCTCTGGAGCCCAATAACATGGGATTTGTTAAAGCATGCTTTCCTGGAAGAAATTGCACTAGTGCAGGCTTGTGGGCATCCAGAGATGGAGAACCTCCTTCCCTTGATTTTTGCTTCAAGTGCTAATCATTCTCACATTTATAACCATGTGCTTTTCTTCCCATTTGACATTGCCTGTCTACTCCTCCCAGCCACAGCATCCTCCTCTACCTTCCTATGCTTGGCCAGAGAGCCCTTTATGGCAGAGCACCTTCATTGCATGAAGGTATGTACTTCCCATGACCAAGGAGTTATTCTTAATAAATTAAAGAACTAGAGCACTGCAAGTTTCTCCTCTCCACTCACCTGTTCCACTAGCTGTCTTATTGAGAGGGTTTTTTCTGCATATCTCCAAGATTTCAACACTTTTAAAAAAAAAAATATAACCTCTTCCATTTCCCTTTTATTTATGCATCCAAAATTGCACTAGCCCTTTGGGTCCCAGTGTTACCCTCTCACTGTGCTGTTAGCTACTTTCCAGAGCCTCTGTTCTCCAGGATACAGTGCTCCACTCTGAAAACCTGCTCGACTCTCCTTAGCTTATTGCAGGTGGTTCCTTTGAATGACCAAGTCTGCCAAGCTCACTAGACTGGTCTGCGTGACTTGCTTTCCCCCGGTATTGTTTGAGAAACAATTTGTGTTGATTTTGGGACAACTGATGAAAGTTGTACAGAATAACTTCTAGCCTAGGGCCAGCCACTGTGGTACCCCTGCAGAAACACAAGCTTTTTTGTGATGATCGTTCTAACAGCTTCATTTTGAGGTCTCTTAATCATCCAGTTCTTCATTTGCTTTGCTGATGCTTCACAGATGTTGCATTGTGTCAGCTCCTCACCCGAAAGCAGCATGGTGGAGGCACATTTCTTTTAGATAACTCTGTGTACAGTACTCAAACACACACACACATGCACACATTGATTAACTAAACTTGCTATCTCATCAGAAAATGAAATCAGGTTTGTTTGACAAGAGCTGTTTCCTGCAAAGCCACGTTGATTGCCATAATTTAATTTGATTCCAATCCTTTAATTCTTTATTGACCAAATCTCCTGTTAACTTCTTGAGCATTCTGCTGGGCATTGACGTCAGGCTAAGCAATCTGCAGCTAATCATATCATTGTACTTTCTCACTAAAGTAATGGCCTGAGGAAGCATCTGCAATCACTGCAGCATGCCAGGACTCATAAAAGTTTGGCAGAACAGGCCAAAGACCTCCTTGGTCAACTCAGAGATGCTTTTTCCCTTGTGCAAATTACTCAGACCTTCTGCTGTATTTGTTTTCTATTCTTAGCAGAAGCTGTTTAACATCCTTCTCAGCTACCAATCAATTAAATTACATTAAAAAATAAAGTTCTCCGATTGCCTTTCTCTCAGGTAGGCATGGACCTCCCTTCTCTATGTAGAGGGGCAGATGCCTTCATCTGCTTTTATCTGATTTCTCTATTTAACAGCTTCTAACTCCCATCAGATCCTGACAAGCTCCCCCATTTCACTTTGTCCACAATGCTTTAGCTGCAGCTCTCAGCGCTCCAGTCACTTCCGTAACCACAGCCATCCTTTTCCGCAAGCATGCAGGGGAGCAGGCTTGGCCATTAGCTGAACTCGTTCAAAACATCTCCTAACTTACTCTACAGTTTCCTTGTCTAAATTCCCTCTGCCTTTGAGTTCCCTCAGCTTTGGGAAAAAGGAACTTTAAAGAAAAATCAGTACTGCAGGCTGAAACGCACTGAGATCACTGCCACTGGTTCCTAGGCACCAGCAACTTTTTTTCCTGTAGTTTAATTCCTCTTTACTCCTCACAGTTAATTAGTGCTGGACACAGAGCCCTTTGATTGAAGGAATGGTCCCTGTGCCCTGCTGTGACATTTTGTCTGCTTTGTCACATCTTCCAGACCGAGCTCTCCCCACCTCAGCCCTCACACCCCTTTCCTTCTCACCACCGACCCTCGGCGGCAGCGGGGGATTGCCCACTGCAGCGTAGTGCGTGCTTCAAACACACTTTCCTATGGAGATAAAACAAGGTTATTTCAGGACGGGGCACAAAGGCTGCCTGGCCTGGCTGCTAGCACTGTGTTTGGGACACGTGTTCACATCGAAGGCAAAGCTCCAGCTCCGGACCGTGCCCTGGCCGATGAGCATATAGCTGGTCTGGCGTGTGCCCCTGGGGCACTCGCTCCTCCTCCACAAATTGCACCGCGGATGCAGGATACAGCCCCAAAATAATGCTTTGTCCCGCAGCTGGGTCGGGCTCCTGGGCCAGCGGGCTGCCTGCCTCCTTCACCTCTCCACCCGACCCCGACCGAGCTGCACGTGTGACATAATCCAGCCTATTTCACCAAATTCTGCCCGTCGGTGAGAACCCCCGGCTGCGTGCCCACAGCTTTCTATTCAGATGCCTGCTGTTGTATGCAAGGATTAAGAACATTATCCGTGGTTGAAAGTCTAGTTTGTTTCACAGAAAATGTGTATTTAGCTAATTATTGCTTAATTTATACAAACAGAAACAAGCCAACTCTTTTGCAGCAAACAATTTCTGGTTTTGGTGAAAAGGTTTGGTATTTATTTGTTTACCTTTTTAAACTCAAGTCCTATTTTTACCTAAAAAATACTTAAAAAAATCAGAATTCTGCAGCCTGGGGTCTGCAGTTTCATTTAATAAGAAACTTTAAAATTTTGAAAATCTACTTTAAAATTTTTTTTTTCCAGCAGTTGCCTTTTTTCCTAACAGGCTCACACTGTGAATGCACACAGGGCAGATGCTGAATCCCACCAGCCTCCTGTCCTTAGGCACCCGGAGCAGCCTGCCATGCCCTGACTCATGCCAGCCCTCCCGTACAGCCACCCACCTTGCTCTCTGCTCGCAGACAGCTGCCACCCTTGGGGACACTCACGTCGAGAAAGAAACATCTCCTGTGCGCGGGAGGGCAGAGCTGCAGGGCTGTGTATAAATCACCCCAGGCAATGCTGCCGGGAGCCTCCTGGATGGAGATTCCCAAGAGCAGGACTCCTCTCCAGGCACCTTCTGTAATAGCCTCAGGGAGGGGGCTGGACGGTAACAGCCTCAGTCCCAAGTCGATTTTCTCTCGTCTAATTTCTTTTACAAATGGCAGGTGCTAGGAGATGACCAAGGGAGACACGAATAGGCTGCGCAAGTAGTCTCCAGCAGAATGAAAGACCTTTGTGTTTCTGCCTGGAGCAATGCAAGTGCAGTTTCATTTCTGGCTCTGCTGAAGGAGTAGCTGGAAGTCTCTCCCGGCTCTCAGTGCAAAGGGCCATGTCACGGCATGAGCTGTCCTCGCCCCCACCAGACCCCCCTCCCCAAGCCCCAGGCAGCATAAGGCTGAAATGTGCAAATTCAGTATAGCAAAAAATGCGAATTCAGGATAGCGGAAACATTCTGTCAACTGTTTTTTCAAGATGTCAGGGAAGAGTGCAGCAGAAAGTTGGGTAAACACCACAAAGACAGGAAAAAATATTTTTGACATGGGGAATGGTACATTCAAACCAGCTTTGAAACTGAATGCATTTCAGTGAATTTAATTTTTAAATTAATGTAGAAGTGAGGACTAAACACGACAGTTTGGGTGGGATTCATCTGAACAAACACAGGTGGCAGTTGTAAACATGATATCGGTCTATGACTGGAGCTAGTCCTCCAGATTGCTTTCATATCCATGGAGACGAACAGTGACTTTACAGCAGTAGTCATCCCAATCTAAAGCTGATATCTGAAATAGGTCAGAGGAATTATGCTGCACTTGCCTTTTTCATTGCCATGACTATAAGGGAGATGGTGATGACCATGTGGACCTCTGCCCTGAATGTGTCTGAGGAGGATGAGAGTTGTCCCACTTCTTTGCTCTTGGAGGAGACATGCCACCTCTGTATGCTTTTATTCTGAGTCCTTGTGTTAATGGAGACAGTCCCCCAACTTCATCCCTCTGCTCCTCCTCCACCCTCAGACTCAAGTGGCATCATCTCCTCTCTCTGGATGAAACTCCCC
>JAOBAS010000025.1:27257278-27268904 GCA_025311575.1 Elanoides forficatus
CCGTAGATGAGCGGGTTGAGCATGGGAGGCACCAGCAGGTAGAGGTCAGCCATCAGGATGTGGAGGTGTGCGGGGATGTTCTGGCCCCAGCGCTGAGTGTAGAAGGAGAAGAGCCCAGGTGTGTAGAAGAGCAGGATGACGCTGATGTGGGAGCCACAGGTGTTGAGGGACTTCAGACGAGCCTCTCTGGAGGAGAGGCCTATGACCTCCCTCAGGATCAGCATGTAGGAGACAGCGATGAGGATGGAGTCTGAGCCCACCAGGATGGTGGCAGCCGTGATCCCGTAGATGCTGTTGGGCCGGATGTCCCCACAGGCCAGCTTCACCACTGACATGTGCTCACAGTAGGAGTGGTGAATGACGCGGGGACCGCAGTAGGACAGGCTGGTCACCATGCATGTCAGAGGGGTGACGACGGCAATGCCACGCACCGCGGCAGCCAAACCCAGCTTGGCAGTGGTGGGGCCAGTCAGGATGGCAGAGTAGTGCAGGGGCTTGCAGATGGCCAAGTATCGGTCGAAGGCCATGGTGAGCAGGACCCCTGACTCCACTATAGAGAAGCTGTGGATGAAGAACATCTGGGCCACACAACCCTCAAAGTTGATCTCGTGGGATTGGAACCAGAAGATGCTCAGGAGCTTGGGCATGGTGGAAGTGGTGAGCACGAGGTCAATGGCAGCCAGCATGGAGAGGAAGTGATACATGGGCAGGTGCAGGCTTGGGTCCAGCCTGATCACTAGGAGGAGCATGATGTTCCCCAGCACTGCCGTGAAGTACATGGTGCAGAATGGGAAGGCAATCCAGAATTGAGCATCCTCCAGCCCAGGGATGCCTGTCAGGGTGAAGGATGTGGGACTGGAGTGATTCGGGTAGGACATGAGGCACTGTTGCAGAGATGGAAGGGAAGACACAGGAGCAGCTGGCATAGATGGGGAGAGGAATGAGCTGTAACAAGCACTGCTGTGGACACCAGCCACAGGCAGAACACCCCTGCCTGTCTTCTCGGGCACACAGACCTGGACTCGATAATCTTTATGGGTCCCTTCCAACTTGAGATATTCTACGACATAATTCTATGATATGATTCATATCCTCCTGCCTCTTATCCAGGTACACTCAGTCCCATCATTGGCAAGACGCAAACTCACATGGTCTTAGCTGGAATGTTTGGGAGTTACCTTACCTCTCCTCCCATCCAGAGATGGCCTCTGGTTGTTGTCTTCAGCCCTCCCCTCCATAGTTTAGGAGTTACAAGCTAGAAGATAAGTACATTTAGTTGCCATCAGTACAAAAATCTAATATGGGAGAAGGGTGAAAGTCCAGAATACTTTGAGGATGCAGCTCAGCAGGACTCTGGTCACGCACACACCTCTGCGGGTGTAAACCATATCTTCTTCTGGGATGGTGTGCCCCATTTGATTCCCACCTTGGGAAACTGCAGCACATGTATATTTACAACATCAATGTTTGCTGCCCAGAGCATTTTTGCTGTGATAGCTGATGCCCAGGGAAGCAGTGCACTGCCCCAGCTGTGTGCCCTGCTTCAGGACAGCACTGTCAGCTGTGGGGCTGTTCCTGCTGGAGCCTAAATCTAAACCACCTTGCTGGAGTCCCTCTCTGAATGGGCAACCAGCCTACAGCATGCCTGTCTCCTGCGTTAGGAAGGAAAACCAGTGTCATGACCAAAACTGGCCTGAGGCTGCAGCACTGGTCCCTTCCAGTGCTAACCCTCCCACAGTGTGTTGTACATCCTTACCCTCAAGCCCTTGACAAAAGGAAGAAGTGCTGTGAATTGTCCCTGTTTTACAGGGAAAACAGGGGCACAGAAGGGTTAAATTAGCCTGCTGGCAGTATGGGAGTTAGATGCAAATTTCTCAGGCACTTGTACCCCCTGTTTTCCCCAACATACCAAAGGGCCAGACTTCATCTCCTCAGCTTTCCAGACATTTGACTTCCTTGACCCCTAAATAGTTTCATCTTTCCTCCAAACTGCTTCGAGTCCTCCACATGACACAAACCAACAGGCATTTCAGTCTGTTTCTAGTCATTGCTATTTGCAATGTAAGGCCAAATACTGCAAAGCCAAGACAATTTTATTTATAATAGTTTATTGCAAAGAGGACTCTGTTTACAGAGTAGTCAGCTACCTTGGCTGTAAATTCAGGGAGGCAGAGCCACAGCTGGCACAAGCCAGTCCAGCAGGAAATACGTCTCGTGCCAGAATTATTTATCTGGAAAGGGCAAACACATCTGAGATCCTGTAATCCTGTGCTTGGAAGAAAGCAGGTACTCCCACCCTCCTCTCTGCCAGAGGTAATTAATCTACAAATCCTCTCTACTGTTCTGAGCAGTGTTACCTGTACTTCATCTTGTATAATAAAGCTATCCAGATTATTAAATAATGCTATTCAACAAGCATCAGACTCAGTTTTTACTCGGTCCTTTCATTTATGTTCACAGTGCTGTGCCAGTTCTGTTCCCTTAGCAGGGTCTGATTTCTTGGGTACACATAAGCACATGAAATACCAAGGCAGCAACCTCTTTAGCTCAGTCTCTCTGACCAGCCCATTTGGGTCATGCAAAGACACTGTCCCCACCGTGCTTCAGTTTCATCCACGCCACACCTGACCTCCTCTACATTTCATGCATCCTCCTCTTGACATGCCTTGCAGCCCCAGGGCCAGCGTGCTAGCCATCAATCAGAGGTGCCTCCGGACCCTGAGCGCGCACATGGGGACAGGCGTCCAGTGCCACCTCCCAGCCCTGCACAGAGGATCGCACCTGGAGGAGCTCTTCCTTCATCACATCACTCCAACCCAGCCTTGCATGGACCTCTCGCTTCTACCACCAGCCCCCAAGAACGACTGCAGTTGCAGCCTACGTACAAATGCCATGTTAGGAAGATACTGTGATTTTGGCTATTTTTCAGTTGTACATGCAACAGCAGGGACGGGAGCAGCACTTTCTGACTTATTGCTGCTCAAGTGGAGCAGTGTTTCAGGCCTGTTCTGAGCATTTTTTTTGTGCTTCATTAGCACAAAAAGCTGATAGTTTTATTTTGTTCAATTAAGTAGTTCAGTAACTTGTAAAGTGACATGTTTTGCTAATTGCAGTCGGCAAAATCCAGAAGATTTTCTAGAAATGGGGGACATTACCGGGCACCTTGACCTAGCTTGCTATACCCCATTTAGATTTGTTGAAAACTTATTGTACTTTGTTTTTAAGCAGTGAAACAGATTAAAATACTCTCAGAGAATGACCTGCTCAGTATTGAACAAAGTGCAAAAGGAGTTGAAGTCTTTGATTGCTAGCATACTGGCAAAGCTTTCCTGACTTTGTAAGGAGGAAATAGATCCTGGTACTTGAAGTTGAGATTTTAACTCTTTCCTCACTCATTTTTGTCAGCTCTGCATCTCTGCTGCTAAACAATAATAATTAAACTTACCAGATTTGATGCACGTAACGTTTTGTGTCATTCTTAGACATTGTAAATCTACCAGCCATGCAGTCTGAGCCTGTGAAAAACACATAGCCAACTCCTTTTGCAACCACACACTGATCTCACTGTGCTAACAGCCATCCAGCACTCCTGATCAGTGTACAGCCCGCCATGAAAAAAAAATCCCTTGAATTTTGGGTTTTAAGAGAGCTAGAGTAATGATCCAGTCCACACCACTTCCCCAGTATAAGATCAAGAGTAATCTCTGATAGATACATGCACGACCTGATCTCCCATTGCAGAAACGCTATACTTTCCCCAAACCACGCATTTCAGAGCATTTTCCTAGCGTCAAGCCTATGTCTCACTGGAGCTCATGACTTTTGTCCTTTCCATAAGGGAGAAGAACAAATTATTACCTTCCTTGTGGTGTTTGCCATCCTCTTCAGGTTTGCTCAAGCAAAAAGGACAGGACTAGAGCTATGATCAGGTAATTGCAGGTCTTCACAGATGACTGAGTTAGCAGAAGTCACACCTATGTGTCTACAGCTTGTTTCAAGTTGATTTAACCAAGGAACAGCTTGCAGCCAAATAATTAGCACTGTTGTAATTAACCTATGCAAGGAAGAAAACCCGAGGTTGCAGGTGTATGACTGGCAGTTCTTGACCACAATATTCACTTAATGTGGGATATCTAGGAGTAATGAAGTAGCTCATCAACTCAATAAGAGGTGAATTCCACTTAGATGTATTGGCTTATCTGCATAGTAGCTTTTCTGGATAGATTGTTTTATATTCCACCCTGATTTGGCTAAAATTTGAACTTGGTTCAGAACTTGGCACTATGCTTAAAAATACTGGCATAACACCAGATTAAATGAAAAAAAAAAAAAAAAAAAAAAGCCTACCCAGCTCACCTGGATGATTTGGATGTGACCCTGGCTGTACCTACATCATCTTCAAATACTGTTTCTCTCTCAACAGCCAAGCAACTCCTCAACATGCTAAAAGGACCCGCATGGAAATATTTATACACCTTAAGGAACTTGATTACCCCAATCACTCACTGCTGGGACTTCAGAGACACTAATCATCACAGAGGAGAAACTGCTGCCTGGGAATAACCAGGAATAGCAATGGTTTGTAAACAAATTCACTCCTCTTTCCCACTGCATGGGTTATGTCTGCTTCAGCATTAAGCAGTGCCAAACAGATCTTTGATCCACAAAGGGGGAAGATTTTATCTCTGGGTGGGCAAATATCCCTCTGGGCATGACTAGCTGTTCTCCTGTTCTCACAAAGGTGCATGTGTCCTTCAGGCTTCATTCTATTGGTACAAAACATGCTTTGGCTTTGGATCCAGTGTCACTGCACTCCTTCTGGGGCACAAAATAGCAGCCTGGATTCTTAGGGCTGTATTTTAATGTCACCTTTCATCTGAGGATCCTGAAGCATCCATGAACTTTAGTGAATGCTTTGTAAATGAGTGCTGATCCTTTGGACCTAATTTAGGTATTCCCTGGCAGTCTCTGAGGGTGGAGGTCATGTATGAACCACAGATGATCAGTATGGTATTTAGGGAGAGGGGTGTTGGGGAAGGAGGGCAGGAAGCCATTCAGATAATTACCACATCTGGGATCAATGTCGGTTTTCCAGCTGTTTTGATCTGGCAACTACAAACATGACACAAAGAGCAATGACTTACGGCTGTGCTGGCCCCTTGGGCTACTGGCCCTTCAAAAGAAAGCAACACAAAACTAGCAGAAATCTGTAGAGACTGGAGAGGAGGAGAAGCCCAGAAGATCAGTTTAAGGGGCCTTGTGGCTTCTGCTGGCATTTTCGCTACAGACAAATAGATGGCATGGTTGGAGATGCTCTTGGAAGGAAACAATCCATGCTGAGGCAGGGGCAGCCCTGAGGGACCATGGGAGATCCAAGCTGGGGCAGAGGAGAGCAAATAAGGACCAAGGAGCAGCAGAAGGAAACAGCCACACACTGATCCGGACCTCCTGCACCACTGTCACCCCACCAAAGGGACCAGGAGGGCAGGACTGCAGCGCGTGGTGACAACATGGGGAGTTAAGACCAGGACAGGAGAGAAGAGATGTTGGAGTGATGAAAAATAAGGGAAAGGGGGAGGAACGGTGTTTCCCTAAATTTTTTTTTAAATTATATTTTAAATTCTTTTTTTCCAATTGTATTTTTTATTCTTTTTCTTCCTCAATGCATGAGTGAATTATTAAAATTTTATATTAATTTGTCATAAATTAAATTAAGTGAAAATCCCCAGGTCAAGACTGTTTTGCTCCCACTAGAAACTCCTTTCTTCCTTGGTCTATTTTTTTGTCCCCTCTTCTTCCATATGCTGTTCCTGGCCACGGACCCATGGAAACATATTTTGCTTTCAGACATGTATTTCCATCAGCTGGGCTCTCCCTGCATTCATGTTTCTCAACATACAATTCATTGTTGGCTTCTGGTATCCAACTTATTTTCAGCCTGCTTCTGATGTGGCACACAGGGCTGCCTTGATGTGTGATTTCAGCAGCTCTTGCAGCATCGGTGGGAACGGAGACATCGGTGTGATGGGAAGCCATCCTGAGTCCTGTCCTACCACAAATACGGTCCCCACAGCCAAGCGATAGCTTCTCTCCCACTCCGAAGTCTGACCTGGCCACCAAGGGACCAGGGACATCTCACTGCAGAGGTGGGGAGAGGCCAGAACAGCTGGGGAGCACATTGGGTGGGCACCCAGCATCCGTGTTGAAAAGGACCTCTTCAGAAAGCCCTTCCCAGCTGCAGTCTCACACCAGGACTCCCTCAGCCTGTAAGCCAAACGTGGACCTGCCAGGCAGCCTGCTGCTTCAGATGCAGTCCCCCTGTATAATCCAATGGATGGGTTCCCATCCTTTACAAGCAAAAGTATTGCATCTGTGCGCCTGAAATGGGGCGGCTTTTCTGCCCTGAGGCCTCTCGTCATCATCACGGTGCAAACAGGAACAAGAAGACCTGAGTGGAGGCTCGCTCTAGATAATGCAGAGGTGAACCAGCGACACACCTTGCCCACTGAACACCACTTTGCGATTACTGCATCCTTTACCCTACCTGGGGTCTCTGCGCCTCGCTCACAGTGCTGTGACTGAGAGGCAGAAGGTGGGGGAAGTCCACCCAGCCAGGATGAGACCTCTGGTAGAGCTAGAGAAGAAATCTTGGGGAATGCTGGGCACTTTCGGTGGTTGGATGGGCCTCCCAGAGATGGTGGCAGTATTTCATTGCTTGGGTTTTGTAAAAAGAGACAGAGAAAGTCTCCTGGGGCTCTGGCAGAGAGAAGCAGCTTAGGGAGAAGGTAGATCACTGCCCTGCCTCCCTTCTTCTGCAGCAAGGGTTTGCTCCAGTTAATCCTGGTCTTCTGGAGCTGAAGATGAGAGAGGGAGAATGACTCGACATTGCTGACTGGTTTGTGAAACCTCCCAGGACCCAGCTTGGCTATAAACTTCCCAGCTGCGGAGCAGATTCTGAAGTCTGCTCAACAGGCTGGAGAGCCAGAGCTCCTTGGAGAAGAGGAACTGTTGCTTTCTCAGCTTGGTCAGGAATCTGGTGAGTCATCCCAGGGAGTCTGGTGCACGAGTTGTGTGAGGGGGGAGGAAAGAGAGGATCTAAACCAAGCCTTGATGTAGGTCCTGATCTGCTGTGGGATGGAAACTCAGCTTGAATTCTGATGATGCATGACTTTTTCTTAGTATAATCTGGGAATTCATAAAAGCGCCTGTGCAGGGTCAAACCAGAAGTCCTCCTCACCTGAGATCCGCTCTCCAGCTGTGGCTGTGCCTCTGTGCACAGCTGGCAGAGCCCCCCCAGCAGTGGTCAGGGGGTCCTGGAGAATCAGAGACACCCTGAGAGGAGGCTGTCAGGACTGTGCCAGCCTCATGGTGCTGGGGGCCCACCTTCTGCCTTCTCCACCTGCTCCAGGGAAGGAGAGATGTCTTGAATCCAAATAAGCACCAGAGAATTTCATATCTGAACAATGGTGATCATGCTTTTTACTTGAGATCACTTCACACTCTTTGATAAGCTCCACAGACTGACCTTGCCATGATTTAGTAACAAGCAGAATAACAAATCAACTTCACACATTATAAGGAAGTTGCAGTGAAAGTGGCACAATCTGGGTATGTTTTGCAAAGTTTAATGATTCTTTCTTTTTTTTTTTTTTTTTTTTTTTTTTTTGAGAAGAAAGACTTTTAGGTGTAGTTTGCAAAGGATGCCAACAGCATGACCCCATCCATGTTTTTCTTGGCTGGCATCCCTGGGCTGGAAGATATGCACCCCTGGATTTCATCCCACTCAGCACACTGTTCACCGTAGCCCTCCTTGGGAACATCTTGTACACGATGAAGATGGAGCCATCTCTCCACAAGCCTGTGTTTCGTGTCCACTCCATGCTGGCTGTCATTGACTTGGTGGTAACCAAAATGCTGAGCATCTTCTGGCTCAATGTCCAGGATATCACCTCTAGTGCCTGCCTTGTGCAGATGTTTTTTCTTACACTTTCTCAATCACGGAGTCGATGGAGCAGCTGGCCATGGCTTTCAACAAGTATGTTGCTATCTGCAATCCCCTTAGCTATAAGCTCCATCCTGACCACCTCCCTGGTAGTCAAGAATGGCCTGCTGGCTCTAGACAGGGCAGCCGGGCTCATGCCTTTTCTCTTCCGTCACCTGCTGTGCTGCTGCTCCTACATCATCTCCCACTGCTACTGCAAACACATGGCAGTGGTGGGGCTGGCCTGTGCCAACACCAGGTTCAGTAACATCATTGTGGTTCTCTTCATGGTGGGGTTGGATCTATTGTTCTTTGGGCTCTCTTGCCTCAGAGTCTTGAGGACCATGTTGAGCCTGGCATTAGAGGAGAACAGGCTGAAGGTATTTGGGACCTGCCCCTCCCACATCTGTGTCTTCCTGGTCTTCTACACCCCTGTGGTTCTCTCATCAGTAATCCACAGGTTTGGTGGCCACATTGCCTCTCACATGCACATCTTGATGGGTAATTTCTGTCTCCCATTCCCCCACCATGATGCATGTTGTCAAAACCAAAACCAGATCCATGACCAGTTGCTCATTGCATTTTTCCCCCAAGAGAATCTAAATTCTGGCGCAGCCCATCCATGGGAGCATGTACGGATATCCATACAACTGCACATGCAAATTGCAGCCCATGATGGGCCACTTTAAACAATTCCCATCTCTTCGCCTGAATCTTTCCAAGTTTAAGACTTGAGAATTGTGAAAGGATTGTACCTATATGCTGAAAATGGTAGCATTTCAGCTCATCACTTCCTGCAGCAAGCAGAAAAGCCTGCTTGGCAGACTGAAGAGGGTCCTAAATCCAGAGGTCAGCCGATGTAGAACTGGAAAATTTTTAGAGTATTCAACTTTGACATCACTGTGCTGATAGTGAGCTGGAGGTAAATAACATTCTTGTTTGAGCTCCATAGGCTGCATTTCTTCTCTGTTTTTGTGCTAAAGAAATGAGCTGGTGGCCTGCAGGTCCTCTCCAAAGAGCTGTTGCTGCTGTTGGACCATTTAACTAAAGTGCGTGAGGGAAAGAGGAGCCAAACCATCTTGTGTTGGCAGGCAGCTGAGAGAGGGGTGAGGTTAAAGGTGCTGACCCTTGCTGCCAGGAGAGGGGGTGGGTGGTGGGTGATGCCCACTCCTCGGGCACATGGCACTGCCACAGGCGTAAACCAGCCCGGAACCCCATGCCTGCTCCCAGCCTCTTGGCCAGACATGCAATAGTCAATGATACATCTGCCTGGAGGAGGGTTGCTCACATTTTCCAGCCTGAGCTCTGAGGACAGCCTCGGTAAGGTTAAACCTGCTGCATGCACCTTATCCCCCCTCAATAGCAAAGGCAGAGCACTGTCCCCTTCCTCCACCCCTGTAGGCACTGGGGGGCTCGGGGGACCTGCTCTCAGGGTCATGGGGAAGAGCACAAGCACCTGTGAGCACTCGGTTTTCTTTAGCTGTCTTTTCAGTGGTGATTGTCTTCATATGACTTAGATGTGATTTCTGTTGTCTGAGTTATTTATTGATGTGCTAGGCTGCTGTAGATCTGATTCATAGATCAGCGCTGCAAATACAGCACAAAAAGAAGAAAGAAATCCATAATATTTCTACTGAATTAATGTATCTACTTCCTTTATTTTCTCCAAGTCTTAGAATGAGAAATGTGTTTTGCTGTATAGCTGGCATATTTATAAATCTGGACTATTACAAAAGGAGGTTCCTGTTTACAGTGTTGAATTTGTGTGGCATAAGAACAAAGTCAGGCTTATTTTACTAGCTGTAGCTATTGCATCCCTGACCCTGCTTTTGCAACCGCAGCACAGCAGGTAAGAAATCCCAACATCAGGCAAGCTTATGTTGTGTGTGGTGTCTCATCACCCACTCTACCATAAGGGTCACAGGGTCTTGTGGGGTCTCTGCTTCCCCTGCTCTGTCCTCAGCAGTACTTCTACTGATCAGAGATCTAGGGAAGGATGTGAATTGGGATGTTATGAAGCTTTTTATGAAACCACTATACTCAAAGTAGTGGAGTTGAGGGATTATGGGAGAACTTTGCAAAGCTGAATGATGAAGTGATAAACTGGACAGTAAAATTCAGTATAGGTTCATTAAAACTGAGGCAAAACACAGCCCTATTTTTGCATAGCCAGTGCTGTGCTATGAGCTGTCCATCCCCTCTCAGAAATAGGCATCTTGGAGTTAGGACTGATGACTCCTTGAAAACATCAGTGGTACCCAGTCACTTCTTCACTCCAGACTCCTCTCCTCTCCTTGTTATCACCGCAGGCTTCACTCAGTCCCCTCAGCAAGGTGACGGTTGGCGCGGGTCAGGGTCAGTACACAGCAGTTTCTCTCTGCCACTACCTCCTTCTCACTCATTTCCAATGCTCCAGCATGGGCTGATCCACAGGCTGCATTCCCGTTGGGGGTCAACCTGCTCCAGTGTGGGTCCCTCATTGGCTGCAGTCCCTTTGGGGTCTATCTGCTCTGACATGAGCTTATTCATGGGCTGCAGTCCCTTTGGGCTCTATCTTCTCTGGCATGGGCTTATTCATGGGCTGCAGTCCCTTTGGGGGTGTACCTGCTCTGGCGTGGGTCCTCCACTGTCCACGGTCCCTTTGGTGGGAGTGCTTCTACCATCACGGAGCACCTCCTACTGCTCTGACCTTGGTGCTCCCCTTGCTGTTTCTCACTCTTTTTGTTGACTCCTCTCTCAGTCTGACATTTTCTGCCCTTTCTTAAATATGTTTTCAGAGAGACACCACAAACCCACCTGGCTGGCTCAGCTTTGGTGCATGATGGGCCTGTTACTGATCCAGCTGGAACCATCTGTGCTGGGCACAGGGCAGCCCCGGACCTCCCTCCTGGCCACTCCTACAGCCCCCTCCACTACCCAAACCTTGCCACCTACACCCAGCACGCCTCCCCACAAATATCTTGAGCTGCTGTTTACAAATATTGTTTTGCTTTGTGCTGTGTGGATAATGAGTAAATTAACAGGAAATGAAGCTCTTAATCAGATTTGTGCTAGAGATTTCTGCTTCCACAAAGTGGTATGTATCTGTTTCTTCCAGAAATAATTTTCTAAATTATAGGCAGGGAATAAATTCAAGAAGAAGACATAGTGAAAAAGTTAATAGTAGATGAAAGTGGTTTTATACTGTCTGTCTGTCCCAGTGCCTTTCTGGGATGCACTGGGGTGCACTGGAAGGAAAGGAAGAAGTCCCAGCTAAATGTTGACTCCTGAAGGGCTCTGACTGCATACATAAAGCCATCAACCTGCCAGGCTTGTGTAGTGTTTTACTACAGTACTAGTGCTTACTGCACAAAGTATATTTGCTCTACAATTTGCAGTCATAAATTATTGTTATTTGTGTTGTGATAGTGACTGAGAGCCTGCCAAGGGCTCAGGCAGCATGCTGCATAGTCAAAGAAGAGAAGCACATTCCTCATCCCCAAAGCTAAGACAAGAAAAGTCAAGAGCTGGGTGCAATTCTGGGCAAGTTCTGTTATCAGAAATTTTAATTGAAACCTGGATCCTCTGCATCTGCTTGGTCCTCACCCCATAGATGATGGGGTTGAGCACAGCAGGCACCAGGATGTAGATGTTCCCCATGATGAT
>JAOBAS010000025.1:27269157-27281084 GCA_025311575.1 Elanoides forficatus
CAGGCCAGGTTCATCACGTCCTGGTGCAGGCAGAAGGAGTGTGACAGCACCCGGGAGCTGCAGAATGGAAGGGGCAGAGGAGGACTTGGTTCTGTCTCTCCTCTGGAGCCAGGTGGTGTTCTGGAAGTCTTAAAACATTAAGGATGTTTATTTTTTTATAGTGAAACTTCATTACTAGCATGAGAGCTGCACTGTAGTACCAACAGAGCGGTGCTTTTATAGTGTGAAACAGGTGTATCTGCTATCCAGAGTCACAGAGTCACTGAGGCTGGCAGGGACCTCTGGAGATCATCCTGGCCAACCCCTCTGCTCAGGCAGGGTCACACAGAGCAGGTTGCCCAGGACCGTGGATACCTTGGGTTTCTGTATGTCCAAGGATGGACACACTACAGCCTCCCTGGGAAACCTGTGCCAGTGTTTGATTAACACAATCATTAAAAAAAAATATATATATTTGTTACATTTAAATGGAATTCCCTGTTTTTTTTCTAGTTTGTGCCCATTACCTCTTCTTGTTTCACTGGATACCACTGAGAAGAATGTGGCTTTGTCTTCGTTACTCCATCCCATCAGGTATTTACACACATTAAGAAGGCGCACTCATGCGAAGAATCTCTTTGCCAAGGGAAATGCCCCTTCAACAGGGACCATGCCTCCCTTAAGGTGCTTGACACTCAAAAAAGACAATAGTTTACATTAGTAACTATTGATACAGTATTGATACAGCCTGTAGGACCACCAGCAGGTTAGCAGTACTCTATGGGTTATTTATTATCTACCTTAGAAGCAACTGGGATGAGTCGGTCACCAGGACTACTTCATGTACTGGTCATGCCCTTTGCTGTCCCCTCCCTAACTGCTGTTTGGGGCACACTTTATTTAAACTACATGTATTTAAACCCATTCAGCTCACTGCTGCAAGATAGTGATGATGCGCCTTGCTTAGGAACCAGTGTGTGCATTAAGAACATGTACATCAGTGTGTGAAAAGTAAGACCCTCCGTCTCTTTGTGCTTCAAACTGTGCAGCTGTGAGGGGAAAGGAGAGATCTGAGGGTTAAAGGCACTGACTGTGGCTTAGGCAACTGGAGCTGCAGAGTTTGGGTTTGGTTTTTGCAATTGGTTTGGTTGCAAAAGGGCTGGAGACACTGACATTCCTGGCTGTTGAAAGTGTAAAGCAGGGTCTGCTCGGAGTGTTGAGACAACAGCAACGGGGACAGTGATGTGGGTTTCAGAAGAAATTCTGACCTGGTCATTTTTTAAAATAACTGTCATTAATGAAACATCACCTAGGTACTAATGGTGACCTGCTCCCTGTAACTCACCTGAGCAATTCCTATGTCTGGCAAAATCCTCCCTTCTGCTTTTCTGTCCTGTGCCATTGCCCTGCAATGATGAGGGGGTGATTCACCTAGACTTCCCTCAATAGTCCTGCTTTCGGCTGCAGATCAAACATCACAAACCCTCTGAAGATGTTATTACTCCGCTGTCCCTTTTGCACAGTGAACCAGCTCCCAACTTCTCTTATCAGTGAAGATCCCCCCTAGGAACCCCCCACTCCTCCGCACCTCTCAGCCCCAAGCACTGCTCTACCATTACACTCTGCCCTGCCCCGTGCAGAGCATCTTCCACATTCACTTTCCACTGGTGTCCCAACCAGGCTGGGTCCGTGGCCCAAGCTAAGGACAGACCTCCAGAGAAGTACTCTGTACTTTACCGATGCACATCATAGTAAGCCACAATAAGGGGCTGACGCTATTGCAGAAAATTTTAAAAAATAAAAATCTACTTGCCAGTTTTTGCAGTTTTGCCTCTTGCAGACACTTTACCTCCTGAGACAGACAACAAGGACATGAACACTAGTCCCACCATGGTCATCCCTCAAGCAGATAAAATTGCCTCGTACTGCAGGAGGTTGTGGTTTGCCTCAAAGCTACCCAGGGCCGTCAGCAGCAACATAGACATCTCCATGAGCAACAGTGAGCGGGTGAAGAAGATCTGAGGGAAACAAGCACTGCAGCTGATTTCCCTGTACTTAAACCAGAATATTCCCAACACAACACATCCTGAAGGCAGATAGAACAATGGACAACATGGCCAAGAAATAGTACGTGAGCTTCAGGCCTCTCGTTGCATAAAAGATGAGGAGGCATTGCCAAGGCTCACAATGAAACAGAGCAGAGGTGAGAAGTTTCCAAGCCTGGGAAACCTGTCAGGGGGCAAAACGCAGCCCTGAAGTTGATCTTCTTGAATGCTGACATGAGCTCCATGCAGATTTGCTTGAGCTCTTAAGCCTTGAAGTGAAGAACAGTATTTATCAAATATGCTGTTATAATTGGCAACAAGAATTTAGAGGCAAGGATGAAGCACAGAGAAACATTAGTATATCCTGCTTTGAGTTCCTGGCTCAGGCTCAGCCCTACCTCACTGAAGCCAGTGCAAATATTTGCACTGACTCTAGCAGGGAAGGAAAATGGCCTCTGTATTTCAAACACCCAGTACAGCCCTTGAGCAACTTGCACTATTACCACTTGCAATGGTATTTGCAGACTCATACCCCATCGTGCTGGGTGCTGAACAGTTGCCACAGCTGAAAACATCTGCACTCCTGAAGGTCTCCTGACAGGGTCTATCACAGACACAGACACGTGGTGTGTGTGGAAGAAGGAGGTGGTGGTAAATGCTTTGTCCCATTGCAAGTAAACATGTTATCTTACACAGAACAGAAGTCCCAGTAAAGGATAAGCTCTGTAAATGTAAGTTCCAGGGGACTTTGAAGGTAAGGGTAAAAAATTACCTTGGCAAGTCCAAAGCGAGTGTGGTTCTGCTTAGTCTAAATTCTGTAGGTTTTGTGTTCATAGCATAGTTTGTTAATTTGGATGTCTCCCATCCCTGTGCTTTTAGCTAGGGCACGAAGTATGTTATGGCAATAACGGAAATTTCAAGCTGATAAATATATTCACAAAATGCCATCTGGGAATAGTTTCTTTCCTCCCACAGTCCTGACAAAGACCCTGCCTGACAAGCAAAGCAGTCAGAGCCTTTCTCAGAGTATTTTGCATCATCCGAGCTGCAGCAAGTATTGGAGAGACTGCTCTAAGCCCCAGAAAACCCTGGGAACTTCTGCTTGGCTTCAACTTTGCTCACTGCGAGCTAAGCTACATCATGTCTGAAAGGTAACACAGCCCCTGAGGAATGACCACGCTCGTCTGACACCCACAGCTCGTTAAGCTGCAGCAACTCAGAGTCTGAGCTCAGGCTCCTGGTGTTTGGAGACAGTTTGGGGTAAGTCTGGGACAAATCCTGACAATCACAAAAAGTGCAGTGCTGCAGATGGCAGAACAAACCTCAGATAAAACCAGATTGCAAGAGCACAGAAAGGTCACACGTGGATGATGGAGGAGATCCTGGACACCAAAACCCAACAGCTTCCCAAGGCACCCACAGACCTGCACTTCTCATCGCAGAACAGTGTCTCGGCCAGGCTCGGTGCTGCTGACACGGGACAAGCCCCAGGCTGCTCTGTTTTGTAGGACACCCTTATCCATCCCCTGGGGCGCAGCACCATGCTGGAAGAACTCGGCTGCTCCAGATGATTTCATCTGTACATGCAGCTCTGCACCGCAAAATGATTCTTGGTCTTCTCCCCACCACACCAAAATATTAACCTCCTGGACAGGCTCCTTGAGTGCCAGGAGAGAAAAGAGGCTGAGCTGCCCTGCTCGAAGGGTCATGATCAGTGGCACAAGGTCTGGCTGGAGGCTAGTCACTAGTATGACTAGTGAGTCAATACTGGGGCCAGTACTGTTTAACTGCTTCATTAATGACCCAGATGATGGGGCAGAGTCTACCCTCAGCAAGTCGGCAGATGATACAAAACTGGCGGGGGGTGACTGATCACGCTCCTAAATTCTCCTCCAGCATCCTGCTTTTTTTTGTTTCAGGAGAGGGCTGGTCTGCTTTAGGCAGCCCTCAGCAATCCCTCTTCCAAGAGTCTCCCAATCTCCTTTCAAACTCATGTAAATAATTTGGATCCACAGCAACCTTCAGCAAGGAGTTCCTCTGATCTGCAGCCTGGACAGGGACACCGTCGGACCACGCCATGCTCTGGTGCTCTCCTTCCTCGCCACCAGCCAGAGAGTGTCACAGCTTTCTGCAAGGATGTTGACCAAAGGGTCCCGGTCTGTACCCCATCAATGGTGGGGAACAGGCAGCTGGAGGCTCCCCACAGCTGGGGACAAAGGGAGCACGCCACCACCCTCCATCTCTGTAACCCATCACCCACCGTCTCTATGTGAAACTCATCACAAAATAAAAAAAATTCTCAAAATAAAGTTTCTGGTTATGAATCCATTGGCTGGTTCTTTTGGTTTGTGCTCTTTTTTTGGAAACTTTTAGGGATTTTTCTTATTGCCCTTGTTTCCTTGTATTTAACCTATCTATCTATCTAAATGAGATATACACACGTATACAAATGTACATATACATAAGTGTACATATGCATAAATTGGGGAGCTGCATGGAGGCACCTGGGGGGGTGCAAGGCACCAGGGCTGGGTCTCTTCACTTTCTAGAACACAAAAGTTTCACAGAGCAGAGCAAAACTGATGAATTTTCTGAATACACATTTTTTGTCAAAAAATACTTTTTTTTTTCCACAGCCGGTGCCCCGAAGCTGCCTTCACTCCCATTTTTGCACTCTGCCATTTTTTTCAGAGAAGACAAACCTACTTGTATGCAGTCCCATGGTGCTCACACCCGCTGAAGAGCAAAGAAATCAACTGTGACTCCCTAGGTGAGACCTGTGGGATTTGCTCTGGCTGGCTTAAATACGGCTTTCCAGCTTTCTGCCCAGTGCCTGCAGCAGCGTGCGTGGCCAGGGCTGTTCCTGGTCCCCAGCCCGTGTCCTCCGCAGTCACCTGGGGTAAGTACGGGACGGGCTGCCTGAAGATGACAGACTAGAGATGTTCTTCCCCTGCAAGAACAATTTGCTTGAGGGCTTGCATCAGAACAAGAATTTACAAAAGTGTCTGGCAGAAACAACACACCGGCATGTTAGAAAAGTGTTAAGATGGCAAATTGCTTTGCTAAATATTAATTTTGATCTGATATATACAGATGGGCTTGATATGAAAAGCCACCCTAAATATTAGATCTTGATCAATAATTAAAAATTTTCCTCATTCTCTCAAGTGCTACACAAATAGAACATGTAAGTTTATTTCTATGATGACTGTACTCCCCACAGGAGCAAAGCAGGGGTCTTCAGCTCCTCGGCTTTAGGTTCTTTGCACCCTCAGTTACCTCTTTTGCTGTCCCAGTTCTCCCTCTCCCACACTGCTCAGTTCAGTTTCAGAGAGATTTTTTTCCCTCATCCCAGGGGCAGTCACCTCTAACTTTTGTCCCTACGTGACAGTTTCCCCTGAACAGGGATGCGGGTGTTTGATGGCTTCTGAGCTGTCTTTCAGGCCTGACCCTCTGGCCATGCAAAATCTTTATTTATTTATTTATTTTCCTGATAGCAGATGAGGTCTCAGAGTGTGTGCATGTGTGTGCAGATGCACTCTGGGACAAATCTTACTCAGTTTGTGCTCCTCAGTTATGCAGAATGTATTAATTTCTAGCTAAATAGAGACAAGCACATTTTCCCTGATCAGCTGTGGCAAGAGCTGAGGATGTGCTGCTGTGCCCACCAGCTGTTCAGCTGGTGCTTTTAAGTTGCACTATATTTAACTGCATTTGCAGAGAAGCCTGTTTGGAATATTTCTTTGGAAATCTCCCACGCCTGCCCCAGCTTCCTGCCACTGAGCATCGCAGCTGATCACCCGTGCTGCCGGGGCAGTGAGGCTGCCCAGGAAAGCAGGCAGCTTCCAGAGTGCTTAAACAGAGACCTGGTGTTTGCTGCTGGGTTTTCTAATGGCCTCAGGCAGACGAAACACCACTTCAGGTTCTCGGTCTTATTTGAGCCTCTGAATTTCTTCCTTTCCATTTAACCTTTTTGGCAGCTGTAAAGCACAAATCCATTTTCCTTCCATCAGGGTTGGTTTGGTTAATTGACTTGCAGGTTTAGCTGTTAAAGCTCTCTAAAGCATTATACATTTTGCCATACTTAAACAAAAAGGGAAGAAATCAATACAGAGTCACATATAATGGGGCTACTTCTCATCTCAGAGTGAGACGTTATCTCTTGTGGTCTGACCGCATTCAGTTCAGCACAAACATTGACCTTTCTCTGCCTTCACCTCTTTGCCCCTCCATCCCCTCTTCCCTATCCTGTCCGGGTGCTTCAGCCTTGCAGGGACCAGCATGGCCAAGGCCGCTCCTTCTACTGCTGCAGAGAGCAGCCAGCCCTGTTCCAGGGGCTGACCTCCAGGTCTCCATCCCACCTCTCCTCCTTCCCCAGGCAGGAGCACCCTGGCCCCAGGCTGTCATCCTACCTGCGCTGCTGAGAAGCTTTCGGGCATGTCCCAGTGGGCTAAGCATCAAATCTCCCGAAACTCTGGGTATTTAAATGTTGGGGACTACAGCTAGGGGAGACTTATTAAATGCTGCACTGCTCTTTCCTCATTACCTGCTGCTGTGCACAGCCCGGACAGTGATCCTGGGACTGGTCTGCTGTGGCTTTTCCCTGGTTGCTGTGATGGTTATGCATGAGGGCAGCAGCATATGGGTTTTTTTGGCTCTTGGGAGCCTGTCCTCCCAACACCTTTGCAGCTGGGGTGTGTGTGGTGTCTCATAGCAGGACTTTTATTCCAAGACACTGTTATTTCCAGACCTGCGGACCATCAGTGTGTGAGATGTCATCTTCCAATAGGACTGGGTGCAGCCCCCTGATCTTCATCCTCACCGGCATTCCCAGTCTGCCAATGAGCAGCTACTGGATGGCATTGCCTCTCTGCTGCCTGTACCTCCTCATGCTCCTGGGGAACTGCACCTTACTCTGGACGATAAAGACAGACCACAGCCTCCATACACCGATGTACTATTTCCTGTCCATGCTGTCCGTGGCAGACCTGGGCTTGTCTCTCTCCACCCTGCCCACTATGCTGGCCATTTTCTGGTTTGAGTCCACCTCCCTCCGTTTCGAGGCGTGCATTGTCCAGATGTACTTCATCCACTCCTTCTCTGCCATCGAGTCTGGGGTCCTGGTGGCCATGGCTTTTGATCGCTTCGTTGCTATTTGCTACCCTTTGCGCTACACCTCTGTCCTGAGGAGCTCCCTGATAATGAAGGTGGGGGGGGCAATCTTCATGCGGGGCATCTGTGTGGTGCTACCCGTTGCTGTCCTTATTAAGAATATGCCTTTTTGCAGGCCATGTGTCCTGTCTCACTCCTTCTGCCTGCACCAGGACATGCTGAGGCTCGTTTGTGGGGATGTCAGGGTCAGCAGCTTGTATGGGCTGACCGCGGTGATACTCACCAAGGGACTGGACTCCCTGACCATCCTCCTGTCTTACATGATGATTATCAGGGCCGTCTTGAGCATTGTCTCCCAGGAAGCAAAAGCCAAAGCCTTTAGCACGTGCATCTCCCATCTCTGTGCCGTCCTGATCTTCTACATCCCACTGATTGGCTTGTCCATCATCCACAGGTTTGGGACGCACCTGTCCCCCCTCACTCACACACTCCTGGCCGATGCCTACCTCCTGGTGCCACCTGTCCTGAACCCACTCGTGTACAGCTGGAAAACCAAGCAGATCCGCAGGCGGATCCTCATCCTGCTCTGCCGGAGAGGGACCCGGCAGCGGGTCTAGTCCCAGAGTGGCAATGCCCCAAAGCCAGTCTCTTCCTTCCTTTCCTCCCCAGACTGGTATTGCTCATGAGCAATATCATGATGATGATACTGCTCATGGGCAATATAATCTGGAGAAAATCACTCATATTCCTTCACTTCCCGGGAGAAACTTGTCACCTCTTCTGCAATACAGCTCTTTTCCTCTCCATGGAGGGATGGATTATGGCAATTCACATTATTCCACCTCCCATTTTGGGATGCCCCACTTCCCGGAAAGTCTGCAGGTGGGCAGAGCTGGTGTGGCCATATGATTAAGCTGTCCCCCCTGCAGGTGGGGAGAGAGAAGACTGCTGAGAGCAGGCTTTCGTCAAGGAATTCACTGCTAAGAGGTGAATGTGACCAGGCTTGGTCTCTGAAGAAACACAGTGTTGCCAGACTTGTGCTTTTAATTGTAATATCCCTATGTCTGTCCATTATATGAAACTGTCAGTTCCCAGAGTTACGTGATCATATGAGACCCCTCAGCTTTCATTATACAAATAATGTGATTCACATCTTTACAGTTATGAAGACAGGAACTAATGGCCTATGGACTGTAACCCAAGGACACACACGCAGAAAACAGTCCAGTCTTGTTGCAGGATCTGCAAGGGGAGTGTATGGTTTTTACTGCCTCATGATATCATCTGCTCTGCCTATAACTCTTACGGGAACATCACAAAAAATCTCTCCCCACCTCCCAGGTTATGATTCAAAAGAGGGTAGGTTGGTCTGGCATGGAGGTATAGGGTGCAATGGGCACACAATGCAATCCAAACACATCTTGCGACACGTCGTGTTATTTGCATATTGCCACATTTCCTTAGGGACGCATGTGACATATAAGTGACATGCTTCATATCCGGGCTGGCTGAGCTGTCCCTTTCAGAGCATCAGGCTGTCATTAGAGGACCCTCCACCCTGTCCCAATGCAATCTACCGCCTGATCAACCACCCTTGTCATTGTGTAGAATAATCCTCCCTGCAAGCCAAATCCCTGTGACTTTGTCATGTCTGCAGGGTGATACCAAACCATTTGCTCCTTTCTGCCCCAAATCAGTGCCTTCAGTCTTCCTCATGGGCTGGTTTCCTCTCTGGGCTATCTCAGCTCATCCCAGTAGCTGGGCGGTCAAGAAGGAGGGAGCAGGGTGAAAAGGAGGAGAAAGAGAAACCATGACCTTGCAGATGAGGGGGCAGCAGCCCCCAACTCATGGGAGAGAGTGTGCTGCAGTGATGCTGCAAGCAGCACTCATGCTGGGGAGGGATGAAGGCAGAGGAAACCACCGATTTCAGTGCAGACGATTGGCAGGGTCAGTGTCCAGCCATGCAAAGAAGAGCTACAAGGTCAGGATCAGGACTGGATCTTGGGATGCCCTGGCCATCTGTTAGCAGGTCCCAGCAAACTGGGAGATGCTCTGCGCTGCAGGCATGTGCTGGAGAGCTTCGGCAGTGAGAAAAAAATTGGTGTTTCTCTTTATTTTTTTATTTGTTTCCCACCCACTCCCTACAGCTCCAAAAGCTGCTTTGGCAAATGTACTGAGAGCTTCTCCCAGCTGTCCTAGGTGCTGCTATGGAGAATCCAAATGGCAAGGATCAGTACTGTGAAAGGGAGTTAGGTGCTTTTTCTTGGCAAGCATGAGAGAGTTATGGGAAAATTGTACCTGGGTTTTTTTTTCATCAGAGGAAGGAAGTGCTCCGTCTCTTCCACAGTCCCTTGGGTACTGTCACTGGGAGGTGCCAAGGAGTAAAACCAGCAAGAATAAATACATGGGTGCTGCTACACATGCTGCAAAGTGTCATGTTAGTCAGATGCTGGGAAGGGACTGGTGTCTGCAGGAGGAAAGACGTACTCCGTGCAAAAATAAAGGTGGAGGCAAGGCAAATGTGAGCATTTAACATGCAGACTCTGGGCCTCATGGTGAAAAGCTGCCAGAATTCTCTCCTGTATTTTTCTGGGGGTCTGTAGAGTAGATGCCAAAAGACAGGGAATTTGTGCACGTCCATTTGTGCCTGGTGAAATTGTCAAGGTGCTCCGATCTGCCAACAAGAGGTCAGAAGCTGGGAACCTAACCACAAAGACCCAAGTGCTCAGCAGTGTTACACTGTGCCATAACCACAGGCATGTTGTTGTGCGAGCACATGAAGGAGCAGTTTATCTTGTGCTTGAATGTTTTGCTAAATCTAGCGAGTCAGACTGGGCAAGCCATGGGGAAGAGCATATGTCGCTGTAATCAGCTCGTGGACAGTAGATAGCAGTTCCCTGAGGTACCGAGCAGTTCCCTTGGAGGTTAATGCAGCTGAAGCATGTCAGCTGCTGACAAATCTGGTGGCTGTTTGGAACCAACAGCCTCACAGGCAAAATCCACAAATGGGTGAAACTACGAGCTTTCCTCATTTCAGCCAAGCAGTGCCAATTGACACTGCGGCCCCGAGTCACCCAGCCCCAACCAGCCCGTTCGTCTCCTTCCGGGGATAGAGGCGATATGACAACTTGTCCTGCTGGCACTAATGGAGCTTCCCAGCCCTCCTGGAGGTGGCCTTTCACTCAAGGATAGAGCACAGCTAATGCATTGCAGTCCTGAAAGGTCTGTGTGATGCTGGGTAATGATATCCATAGTAATGTTAATTTGTATTTATCCTAAACACATCTCACCCACTTTACGGAGTAAGGTGGCCAGGTACCTTGCTGCCTGTTGATTTAGGTTTGCAATATGAAATGTGCTACCTTGAGGCTTGCATGCATTTGCCATACCTGCAGCTCCCCTAAACCCGGCTATTCTCCAGCTGTCTCTGAGTCACAGCGATTTGCTGGCTTCATTTAATAATTGACAGGACCACACGCCTTCCTAATGTTTGCTGTTTGCTTTTCTATGTTTGACTTTCCATCGACGGCGCCAAAAGCAATAATGTACATACCAATTTTTCTACAAGTGCTTTCCACCTGTCAATCCCTTTCTCTTATCTGCATTTGCTTAGCCCTGTACCTACATACTACATTTGCCATCACAAAAATTCCCCTTTGCCAGCGATCAGAGTAAGTTGTCAACTTCTACTTCACAGTAGCACCTTCACAGCCTGGTAAGTACAGTAGCTGTGATGATGCTACACAGGGATGTGAAAATAAACCATGTCCAGACACTGCCTCACTTGCTTCTTGCTCTGGTCAACATTTGTGTTTTGTACCCATCTCACATTTCAGTCGTGTGTGCAACTTTCCTACTGAAATAGCTAACCATGCACAGCCCTTGCAACAGATTCATTTGGTTTTGGGTTAACAGATTTCACAGAGGTTTTCTTCCAAGAAAGGGGGAAGGGGCTCTGCAGCAGCACAGCTTTCTTACTGGTAAAGCTTCATCTGCTCTGCAAGACATAAAAACTGGGCCCTAACTGTGAAGTTAGAGTCTATAGCCAAACTCTGAAACTGGGTCAGATCTGGGATACTCTGATGCATACCACTGAGATATTTTTTTCTTTTTGTTATTTTAGTAGCAACCATCCAACTCCTCTGCTTACGCATCTTGGGATTTCACTGTTATGAGGTCCTGTTAAGTTCCAGGGAACCTTGTAGTAAATCAACATGAATGGGGCGATCCTGAGAAGGGTTACACGTTCATTGGGAAAGTTTATTTTATCTTTGGAATTGGACATGGACTAATGTTCTGACCTAGTTTAAGTCCACAAAATCCTCTGTTTATGCCTCCATATCCATATGTTTGCACATTGCTGGACAGAGCCGCTTTTAGCTCCATGTAAACAGATTTCATACATTAATCTCAACCTTGAGAATGAAGTAGATCACAGTTGAGACCAAAATGAGTTGGACGTTTTAAGTACACAAAGTGGGACACCATAAAAGGGCATACAGCTTTTCAAAGTGCTGAGGAAAAACTCAAAAAATCCAGCTCCTGGGTTTCCCTAGATTCAGATCTGCATTCAGTGTCCCAAATTTGGGACTACATATGGGCCTGGGGTCCAAGCTCCCATGACAGTCAGAGGTGGTGAGTCAATGCAGTCCATGGAGCTGTGGAGCGCATCTGCTCTAAGGCGAGCTGAGATGTTCTGTAGGTTCAAACAAGAAAACTTCAAACTAAATCCTACCCTCAAAACCACATCCCAGGTAACAAACACTTCATCTTAAATTTCACCCAGTGGGT
>JAOBAS010000025.1:27281184-27296823 GCA_025311575.1 Elanoides forficatus
AGTGGGTGGGACCCATTGGAGGTGTTCATAGCTCTGTAGGTCATGCGTGAATAAATCCTCAGCTTTTGCCCCACAAGTGTCCTTCAAGAAGCTCAAGGTGGGTTATGCTGGGTGGGTTTCAGGATTTGCAGAATAATCCTAGTGTCCAGCTGTGGGAGTAAATGAGACATTACGGCTGCTGAGGCTGGCCTCATTGGATCACATGGGGACCTGACCAGCCCATGCCCACTGTCACCAGGAGATGGCTCTCCCATAGTCTCTTCTTCTTCCTCCTCCTCCTCTCAGCACCTTGGTTAAGCATGGTGAGTCCTGTGGCTTTTGGTCCTACCATTGTGTCCCTTCTTGCAGAGAGGGGGAGTTTATCCAGCCTCACTTAGAAACCCGTGAACCCACTTCAGTGTGAGGGATGGACCAGATGAAATCCCTTTTGACCAAATTGTCTATGATTTATAGGATTAGCACAGAATGGACAGCATATAACTGTAGCATCATGGCTTTGATGGTCCCTAGGGCACTTGGTTAGATATTCATCTCTGCTTCTATTGCAGGCTACTGCACTACTGACTCTGGGCTACAGTGCCCAGAAACTATTACCCAGCAACAGCAGCATCTTTAATCATCAAACATCCATCCTGATGTGCGGCAGTGACATTTCTGTCCAGCCTCTGTGCTCTGATCAACTTACACTTGCTAGAAGCTACTTCCTCTGTGTTGCAAAGGTGAAGAGATGCTTCCATGCACCCATATATATTCTGTGTTTTGTGCAAGTCCTCACAGATCCAGTCCTACCTTTTCTGATACCACCAGCCACGCTGAGCCTGATTTGGTCTAATTTAATGGAAATTTCCTTCAGTGCCTGCACTGCTCACACCTTCTTCCTCAATGAGTTTAGGCTGGTCTTGTGTCCCTGTTGCAGTGCTCTTCAGTGAATTCATCAGACTAGTGACCTCAGAGAAATACCTCTTTCCTCCTAACCTTGATAATGGAGAAAGTAGGAGCGGTGACTTTATCCAGAGATACCTGCATTGTCCTCTCAGGCTTTGACTTCGTTAAATACTCTTTTAAAAACCTGAGGGCAGAGAAGATGGCCTCTTTAGCCATAAAGGCCAACAACCTGTGGGACCTGAGTATACCCTGTGGCCAGCCCCACAGTCCTTGTGGTGTCTCATCTTCCAACCTCTGTGATGATGCTGGCCATCACAGGACAAGTGCCTCAGGGCCCTGAAACCAGCCCCTCTCCCATCGGTCTTCCCTGATTCCCCACTTCCCTGTCTCCTGCAGGGACTCGTGCTTGTGCACAGGCTGGGGAAACACCTCCGTGTGCCCAGGGCTGCTAGCAGGAACACCAGGCAGCAGGAGATGAGTAAACCAGCCTGTCCAAAAAGCAGAATTTTGGTCACAAAATCACTTCCCAAGGGGACGTTATTCTCAAAGGAACTGGAAGATTTATGAGCGCAAGTTCTAATGGAAATTTTCCCTGCAATCCTTTGAATTGCATGTCTGGTTACACTGGTATTTCTCCTTTGGATGGTTGCTCTGCTTCCACCCCACCTTTTTTGAGAAACCATTTCAGATATACAACCGGTCTGTGAAACAAACAAAAAATGTATGTGCATGAGCAGAAGCAAGATTCTGACTTCACTCAACAGCAGTTTATGAGTAACTGCCAATTGTCAAATCCCCTTGATTCTTCCCTGGGTCCCTTTTGAAAGCAGAGTCATCTGATAACATTTTCTCAATTGCCAGATTGAATTTCAACCAGTTCGATGATGTCACAGTGATTTATTTTGAAGAAATCATTGCAGAATAGCAACATAATGTTGTTACTGTGTCTTCATGCAGCTCTGCTCTCATTTTCTCACTGCTGTTACTGAGATGCCCATTGTGATATCTTCTTAAAATCATGACATTATAGCAGACTGATAAAGGTGAATGGACACATTTGGCCTTATCAGAATGAAACTACTTCAACCTACAGAATACAAAATATGTTGATGAGATCAAACCCCGAAGCTTTTCAACCTTTTCAAAATGATATTCTGGAATTTCAGTCTCTTTAAACCTTGCGAAACAGCGTGAAGACAAATGTGAAATCCCTGTGGCATGCCTGCACCATGATCCAGCCACCTTGATCCAGATGGGGCCAGGCAACCTGGAAACCCTTTGAATTAATTAATTGGCACTAGTCTTCTTTTTCTTTCTAAGAAGGAAATCCTCCTGCAGAGCAGACCATGGCTGTTCCTGCCCCCAGCAAGTGCCTGGATCCATTTGATACCGTTTTAGGCACTTGGGGATGCACCTAAAAGTGAAGTGTACTTTCCACACACACTTTTTTTGTTGTTTTTGGGAAAACAGTGGTCTCTCTACAGCTAATGCTATGCCCTCTCCTTCTGCCAGCCATTCCTCGTGGAGCTGTGCTGTGGATGGCGAGCACGAGGAGGCAGAAATCATGCTTGTAAGGAATTCCCTAAGGAACAATGGTTGTCGAAGAGTTGCAGCATGCACTACTGAGTTTGGGGATCAGGCACTGCTCTCATTGAGGTCACACACCAGCGGCGAGTTTCATGGCTTTACCTCGACATTCCTTCCCCATCAGGGTAAATTTATTGCATCCCAGCTGTTATTTACAGCCTTCAGACAATGTTATCCTGCTGGTGGAGGTCTGGAACATGCTGTACATGATGCTCTGAGTTTGTATTTTAGCAAATTACATGCAGGTCGCATTGACCTACGTTCACCTCTCAGTTGTCTCTGAATCACCTCTATCCACCAGCTTTGCTTAATATGGGAAAATGAAATACAGGGCTTTGCAATGTTTGCAGATTTCTCTGGGATTGTTTGATTTTCCACTGCGCACACTAAAAGCAGAGAGTCTGCTGCCTCTGTGACAGGACTCCCTGTCCTTTTCGCATTTTCTGAATCTCCCCATTGTATTATTTACCTGATGTACCAAGTCAGGCATTAAATATGTCAATGTTTGCCTGTACAAGAGCTCATTCACTTTTGCAGGTTGGAGCGCCGGTGACCGAGGATCTCGTGTGTGTCACTCATGGCAGCACAGGAAATTGGTTGACATCACTTCACTTCACCCAGGGGTTTTGTAATTATTTCAATTAAAGACACTATTTTTCTGCTGAAGCAGTCTGGGTGGCTTAGCATCTGAATGAGCTGCAGTTGTACAGGCTTAAAAGTGTTCCGTACAGGTTTAACTGCTCTGCTCCCTGCAGAAGATCATGCTGGAGTGGCACCGTCTGCCTCTCTCATTTCTTCCAAGCTCTGTGTTGAGGTCACCCTGGTGATCATAAGGTGGTGAAGTTAAAGTGGTCCAGCTTTAGGATGGATAATAGAGCTGGAGACTGTAGTGCTCTGGCAAAAGACTGATTTCTATTAACAACCACTGAATGAGGATTTTCACTTGAAAAAATGTATGAGCAATAAGGTGAACACTGAATACAGAAACGCAGCTGTACAACAGAACCTGGGAGAGTTTGGGAGAGTCCAGGGGACTCGTCTGTCCTCCCTTCTTCTGTGCACATGCACAGCTGCCCCTGACCCAAGTCCTGCCCAATGTAAGTCCCTCACGCACTTACTGCAACCCCAAACTGCAGCCTGACCAAAGCCTCCCTTCTCTAGCCCCTTCTCCATCCTTCCCTAGGACTTAGGGACATAGTTTGGTGGTGGACTTGGTAGTATTAGGTTAACAGTTGGATTCCGTGTTCTTAAGGGTCTTTTCCAACCTAAATGATTCTATCATTCTATGCTTCTATGACTTCCCACCACAATCAAAGCCTAGCCCCACAGCATGCTTCTCCAGCATCTACCCACACCTTTCAGGCCAGGATTGCAGTCCCAACCCCAACAATTCCACTGTCTTCAACCACAACCCTCAACACACACACAGAGCAGGGATCAGCAAGAGCTGCCGCCTGCAAGGAGCTACTGGATCTTAAGTGTCTAACCCATCACCCCTCCCCGGGGTGGTTAGCTGGCGCTACAAACTCATCCCTGGAGCTCAGCAGGAGAGGGATTCCCCTTAATGCTAAAGCCCAAGGGACATCCCAAAGCAGGAGAGCTGCCTGGCACCAGGGTTAGGTGGTCCTTTGGGGAATCTGTCATAAGAGCAGCTGGTCCGAGTCCAGGTCCTGCCGAGCTCTTTTCCTCAGTGCTATTTTTGAGCCTCAGTAGATGGCTGACTTGGAAAAACATTGCGTCACTGCTGGTGACGTCAGAGCTGCTGGTGCCAACGCAGTCAGCTGCTCCTTTGGTAGGAAGTGGGCAGGACAGCCTGCCAAGGAAAAGACATCCCTTCTGGGCTGCAAACTCTCCTTCCAGGCAGCTGGGATATTTTTGTCCAGCTCAACACAGCCACTGGAGCAAAAAAAACCCTGTGTATGATCAAACAGCCTTTGCATTTTTGAAACTTTTTGAAGCAGAGAAGGATGGGGGACATGCCTGCCTTCCTCCTCTGCTCCAGATCTGCAAAGTCTGGAGCAACCCTGAGGGACACTGCTGGGATGGTGGGAGGTGAAACCTCCACAGCACCAGCCTTTGAGTCTCACCTTCCAGTTCAGACCTGTGTGTGGACACACAGACAGTGAAATCCCTCACTAGGAGAAAAGAAGAAAGCCAGAATTGGTGCCAGTGTGGTGATTTCAGGTAGCAATGGTGCTCTTGTTCCGCTGGATCTTCCTAAACACTTTCCTATTCTTTATTTGCATATCTCCAGTGAGCATTACCTTCATAAATGTTATGAGCATGCTCATTTTGAACGGGGTCTTGTAAAGGCTTTTACACAGGAGGACCAAGCCCCCCTACCTTTCCCTTTCTTCCTCGCCATCCCTTCTCACACTCCTGTCAGTACTCACACACTGAACTCTGGCCTGTACAGTAAATATGATTAGAACTGGCTTAGGCTCAAATTATAAACATTTCCAGCAAATAGACTGATGTGTGCCAAGTGGGGTTGTGTTCCCCCTTAGCTGTAGTTCTGGGAAAGCAGTTGTTTTTTTTAAGATGGGAACACAGATGAACAGATCCTGACACCCTTCCCTATATACATGCAATACCTGTGCTTTTGGGAAAAGGGATTAAGCAGAAAACTAGCAAGAATGACTTGATGGGAGCACAGTATGGAAACATCACTGCAGGAAGCTTGGTGGATGTGGGTGAGCCTTGAGACACAGATCGGAGGGAATCATAAGATTTTGAGCATATCTGGTACAAGATGAATTTATATTACACTATAAAATAGGTATGGGGGTGATTCAAGCAAGATCAGTGTTGGGCATTTTATCGTGGCTGCTGGAAGCCTGAGGCCTTTTTCTCATTCAGCTGCGGGTCTGCTGGATAACCCCAAGCAGACGTTTTCATCTCCAAGCCATTCCTTTGTCCCAGCAGACCCTATGAAACCCCTCTCTCTGTGCCATGCATACAACCGGGCTGCTTGGCACACTGGTCTTGAGAGGGCCTTCGAGCATGACATTCATGCTAGAAATACATTTTCATTTTGGCACAGGCGAGATAGGTAACGAGAGGAAATTTTTCTCTCTGGCTGTTCCTAGCAGCGATGGTGCAGTTTGCAAACCAAATCATTGCTTCCAGCTGCACAGACACAGGTTTGCTGAACACAGTTTGTCTGCAGCCTCTCAGTGCAGGAGGCTGAACAAGTAACTCTGGAAACTGCCTGATACATAGAGTAAAACAGTGGCAGAGAGTCCCAAGGGAAAGAAACCAAATGTGCCAGGGTGCGTGAAAGATGAGTGTGTGCATGCAGCTGGGCTGAGTAGAGCAGGGAAAGAGATACCGTGTCATTTCCACAGATGGATGAATCCAAAAAGATTAAAGGTTATACCTTTTCTGGAGAGTTGTGGAAAAAGGAGCCTGGCGAGGGTATCTCACCAGTGCCTTTGCCCTGAGACAGGATCAGCTCAGCTGAAACCGTTACTGAGAGACATTGAGGAAAACCATCTGTCACCACCATGGTGGTGACTCCATGACCATGCCGACCTGCTTCACTGTCCACCCCTTGCCTAACCTCAGGTTTCCTTCCTTCCAGTTCAGCCCATGACACTTTGTCTTAGCCTCGCAGCCTGGTTACTCCCATCCTGCAGCATCTCTTTGCTTTGCTGCAGGACACTTTCCTCTCCCTGCTGCCTCCCAGGTCCTGCCTTCACTCTGCACCGTGGCATCTCAGCCGCTCTAAACCCGTCACACCACATTTGGGTTTTGTGCTTGTCATGGCCAACTGTGACGGAACTTTCACTTTCCAACATAAAGACTTCTGGCTAAAGCTTGTTTGCTCTAAAGACCATAAGAACTATTCTACTAGATTGAACTAAAGGTCCCTCCATCCTGCCTTGAAGAGTGGCTATTAATGGCCATTTAGCAAGGTAATTTACAGTTTATCCTTCCCTTGGCACATGTCCCAGCATCTAGCAATCAATTTAGAGGTTTCCTGAACAGGAGGCAGCACCTCAGCCATCATGTTTAATAGAAATCAATTAATCTCTCACCTATGGATTTGTCTAATTTTTTAAATTTATATATACTTTGGGGTCCCACAACATCCAGCAGTGATAAGTCTCATAATTTCATTATAAGCTCTTTAAAAAGGTACTTCTAAATTTTTTTAAAATCTTCTGCCTGATATTTTCAGGGTGCATCCTCCCCCTCCTAGTTCACATAGTGTGAGAAAAGGTGAAAAATCATTCCATATGTATCCTCTCCTCCCTATTCATTATCTTATAGATCTTTCCTGTACTGCTTTATTGTCTCTTCTCAAGGCTGAAGAGTACTTTTCCAATAATCTCCACTTCCACAGGAGCTTCCCTGAAGTGGTCAGGCTGTTGGACTAGGTGATCATTGTAGGTCCCTTCTAACGGAATTTTCTATTCTATTCTATTCTATTCTATTCTATTCCATTCCATGCCTCTGAGCATGCTTGCTCCAGGATGTTTGCTAGCTTCAATAGTTCTTCTTCCTCTGTTTTTTTTTCACATATGGCACACCTAGAGATAACAAACCTCTGCCAGAACCATTTGGATGAGTGTCACGAAGGCTTGGTGTATTCAGCCATAAGCCTGGCCACGAGGTTTAACAAACAGGTAGCTGTCTTACTTAAAATTAATGCTTGTAAATTAATTGTTCTTTGGCACTGGGGCCACCCAGCACCAGGCAGTCCAGGATTATGCCAACAAACCCTCTAGCCTCTAAAATGAGGCAGTGATATCATGCAGACTCCTGAACCCCTGCCTGGAAGTTGCTGAAGCGCAGGTTGGCTCAGGTCAGCAGCATGCCAGGGACCGTGATAACAATTTACTGGTGGCCATCATGGGCAGTGCCCCAGCACAGTCTGGTTTGTGACTACAGAAGTATCTCTTGGGTCCAGTGGCTGTATTTACTACAGATACCTCATATGAGAGTGGGCAAACCGATTAGCTCTCCTGTGTCTTGTTTTGGCAGCCACAGAAATAGGGGTTAATAGCAATTTCCATGTCACAGCTGAGGTGGCAAAGATAAACTTATTACCACAAGACATCTAGATACAACAGGCTTCTGGGCCATCTGAGAGGATATCCGCTAATGTGTCTGTGTTTGGCATTGTAATATTTAGTTTGTTTTTATTGTGTAATATATTATGATTTTAATTAAACATTTCGTGTCTCACTGGTCATGGGGGATAGCTAGAGCTTCACCTCTGTTACTCCCTTGGAGAGATGCTGCAAGCACTCTTCTTGCAAAATTTATTATTATTTGCATTACAGATCCATTCTCACAATAAAAATTACGTGTATTGCCAGCATGCTGCAGCATTGCCAGCCATAAATCACAGGGAGCTATAAACATGTCACCCAATAAACTATCAGGAGAAAATCATGCCTGCTGGGAGAGCATCATAAATGGAAAAGATCATTTACTTCACACACTATTTTCACTGGTACGCCTCATGCTGTTTACGCACAGGGAGCTTGGACTCTGCGCGGCTCCTGGTTGATTGGACAGGGTCAGTCCACGGGGCACGTTATAAGCGCTGCCCTCCCGATGCCGGGATGCGGATGCAGGTTATTCTTCTGCATCACAACGGAGTTGTGCTGCCTGCGTAGGTCGTAAAGCCCCTGGGCCCCTGCCACCACGCTCGGTAAGTACCCTGGGCAATTAGCAGCCTCTCCATCATTGCACTTCTGTTTTACTAGTCTGGTAGCTGCGGTTTATGGGGCTGGACACCAACACGGGTGGGGAGGTGTGCCTTCGAAGCACCGCTCGGGAAGTCTACAGCATTCCAGAGGACCCGCTGGGTTGGATGTGCTGGAGAAAGTGGGTGGCTGTAATTTCAGGCAGAGCTGGCATCACAGCACTGCCAGGGAAGATCTAGCTATCACGGTGCCGCTTGCCATTGTGCTGTGGGCTTTGCGCAAGAGTCAGCCTGTTCCTCCACCTTCTAGTGACCTGGCTTAGCTAGTGGGAATGGCACGTTCCTGTCCTTGCCTGGAAAGTCAAAGAAATTCATCTCTGTGGGTGCTGCATCCCCAGAGTCCCTTTGCTAATCCTCCTCCTTTCACCGAGCGGCTGAGCCCTCGCTTGGATGCTTGAGTTGGCAGCAATGCATTTGTGAAAATAGCAACATCTCCTCTTGGGAAAAAAGCAGATCTCTTTGTACCATCCTTCCCCAGCCCCGGCTCCCAAGCCCCGGCTCCCAAGCACCCACTCTTGCCTACCCTCAGAAGAACTCTTAAAGCACAGTATTTTGCTTAAGTTATTGGTGAAAATCAAAGACAGAGGCAAGAAATGAGGTATTTTGCTTAAGTTATTGGTGAAAATCAAAGACAGAGGCAAGAAATGAGGAGGTGGCTTTTGAGGACTGGAGAAGGAGGGACGGCACTGTGCCCTCCGTGAGGCAACTGCTTTCGTGCCTGACCCCTTCCTCCAGGCAGTCTGGAGTAAGTCCTGGGGAGCAGAAACGCCTTGGGCACTGAGCAGGCGGACAGTTTTCTGTCTCTGGTAGGACGCTTTTCTAGGCTAGCAGCAAACACAGCCGGGTGCTGCCATTAATCTTTAAATTCATATCCTCCACAAACGGAGGTTTGTTTCTTCATCAGGGCTTGGCTGCAGTGTGAAAGGTGTAACTGCTGTCCCACAGTAGTCAACTGGGAGGTGTAACGTTTATGTGTGCTATATGTTATATACACACATATGAATGTACATAAACATAAATAAGCATGCATACTTTTTATATATTTTATATATTCTATGTATTTTATACATTTATATATATTATTTATAGACACACTTATATATATTCACACACACATAAAACATGGAGGGGGAAAAAACGGCTTGGAGGGGGATCTGTATCTGTAATGCATAGGAGCACATAACAAACCAGAGTAGCTCAGAGAGGAGCAGAGTTAGTAAAATCCAATTCTCAATAACTTCCTATAGCATGGTAGGGGTTGCCGGTGTCTAACAAAGTCAGGTTTGCATTAAGGTTTTCTTGTAGGAGGAGCATCCCTTACAGATCCCAGATAGTTCTCACCAGTCCTTTCTTTCCCACCGTGCTCTAACAGTCTCTCCTCTATCCACCTCCATATTCCTGGAAACCTCTTGAATCTCAGTATCTGTAAGAGTTCTGGATATCTGCCAGATGCTGCTGTACGGGAGACAGTTAGACAGACAAACAGGCACGCACACACTTGGTTTTTTAATTTTTTTTAACCCAGCCTCCAGATGAGACTGAATTGCAGGAGTCTGCAGTTTAATTCTCGCTGCTCAGATGCTGTTGGATTGGCAGAAAGGGACAGCTCTTACCTTTGGGGAGCTCCAAGCTGCCATTTAGGACCCAAGGTACCTCTGGACAGTTTCCTTTTGCCAAAGTCAACCACTGTTGAAGCATTAGGGAAAGTGCAGGCTGCCCATCCACGTCAGTGCCATCTCACGCACTGACGAGGCTCTCCTGCAGAAGGGCTGTGACTTGTCCCTTCAGCAACTGCCACGGCGGGGCTACGTGCTGCCCAAGGTGATTCCTGATGCGAACATGTAACTTTACAATGAAGAGAAAGTGGCCCTGCCTGGAGGAAATGAAATTACTTTGGGTCTTCCCCAGTTCCCATCAGTTTTGTGTTGCTTTTGCCCTGGAGCAGGAAGATGTTTATCCTTGCTGAGCTTTGGGATTTATTGCCACATTAGACTCTCAAGCAGGCTGAGTCTAATGGAGGAAAATCATATTAAGAATGTAATAAATACATCATGGAAGATATGTTGTGTTTAGTCAAAAATGAACTGTGTCATAGTAAACCCTCTTGCTCATAATTCAGGCACTCTTTGACCTGCTTGTTTTGTATCCTACAGAAGGTGCATTAAGACTGAAGCCACAAATATTTCTTTTCCTTTAATTAGCTCTTGTTTTGCACATTCACTGCTTTCCCCCATCCACCCGGCCTGTCATTCTGTCACAGAAGGCACAAAAAGGGACCCTGTCAGCCTCTCCAGCATCTCTGCTAGGGTGTATTGTCACATGCAGTGTAGGAACCTGGATTATGCTGAGATGGCCGAATCCTCCAAGAGGACTGAAACCTATGGTAAGATCAGAGGCTCAAAGTTTCATTGGATAATTCAGGTTGGAGAGACTTCAGAAGATCTCTAGTCCAACAACCTGCTCAAAGCAGGGCCAGCTATGAGGTCAGACAAAGATGCTCATGGATTTGTCCAGGTGGATCTTGAAAACTTCTAAGGATGAGGATGCACAACCTCTCCGGGCAACCTGCGCTGATGCTTGACAGTCTTCATGGGGAAACATTTCTCATTATATCTAGTCTAAACCTCCCTTGTTTCAACTTATACCTGTTGTCTCATCCTCCTGCCATGCACTGCTGTGAAGAGCCTGGCTCAGCCTTCCTGTAGGTAGGGAAAGGCTTCCCCTACCCTTGCTGTAGGTAGGGAAAGGCTGCTCTTGGGTCCCTGCAAAGCCTTCTCTTTTCCAGGCTGAACAAGCCTCTTTCCTTGGTCTCATACCCTAGGGCATCTCTCCAACTCCCATCCATCTCTGTGGCCTTCTGCTGAACTCACTAGAGTAGACATCTGCTAGATTTCTGTAAAGGTCTCACCCACTTCATACACTTGATCCCTGCACAAAAACTCTGCTATATCCCCTGTACCCCTCCTCTCTGATTTGGACCCAGAGACTTTCCATGAATGCCTCCCTAGTGCTTCTGAACCTGCAACTTCTTGTGCTTTGGCTTGCATTTGCCTTATTAACAGAAGTCACAGGCACCACACAAGTGGGATTTTGCTCATTTATTTCCCTTCACCTGATAGTAAGGTAGATTATGAAATGAATAACAACTTGGATGTGAAAGCCACTGAAAATCCACCTTACCCTGGTGGCCATCTTCTGAGCTGAGAGCAGCAGCGTCTAAGTGCCTGATTCTGTTATATTTTGCATTTGTTTCCAATGTTGATTTCTTAACTAAGAAGTCAGAGTTAAACCTTCACCATTTTCATGTCCTTTGATGTCCAGTTAGCATGAAAAAGAAACCAGCTGCTTAGCAGCTTAGTCTTGATTGGGGTGGCCACAGAAAAATCATTTGCTCACTCAATAGAGCATCTCAACCTGTGGAATTTGGGGACAACTGTAAAACAGTAGCACTCACCAGGACTGTTTTCACTTTCATTTTAAGAAAAAAATGTATTTCTTTTTTAAGAAAAAATGTCCATCCTTTTCCTTCATTTTATAGTTTAACGAATAAACAAGGGTGTAGTCATATGTGACACTATGGTAATTATAACAGTGTCCTAAGCAGCATGGGGTCATCTGCATAGGTTGGTGGGGAGGTGGAGGGATGTGGCACTTGTCATTACCCACTTCTATGTTCAGTGGAGAGTCCAACTATGTGCAGTTTTTGTTGTTGATTTGTTTTAGGTATAGGTCATGTGAGAGCTGAGCTGGGATGGAGCATGACTCACATACCACATGGGAATTCAATGGCTCCTTCTATCAGCCTTCAGCTTTCCTCATGATGGGCATCCCAGGCCTGGAAGCCCTTCACCACTGGATTTCCATCCCTTTCTGTACACTGTACCTTATTGCTCTCTTGGGAAACTGCATGATCCTATGCATCATAAAGAAGACCCAAAGTCTTCACGAGCCAATGTACTACTTCCTCTCCATGTTGGCAGTCACTGACCTGGGCTTGGTTCTATGTACACTGCCTACTACGCTGGGCATTTTTTGGTTTAATATGCGAAGAATTGGGTTTGATGCTTGTCTCACTCAGATGTATTTCATCCACATACTGTCCTTCATTGAATCCTCTGTGCTCCTGGCAATGGCATTTGACCGCTTCATTGCCATCTCCCATCCACTGAGACACTCATCCATACTGACCAAGACGACTGTCATAAAAATAGGTCTGGCAATTATATTGAGAGGTATGGTCTCCCTGCTTCCCATACCCTTCTTGCTCAAGAGACTAACCTATTGCGGGAAGACTGAGCTTTCTCATTCTTTTTGCTTCCATCCTGATATAATGAACCTAGCATGTGCAGATATAAAAGTCAATGTCTTCTACGGTATGATTATCCTCTTATCAACAGTGGGGATGGACTTCATCTTCATTGTGCTGTCCTACATCCTAATCATTAAAACTGTTATCAGCCTTGCAACCAAGGAGGAGTGTCTCAAGGCTTTGAATACATGTGTTTCTCACATCTGTGCTGTTCTAGTGTTCTTCATCCCAATGATTGGACTGTCCATGATCCATCGCTTTGGAAGGAACGTTCCTCCTCTGGTTAACACTTTGGTGGCCTACACCTATCTTATAATTCCCCCTGCTCTCAACCCCATTATCTACAGCATAAAGTCCAGCCACATCCGTGAGGCTTTGCTCAGGGCACTGCGGAGGAAGAGTGAATCTGTCTGGTAGCTTCCTCCACCAGTTCTGCCAGAAAGTGCTAGTGGACTGGTTTCTTGTTCAGAGCTAGTGGACTGGTTTCCTGGTGCTCCATCCACACAGGTCACTGCTGGATGAAAGAGCTGCAGATCCACTCGGATGCTGTCCCTCAACCCAGCGCTGTGATCTTCCATGTTTTGTCCTAGCATGATGCTTCCATCCCTTCCAGCAGCCTGCAAACACCCCAAGCATTAATGTCAGCGATATATACAGATGGAAGCCTCAATTAGAGGGAGTCAATAAAAAAAAAGGGTTGAATGACTTTATCTTCTCAAGTCATGCAACGAGGTGGATCAAGGAACCTCTGCAACACATGTTATGCAAACTCTAGTAGCCAGATAACAGCATGTAAGCTTCACTCAGACTCCCTTGTGTGGGGTCATCATTCCCGCATCACATGTAACAGCATAGCTAACTCAGGCAGCAAGCTCAACAGGACAAGGCTTGGGCCAAGAGTTTGGAGCCACTCTGACTATCCCAGTCATTAGTTGTTCAACTGGAAACATCCTACAAGATGGAGCTCAGCTCCAGAGGCTGGGCACAGAGCATTTTCTGAAGATTAGGTGCTGTTAAGTGGGCCCGCAGCACTCAGTCCTCCTTAAAAAAAGGCTCAGCCTTCATCTTCATCTGCTTCTAAAGTGCCATACACATCTACAGTGATGGAAACAGTGCTGCTTTTGCATCTCTTTTTGATGTCATCAAGTCTTACCATCTTGCCAATATTCTAGCCGTTGTTTTGCATTGAATGTAATGTATGTATGCAATATCTTCAATAAAAGACATCTATTAATTGTAAAAGGTCAAAAGACTTGATGAAGCCATTTTTTTCCTGTTAATACGATGCAGAGATATTAGGCTGGAGTTGCTTAAAATCTTCAGGATTTGCTGTAGGTGGGCACAGGATTGTATGAATTAGGTGTGCATCAGGATGGTGCTTGGGGCCTGGTGTGGCTAGCTCTCTTGCTGAAAAAAAAAAGGGGTTTCAAAAATATATTAGGAATGGCTAAACTTCCTGACACTAAGGACCACGTACTACAATCTTCCAGCTGAGACCTGCCAGGTACTGACTGTACCCCTCAGAGGGATGGGAAGAGGAGACCTCCAGGGGCAATCCACAGATGGGAGGTGACAGTGTCTCCCAGCATCTTATTGCTCTGCTGTAGGATGGGTCTAAGCCAGGCACACAGAAAGATTTCCTGATCCTCCTGGCTTGCATGCTCCCACAGACAGAATAAAATGGCCCCATGTTTCATGCCTCCAAATTATGGAGCTGTATTTTTGTTGATTTTAAGCCATATTTTGGCCAGTCTTGACAGCAGTGGAGAATAAGAAGAAATGGTCAGTGTTCACCTTGGAAGGGTGAAGCAGCAGAAGGTATTGCACCAGAACTGGCCTTGTTTCTGCCTGCTGCTAAGCACTTCACACTTCAGACTAACCCAGGATTAGTGTATTTTTCTATTCTGCTCTACACATAACAGTACCTGGAATAGAGAGAAAAGAATAATGAGGGAACATCTCCATAAAAATGTAGAAAGGGAGAAGGGACGATTCCTGAGGGGAGGATTCCCAGGCCACTGTTTGTTTTGCGTTGTGCTAGTTATTTTGCTGAGGATCCCAGTGGGCCCTTGCACAGAGTGAAATACTGCTCAGCAGACCATCCCCAGAACCTCTGCCTGAGCGTTGGCACAGCGGGTCTTGGGGTGGAGTCCCGTTTGCATTGAGATAGCACCCAATGGGAGTACTCTTTGCTCAAAATATCTAAGGTCTGACCTGGTGCTTGTAGCCAGCTATTATCAGAGGAAAGATTAAGATAAGGGAACAAACACAACTTTCAGCAGAAAAGCCTAGAACAGAACTTTGCTGGAAAGATGCTTGGCTTGCAGAATTCTCACACAGCACTGCTCCCATTCTGAAAACTTCCAGAGTTTCTCCCTGAACATCTGTGCTTCCTGGTTACAGCCATTTGCTGAAACAGCAAAAGCCCAAGGAGCCTCTGTCACAGCAAGCAAATGTTCGGGGCGGACAGCCAGGGAGGAAATATGTGGGAGATTTATTAGCACAGCTGGAGACCATGGTGGAGTGAGGCTTGCGCTGCCTTTGGTGTATCTTCATCACCACTTCAGCAGAGCTTCATCTGCTGCCCCATTTGCTTCCCAACCTGTGTAGCTGGAGGGTGCCAAGCAGATGCTCAAGATTTGGGAACCTCTATATAAGGTACTGTCTTTTAGGAACATATGTTCAAAAACCTTTGTGGCTGCCTCTGGGAATGGGAAACTTAATTGTGGTTTAACATCTGTGTGAGAGAAAAAAGAGAGAGCTGAACCACTTAAAGCTGCTAATTCCTATTCTGTGATGCCCTGAGCTCTCCACTTTGTACCATGGGGTCACTTACAGTACTTGCCAATGGATTTATTTCCTATGAGGCACAGGAAGAGCAGTGTGAGATGTATCAGAGGCATCTCGAGGAGAGGAGTGGAGAGGAGAGGAGAGGAGAAGGAGGAGAGAAGGATGGGAAGGAGAAGGGAAGGGAGGAATGGGAGATGGAGAGATGGAGAAACAAAGAGAGGGAGAGAGGGGGAAGAGGAAGGGGAAGGAGAAGAAAGCCAAGGAGAAGGAGAAAGAAGGAGAAGGAGAAGGAGAAGGAGAAGGAGAAGGAGAAGGAGAAGGAGAAGGAGAAGGAGAAGGAGAAGGAGAA
>JAOBAS010000025.1:27360426-27386235 GCA_025311575.1 Elanoides forficatus
TGCCACTCCCAGCTGCCTGTGAGCCCCATGGGGACTCAGGGGGAGTGTATACATACCACCACCTCCCTGCTGGTGTTCCCTCAGGTTCAGAGGCAGATATCCTCATTGCTGGCTGTCACGGGAGCTGGTGAGTTATTCGCAGTAGCTGTCGTTCAGCAGGTTTCTGTGGCTGAGGTGCCTGATCTGAACTAGAAGGTAAAATTCTGCAGTCGGGATAAACTCCCCTGGACCACTCCAGTCTGAAGCTTTAGGCTCTGAGATGAGAAACACCATTTTCCAGGCAGGGTTTGTCATGTAAATGCTGCTACTTTGGCTCCAGAGTCCTCTGACCTGAAGGGTGTGCTACCTGCAGCAGCTACCTGCAGGAGAGTTTCCCAGGCTCCACCTGAATTAACATTTCATGCAGGAGATCATAGCCTGGCTCTAAAAACCTGATATCTACCTCATGACCTCATGCTGTCTTTCATGTATAATTCCCAATAAGGGGACTGAGATGTGCATTCAAAGCAGAAGACTATCAGCAAAGGTTTCTGCTGTCATCACCAGACAGGTTATTGCCAGTCAAAGCAGCTGGAGACCGAGCCCTGACCATCAGTTGTCTGCGAAGGGTGCATGGCTCTTCTTCACATTTCAACTAGTTTGGCTGATGCTGCCCTCACGGGTGGCTTTGCTGTTTCTCTGGAAATACTGCAAATCACCTTCTGGATCAGGATGAGCAACTTGCAGAGGAAGGGGAAGCGCAGACAAGAGTCCCAAGGTAGCACCAAGGAGGAAGACTGCAGCAGTCCCTGGTGTGCACAGAGACGACTCTGCATGCACAAACCCTGCGCACGTTGGGCCACTGGAGCATTTGGGTTGGTTTGGTGCGCATCTGGTGGCAGATCTGGCCAGCTGAGACCAGAATAGGAAGACGTGACACAGCGTGGGGCAGATTACACTAGGGCAGCACTGCTGGGTTCTATTTCACTCAGCTGTAGTGCAAATGCTCCCCCCCCCATTATGCAGCAGGGCAATCCTTGGGCTCTGACATGAACAAACACTGAGAGTCCTGAGCTCCTCTGTGCAAACTCTGCCAGGATTGCACAGCTTTCCTACCAACAGCTGTGCTCTGCCTTAGACCTTTGCATCTGACTTTGCTTTAAAATTCAGTGGCTGTTCGGCCTCGCTGGCACACGGTTGTTCCCTGAGATCACCTACTCTGCGGGGTGCTGATCTTCCATGCTGCTTTGTTTTGCACAGGTTCGTGGATCATCCTTTCATATTGATGTGATGCAGCCAACAGTAAACAGCCTTGTTGACCTGGTTGCTGTGCAAGCGTTCCCTGCCTTGCAGGGATCCTAGTCTGCTGCCATGCAAAATGTGGTGTGAATTAGTGAGGAGAGAGGTGAGGTGGGTACTGAAAGATAGCATGTCATATAAAATCAGCGTCAGTCAGTCCCGACTTGTCTCCTGCCTCATATGCTTTTGGGTGCTACAGAACAAAAGCACAATAAATAACAGCAATTGGAGCTGGAGGGGCTGGATTCCTGGGTGCTTTGCCAAGCTTTTTCACCAACTTGTGAACTTTGGTAGATCTCTTTGCTGGATTTCAATATCTGAGGCTACAAAATACACCTTTTAATTTAATTTATTGCTTGATTTGTAGTCAGTATCTCAAGCACACTTCCCTGGCATGTGGGGGATTGATTTTTTAAAACACTTTGGGATCCATAGAAATGAAGTGCTCTAGGGAACTCAGGTAGGTTTTTCTGTATTATGAACTGTGCTCCCTACATCTTCTATTTTCACTTACAGGGAAAGGAGCCCAAACTAATTCAGATATCAACCCACCATGGTGGCTATCAATCAAACCAGCTTACAGCCTGCCTCATTCCTTCTGCTGGGCATGGCAGGGCTGGAGGACCTGCACACCTGGCTCTCCATCCCCTTCTGCCTGGTGTACCTCGCAGCGCTCCTTGAGAACTTCATCCTCTTGTTTGTCATTGTGACAGAGCGAAGCCTCCACGAGCCAATGTACCTCTTCCTGGCCATGTTAGCAGTGGCAGATCTCGTATTATCCTCCTCCACAGTGCCCAAAGCCCTGAGCATATTCTGGTCCCTTTCCAAGGAGATGTCTTTCCATGCCTGCCTTACCCAGATGTTCTTCACGCACCTGAGCTTCATTGCAGAGTCAACCATTCTGCTGGCCATGGCGTTTGACCGGTACGTGGCCATCTGCAACCCCCTGCGATATGCCACAGTGTTCACGCACTCGGTGATAGCCAAGATAGGGCTGGCTGCAATAGCCAGGAGCTTTTGTGTGATGTTCCCAACAATATTCCTCCTTCAGAGGCTGCCATACTGCGGACACAGCATCATGCCACACACCTACTGTGAGCACATGGGCATTGCCCGGCTGGCCTGTGCCGACATCTCTGTTAACATCTGGTACGGCTTTGCCACCACCCTTCTGTCCCCAGGCCTGGACATTGTGCTCATCGTGGTATCGTACGTCCTCATTCTCCGGGTTGTCTTCAGGCTCTCATCCAAGGATGCCCAGCTCAAGGCAGTTGGCACCTGCAGCTCTCATGCCTGCGTTATATTTATGTTCTACACACCAGCATTTTTCTCATTTTTCACTCATCGGTTTGGCCACAACGTCCCCCACCGTGTTCATATCCTGTTGGCCAATCTCTACGTGCTCCTGCCACCTATGCTAAACCCCATTATCTACACTATGAAAAACAAACTAATTCGAGAAAAGGTGTCCCAGGTACTCTTCAGGACTGGGCAAGTGCAGTGACAGGGATGCTATTCCGTTGAAAGGAAAGCACAGAGAAATGCTCTGGACCAAAGCAGCAGACTGTATGCATGTGAAATAACCCAGTTTCCTAACCTTTTTTAGACTCAGCGCAACATCACTGCTGATCAGATTTCCTGCTAGATGTTTCCTCAGACTAAATTGCAACATTAATGAAAACGGAGAAATTAGTGGGGAACCACAGACCAGAATTTGGGCTGATGCAATCTGGTGTTATACCATTACCGTCAGAGCTTTATCGGTGGGTTTGGTTGGACCTACATGGTGATGAGATGCATGTTTTCTGCTTGGACTCTGCCATGGCCAGCTCCCCATTCAGTGCATGTTTCTATATCTTGTATCTCAATGTTTTCAGAAAATATCAAACATTTTCCTAGGTATAAGCTGAGAAAAACATATTGTACTGTATTAAATGCAGGAATTACTGTTCAAGTTTCTCTGTCTTCTTCAGTGCAAGCTAGATAAACATAATCAATCATTTAAATTTTACTGGCCTTTCCTACTGCCAAGAGTCAGCGTTGCTGCCTCTGCACCACTGAATTTTTGCTAATCTGTAATGGTTGGAGATCTGCCCCCAAATGAGAACTTTTTCAGGAAAACAAAACCAGAAGTTTTTATAAATGAGGTGAATCATTACAAAATGGTTTGTGGCTCAAAGTTCTGCATCTTCCCAAGATTCACATTCAAGACCACACGGGTAAGCAGGTCACTCCCCGTGCAATGGCAGCATTGATGTCTGTCCTCCCCTGCTCTGCATCCCACATAGCTTGTGATGCTGAGCAGTGGCTTGAGCTGCCCCTCCAGACCCTTCCCTCCTGCCTGCCACTGGCAGGATCTCCTTTCTCCAGAAACCTGGTTGTTCTCATTAAACCTGGAAGCTCTTGATATCCCCATGATTGTTCTGTCTCTGTCAGACTTGGTAGAAAATAACCAGAAAATTAAGAGTTTATGTGGGAGCTGACAGACAGACACAGATGCATACATCTTGCTTTGTTTGATTTACATAGGAAGGTGAATCAGCTGCAAAAAAAAATATGAAAACTGGAAGAAAGGGGAAGTGGATAGGGATTAGTATGAATACTAATGAGGAAGTGTGGGAAATTCATACAGGGTTGTTTGGGTTTTTTCACACAGAAAAATCCATAACCAGGAGAAAGAAGGACTTTGAGAGAGACGTTTTCTAAGCAATAACTGAAAAAAGAGAGTGCGCACAGGCAGCAGGGTTTGGCATGCCCTGGGAACACTGGGCTCGCAGTGCAGATACATACTTTTACTTTTGTGCATGAAACCCCAGGGAGACCTATGGCAAACCCATCCTTGTGGTGGGTCTCACAGCTTACCCAGGCTGTCCAAGATGATTAATCCAGCAGCAATCCCACCTCGAAGACCTCCCTTGTCAGCTCGTCTGTAGACCCACAGACCTGGTTCTTAAAACTGTCCATCTCATGATAGCCTGCATTTGCTTTTGCTGGTTAAACTTTAACTCTCCTTTATACCCACTGAGAATAACTGTTCTTACTGATAACCCCTTTCTGATCCTTGTGATGGCTGTGTTCCCTAATTAACTGATACAAATTGCTAATATTCCTAGCATAATATTGGTGGATATATCCAGTACTCTGCTGCAACATTTTAAACTTTATTGAAGTATTCATTCCTTCCTTGTTTTTTTTACCAAAGAAAGCTGACAGAACATCATTTTCCATTAGACATTATTGTAAGAGGAAAATCAATAGAGGAAATTTTGTTTGGTTAAAATATTTACGCAATTACATCACTCAGTTATATGCATTTCTTCTACTTAATAACATCTTATGTGTGCAATGCAAGAAGCTGCATCTGACCATAAAAATAGCACATCTTTTAACCGGGATTTTATTGCTCAAGTCTTAGCAGTTATTCAAGTTGGCACCAAGTGATTAGTTTGCCCTTAAACTTTTAACCTAATTCTCATTGCCTTTCTGAGCTGTGTGACTCCTCTGCCACCTGCAAGGCTTTACCCACCCATGCAATCATGGTCAGACCGCTCAGCTCTGATGCAGCTCACAGCATGACTGTGGAGTCACATCTGGCTTCTTGAAGCTTTCTGGTGGTTCAGGTACAGATCTATTTGGTTTTCACATCGTACACAATCAGGTTCATCATGGTGGGACTAGCAAGAAGATGTTGGCCATGAGGATGTGAGCAGTGGGAGAAGCACTTTTTTCCAAACTTGTGAATCATGGACAGACTGCTCACTGTGATGTCAAAGATTAGGACAGCACAGATGTGCGAGGTGCAGGTGCTCAAGGCCCTGGACTGCTCCTTCTTGGATGCAGTACTCAAGACAGTCTTAAGGAGCATGATGTACAACAGAACAAGTAACATGAGTCTAAAGCCACTGAGGAAAGAGCAAACACTTGAGCCATAAATGCCGCTGCCACATAAATGTGACTAAGCCACCCTGATGATATCCTGGTGTAGACAAGAAAAGAGTGCAAGAGACCATTTACTCAGCAATATCGCAGCACCTTCAGGAGAAAGGAGGCCAGGAACACCAGAAGTAGCACCTGGATGGTCAATCCCACACCAGTCTTGGTGCCACGGAGTTTGTCAGGAGTGATGTATGCCTCGGGGGCTGCAGATCACAGCATAGAGGTCAAAAGCCACAGCCATGAGCACAGCAGATCTGATGGTGGAGAAGGCGTGGATGAAATACATCTAGTTGAGGGATGTGTCAAAGTGGACGGGTTGGTAATAAAACCCACAGAGCCCAGGCTCCAGCATCTCCAGCCTGTCACTGTCTGCTGTACTGGGAGACCCAAACTGGACCTAGTGCCTGGACCCGGTCTCAGCAGTGCTGAACAGTTGGGGAACAGCTGCCCTGCACAGCCTGCGTGCCCCAGCACCGCCAAAGACCCACCACTGGCCACCTCCGCTGCAAGGTCTCCTGGTGATGTTGGGGTAACTTGTACCCACCAGGACCGCAGGCCCTTTTCCACAGATCTCCTTTCTGGCCAGACAGTCCTCATCTAGAATAAAAGCACTCACTAAAATGGAATTTAAAACAAAATCTGTGGGACAAATCTATTCAGACCCCAAGGCCCCCTGTCGCAACAGCACACTACGTCCTCAAGCATTGCTTTTATTTGTGCTAATTATCATTAATAATAACAACTGTTATGACTCAGCTGTATATTTGAACTCTGTGGGGTTTACTTTCTAAGAAACCTCACATTTCATAACCCCTGAATCATTCTGATTTCAGTAAGATTATCATTTCATAACCACTTGTATTTACAATCCTACTATCTCAGCCATCCCAAATAGCTTTGATGCCCACTTACAGCCTTCTCTTCAGGAGCTGTGAACAGTGTAAGTCACAGCTAGCAACCCTCTCATGGAAATACCTCCTCCACTTCAGTTGGGAGTCCCTCTGTTACATATAGTAGAGTGATTTTTTTCTTCTTTTCTGGAATTTCCCATGGAACAAAAAAAAAAAAGTCTCCTGCCAGGCTGGGTTGTCAATCAATCTTGAAAGCCTTTTTGTCAGAAGTGTGATATCCATACTTCCCAGAGACAGACACAGAGATAACCATTCATAAACCACCTCGTATTTCTAGCAGCACTCACGAAATTAATACAGCCAGCTGCTGTATTTTTCACCAAATCATATAGTTTACATCTGAAGGGGAGTTGAAATCTAAATACTCAAGAGTTGAGTTTATCTTATAATTCATGAGAAAGTAAAAATGGAAAGGCTCAGGAGGCCAAATTGGAGAGTGATCAGATCACATCTCTCATAGAGCAATCGCATGCATCCCACAGGCAACGTGGCTCTGGATTGGATCTGGAGGCATCCCAGCACGATGTCCCTTCTCTCAGTACCACATCACCCATGACTGCTCTTCATTTTATAAACATCACTATAAACTCTCCAGTCTTTTCTGCTATCTATTCATGTTTTTCCCATCCTGAATGTGAATTTTATTCTATTTGTGGGTATGGGTTTTTTTTTTCCTGACCATTCCTTGAGTTTTTCAAAATTACCCTGGGCACTAATATTTCTTTTTTCTGTGCTTCTGGAGAAGCTGTGGATTTAATAAGTATTTCTTTACTCTCCTACCCAGGCTAACATAAGGTCCAGGATGCTCATTTAGATTCTCATTTCATCTTTCTTTGCAGCAGCACAGGAAATGCGATTTGAAACATCCCCATAATGGTTCAAGCTCAGCAATATTCTCTGGCTCGTTTATGAAAATACTATGTCATATGCATGCTAATTCATCTCAAAAATTAAGAGAGATACTCTTTTCCCCTACATACAAACTTTGCTACCCTTACACACAAGAGAAACAATCTGATTGATGCAGTTTGTATTTGATAAATTCATAAAAGTTTCTGCTTGTCTCATTATTTGCCAAAAAAACCCCATTATTTGATAATTCATTTATGTATAAATTTTCTAAGGATTGCAACTAAATTTTAACCTAGAGTGTAGATGCAAGGGTATGACCATCTGAGGGAGTCCCTAACTGGTGAACTGCTGGCAGCTGGGAGGTTTTTCCGGTAGCATCATGAAGTTTGGTAGTACAAGGACCTGCGCCCGGGGTAAGCAGTGCAGCCCAGACTCCTCCGGGCTGTTAAACTGTGCCCGACTCCAAAGACAGTGACCACGACCAGCCCCCCTGCCCAAAGATGCCCCGAGATGGTCCCCACAGCTCTGCACATCTGACGACTGGGCTCCAGCCCCTGCCCGTGCATGGGGCAGTTCACTCGTACAGACTTCACTTGTGCTGGCCCCCTTCCTACTGGCTGCTATTAGAGTGTTCAGACCTCCTTTTTTTTCCAATTTTAAAGACTTTTTTTTCCTCCACCTTTTTCCAGGTTTCTGCTCTTTCCTCCCTCCATCCCCCTAGTATCTGAACAGCAGTGACAAGATAAAATTGCTTTCTTCAGTAATACTTGAGGCTGAGATGAGGTCAGTCATCAACCTCAGTATATTACTGTGAAATAGAAATGGGACCATTGCCTTTAGCAGAGTTTCTCCAGATTCACCCTAGCTTCACTGAAGAATATCAGGGTCTAAATTCAAATAAGGGAGGACAGGCTATGTATGTCACTTCAGGTCCCACCATGCACAAATGACAGAGTGCACCCCAAACTCTTAGAGTAATTGGAAAAAGTTTCAAGAGCAAGATATTAGTTAGTTTTCTGTTGATGACTAAAAGCAAAGTGAAGAATCTGAAAGATAAGACCCATCAATAGAGTGATTTTTAAGCAAACATCTGGACAGATGGATGCCTAGACAGATGTTTTCTTACACAAGAAAATGGGAGTGTCTGCTGCAGCCAGTGCAGCAGAATCAAAGCGTCCTGCTTGACATGACCTTTGTGTAGCACTAAAAATCCCTTAAATGCATTTTATATGAGAGGTGTATGGACTCCTGAGGGAGGATTTATCATGGAGCCTGGCAATCCCCGTAGTGATTTACTCAGCTGGGAGTCTCAGCTGATATTTATCTCTTTAAACTGCAGATCACCTTTAACATTGCACAAGCAGTGAAATACTCCTGTGTGTCTATTCAGTCTAGAACGGTCTTTGCCTGTTTCAACTTCTGTGCTTAATTTACTTTCAATATCTCATTGATTGTAAAAGACAGAAATAGAAGAATTCACTTTACGAGAGACTGCTGGTGGTTCACAAGTATGCTCCAGCTGAAGGGGGGCTGTGGCAAGGCAAGCCAGGCACTGGCCCTGTTTAGAAAGAAGAGCAAACATTGTTATACACTTATACATCTTCCCCATACAAACCTCCCATGGTAACAGCATCAATAACTAGGATTAGTTCCAAGGAGTGCAGACTTCAGATCTTCCAAGCCTTTTATATACATATATGGAAATGCAGTACTCAGATCACCACCTAAAAATCTATTCTTTATGGTATTTACAGATATAGCCCTTCTGCTGGACCTTGGATCACCACTACAGGGACCAGGCTGCACTTCTAAAGCCACAGATATAAACTATCTGGCCTCTATATTTGCGGCTGCTCACAGCAAGCAAACTGCTCCTGCCTGCACATCAGGAGGTTGCTTTGCTGGACGCATGAGCTCTCCTCCCCATGCCCCCTCCAGCCCCTGGGGTGGATATCCACCAGCCTCGCTCCTCCTGCCTTTTGGGGGGAGCCAGCAGCTGGCCAAATGCTGGGGTCTCCAAACATTTGCTTCCCAAGTTAAGATCAAAGCAATCTTTAAATCCCAATACAGGTTGAGTAGAACTACGCTGAGATGAGCGGCTGGGTCTGTTGCCCCCTTCCTGCCCCGTGGTGGGCTGTCAGCACTCTGTGGGCTGAACACCTAGCTCCAGAGGGGCCCCCAAGCTGGTCCCACAACTGCCACATGCTCCCAAGGTGCAGCAGGCAGCTGGACCCCACCATGGCGTAGAGCATTAACAGCCCAAGTGACCGAGATGGGACAGAGTACATCTTAAGTTATCTAAAAGGGAGAGGGACAGACACAGGGCTGCAGGCTGTGCCTGGGAAGGACCCAGATTGCAGATCCAGATGCCAGGCTTTGGCCACTTGCTGCAACATCTGTATGAGGATTTGCACAGCTGTCCCATGGGCCAGGCTAGGCATCTGGTGTGGGACACTGGATCAGCCATGAGGGTACTGGTCACCCAGCTCCTCTGCTGGAGGAGCCCTCCCCAGTTCAGTGGCACTACAAGGAGGGAGAGGATCAGAGCTGCTGGACTCATCATGCTCCTCAACCTCCTGCTCTGTCAGTCTGACACTGACCACTGCCATGTCGTGCTGACGGCTCACGTGGGGAGCAGCACCGGCCTGACCGCAGCCATCCCCTGCGTCTGCCTGTCTGTCTGCAGCCAGCACTAGGAAGAGCAAAGGTGGAGAACTCAGTGCTGCACATGTCCCCAGGGAGGTGGATGGGTCTTGCACCACAGGAGACTTCCCCAGGCCCTGTTCACCCCTGCCATCCTTTGCTGATGCTCCAGGGCAGTGAGGCGGGTGGACATGCTCCTCTTTGCGCATGTTGGGGTGTGGAGGGAAGATGAGGCAGAGCCTGTCCAGGGAGGGAGGAATGTTTCTGCCATTGCATTTCAGCAGGTAATCACCTTGTGTTTAAAGCAAATGAAAAACGTCCAGCTCTAGTGGTTGGCAGGCACTGCGGTGTTTCTCTGTGCAGCCCCACAGCCACACCAGTGCCTGCAAACTCAGTGTGCTCAGGGTGGAGAAGGAGCCCAGTCACACACGAGTTACAGACACCAAAGGGTCTGCACAGTCACGTCCCACCGCATGCCCAGATCACTTGGACACGGTGCTGAGCCAGGCTCTTGGGGTGGCTGGCTGCTGATTTAGGCAGCTGCTACACTGAAGATTTCTCCTACAGCTCCTACCTTGGGGATGGTTATTAAAGACACAGCATCCCTCCTGCACTGAGAATGCACATCTGTCCCCAAGGATAGGATCCCAGCACTGGTCTCTGCCAACAGCCCCTCATACCACCAAGGATGAGCAGAAAAAGCTTTACTGGGACCACTGGGGAGGACATGGTGTGGTACCCTGGGACGGCTCCTCAGCCAGCTCCTGGGACATGGCCAGGGACCACAGGGCAGCTGTGTCCTCTGGAGCCTCCCACCCATGTGCACCGGGTTCTGGAGGATGGAGAGCCCAGAGGTCCCCAGGAGCGGTGGGGGCACACATCTGCCCCGCAGCCCCAAAGGCAGCTGTCCTGCACAAACATGGGAAAACGTAGGAAACCTCACCTTATCTCAGAGCTGGATTTCATGGCAACCAGCAGAATGCCATAGAAATGAGAACTCCCAATTCCACTGGATGCTAAAAAACAGGCATTAAACAGAAATGCAAGATATGTGCCATAAATCTCAGAGCCATTCTTCTTAAGCTATATTTAGCTGTGAAGATTGCTACCTTTCAGACTGGAAGAACAGCTTGCAAGTTTGAAAGATTTTTATAGTTTTTCTGACTGTAAGTTCATCTAATAAAAGACAGCACCTCTCACCACAAACTATATTTGTCTGACATATTTGCAGCTACAAACTTACAGTAGCTATGTATTTATAATTATATTTTTATAGCTACAACAAACACTACCTCTGCTAGCTCTTCCCTCAGTTTCTGCAGTCTGACTGGTACAGCTGCCAGCTGTCCTGCCCATAGTCTCCTGATGGCCCCAGATTATTTCTCTGGGACTTATGTCCAGCAGTTTGCTTTGCACTTGCTGATGCAGGATGCTTTGGCTGGCATCAAGGATAAAGCATGTTGACTGATGCTCAGGAAAGAGTCAGATGTGTTTCACATTCATTTCAGTTAAGGACTGTTAGTGAGGGAAGGGATGTGCATCTTCTATTTCTCAGATCCCTCCTAGCTTGGGATGTGTGGCCTTCTTGTGAAACAGGACTGGACACGTGAGCAAAAGGAGGAGATGAGGTTTCAAATCTTGTTTGCAATTCTGCCCTGAGATGCAGGGATTTGATTTTGCTTTAAAAAGCTGTGCTGAAAAATACTATTAAGGCTTTTTTTGGTGCATGTTTTCTAAAATGGCTAAAAATGTCTAACAATGAGTTAGAACTATTAAAAAAATAAGTATTGGTAGAAAAAGACACTATGGCTGAAGAATAAGACCTCGGACTGAAATGAGGACATATGTGATGGTGAAAGCATTTCCAGTGGGCAGTGATGCTTTGTCCCTTGTGATTTTATCCCAGTGAATAATTTTTCAATAAAGTGTAATGAAAAAAAAATCCATGTATTATTCAAAATGTTGTACTGCCATTTCAATGTGGCTTTAATAAGCGAACAAAGTATAGAGATCAGGTATTTCTCCTTCTCAAATGTGAGCTAGGGCTCACAGCCCCACACAACAGAGACTCACTGACCTCTTCCTCCGTGCTCTTGGCCCCCCAAGGCCGATGGTTTCTGTTTCTGGTCCACACCAAAGAACACAGGCTTGGAAAATAGGGACCTTCTGAGTCCAGGCAGGGTACCAAAGTCAGACGGGAGGTTCCTTGTCCTGGTGGGGCTCCTGCTATTTCAAGGAAAGAAGAAACACAAATCTGTATCTGTGGGCATGAGGAAACTCCTCATTGAGTTCCCAGCAGCAGGGCAAAGGAGCAATGATGCATGATCATTGTTGTGTCAGCGGCTGCACAAGAAATTCAAGGCACACTCAGATCTGAAGTTCTCTCCAAAATGAGCTGCAAGATGCATGGGTGATACAGAAAGTGCTTTACGCAGCCCTGAACCACCATCACCCTGGGACAGGCAGAATGGAGAATTAGAGCAAGCTGCTCTCAGAAGCATTGTCTGACACACAGGTTTCCCTTGTGCATCGAACAGAGCAGGTCTGCTAATTTCTTTACACCAAAGGGCTGGTGCCTATTTGCGTGCAAGATGGCATTTTAACATTGCCTGTTGGCAAATCCAAAATGGGTTTAGGATTTACCTTTCAAGGTAAAACAAGGTGTGGTTTTTAACCGTGACTATAACTCACTGCTGGAACAAGTGACAACAGATGGTGGTGAATGCTCTCCCTGAAGGTGTTTCATCCAGAGCCCTCCTAAAAGATCTCCATGCCACAAAATAGTTTGTGTGGAGCACAGAGTCTTTGGGGGAAAACATTAGAGCTGAGGTAACAGATGACATCAGACTCGTCATCTCAGCTGTCTTTAAAAGCTGTGTCCTGCAAGTCAGAAAGAAAAAGCATATCTAATACAGAGGAAAAGGAATAGAAAGAGGGGAAGTTGCTGGAAAACACCTGCCCTGGAAACCCTCCCAGCCCCTCCACTCACAGAGTTTTCCTGAACTTGGAGAAATGACCGTTCTGAAGCTCAGAGTGGATGTGCTATCGATAGGAAAAGTTTCCTGACTCCATTAGCTGAATTTTAGAAATAGTGATAGTGTTTTGCAGCTGGCTGCACACAAGCTACACAGTGTGTCTGCCACAGCTATGAAACACATATGATGATAAATATAGTTGTCTCTTCTACTCAGTAATTCAGTATTTCTAGAAGCCCTTTGCTATGGTTTAACACTGGGGGGCAGCTCAGCCCCACACAGCCACTCGCTTATTCACCCCACGGTGGAATGGAGAGAGAATCAGAAAGGTAAAAGTGCAAAGACTCATGAGTTCAGATAAAGACAATTTAATAAGTAAATTAAACCTATCTTCCTTCTTCCCCGCTCTTTTACTGCTGAGCACATCCTATGGTCTGGGATATCTCTTCAGTCAGCTGGGGTCAGCTGTCCTGGCTGTGCCCCCTCCCAGCTCCTTGTGCACCCCAAGGCTACTCGCTGGTGGGGCAGCGTGAGGAGCAGAAAAGCCCTTGAGGCTGTGCAAGCACTGCTCAGCAGTAACAAAAACATCCCTGTGTTATCAACACTGTTTTCAGCACAAGTCCAAAACATAGCCCCATACTAGCTACTATAAAGAAAATTAACTCCATCCCAGCCCAAATCACTACACCCTTCCTTCTTATTTCTATCTATGTAAACAAAATTCCATAGGTAGACATTGTTCTGGCATGCAGTATTTTGCCAGAAATACCCTTATCAGCTTGGGTCCCTGCTGTAAGATGAGCAGTAACACAAAATGCCATCTCACCTTGTTATACTTTGAACAACCACCCTTCTCCTGCCCCATTCTTTGCCTGTCTCTCCCTCCTGGAACACCACAGTCTTCCACTGAGATGCCTCAATGACCATTCTCCATGTTGTCTTCACCCTCTATCTCAACCACCTTAGCTTTTTGCTTCCTGTTTTTCCCATCGCTATTCTCTCCAAAGAGATTCCTACTTACCAGCTCAAACCCAAGAAGAGCTCTTTCTTACCCTAACTATATACTGTTAATTTGGGACACGTCACTTACTGAGCAGAAACCTCTCTTTTGGTGTGTCCAGTTCCTTTGCTTGCCAGTGCTCTCAGGAGTTTCTAACACTTGTTTCACTTTCCAGCCCTCCCAGCAGGCTAAAGAGTTATGAACTGGATTTTCTCAAGTGACAGAGCTGTCTTTGAACCACAGACATTGAATAATTACTTCATTCATTGGATAACACACAGTTGATCCATACAGATCAAGATATAGACATGCCATCAAAGTGGCATACAAGTCCAGCGCTGATATTTATCTGAAATTTTGCAATTGAAAGTGTAATATTTTGTTGTTGTTGTTCTTTAGCATCTCAGTCATGTAGCCCAGGAAAAGTAATAGGTAGCAGTAGTATTTACTATCTGTACCTTTGCTATACACTGAAGCACAGATCAGAATCTTTAATACAGTATTAGAGGTGTAGAATGAAAAGACAATCCCTACTACCAAGATCTTCAAATCTAAGGACAGGAGAAGAGAAAGAAGATAGGGGAGAAAAAGAACAACAAACAGCATGCATCATCGTGAGAGGCTGCAGGAGCTGTATGTATCACTGTAAGATACCAGGCAAATAAGAGGCTATATTGCAAGGTACGGATTTCCTGAACAGAAGCAGCTGGAAAACACAGCGGGTTGAGATTATTTAAATTTCCATTTTCATGTTGCTCCTTTTATCAAAATCACCTAGAACAGATGAAACTTCATGTGCAGTAAAACAGCAAGACAAATATCAAATAATCAGCCATAACTATTGTACTGTCACTGAAATTGGCTTGTGACTGATTGTGCAGCCTTTAGATGGAACAGAGCATTATTCAAGTACTCAAGGTGAAAAACATATGAAGGAGTCAGAGGACAGGGATAACTACAAGAAACTGTGGCCTATAAAATGCTCTAACAGTCAGCTAGAATCTGAGAAAACTTCTGGCTGCCCCTCATCAGGGCAGTGGGCAGACCCAGGTGGCAGCTGTGACCCACTCCACACACTGGGATTTCTGACAAGTTGGTTTTAATGTACGGATACCAATAATAACTGTTAATACCTTCACTGAGTAGGTGCCCCACATGACGCAAAGCAAATGCACTTTCCAAATGAGGAACTGACATCCAGATCATGAAGTGAGTGTTTCCCAGAGGAGTGATCTCTGCCAGGGACATCTCTCACGTCCCACCAGAGAAGCCTCTCCTTGGCCTGAGGACACATCCCTGTGGGTCTCTTTAGTTTTTGTGCTGTAGGTGTTGGGGTTCAGCATGGGGAAAACCAGCAGGTAGACATTGGACACAAATGAGAGGGGAAGCATGCTGGCCACACCAGTGAACCATGGAAAAACCAACCATGGGGAGGTACAGGATCAGGACTGCCAGGATACGGGACAGGCAGTTGTTCAAAGCTCGAGAGGCTCCCTCTGGGATGCGATGCCCAGAATGAGCTTAGCAATCAGTGTATATGACATGAAGATGAGGATGAAGTTGAATGCCAGAAAGAGAATGGCTACAGCAAAGCCATACCAGTTATTGAATGCAATGTCTGCACATCTGCTGGATCAGACAGCAGGCGATGGCAGCCCTCCTAAGAGGCATCTGCACAGAGGAGCCAGCCCAATCCTGCCTATCCTGGCACTGGTGAGGATGGAGGGGTATCTCAGCAGGTAGCAGATGGCCACATAGCAATGAAAGGCCATGACCAGAAGCACAGAGGACTCTGTGAAGGAGGAGGAACGAACAAAGTAAAGCTGAGCAAAACAGCCTCTGAAACTTGAGAGACAAACCCAAATCAGCGATGGCCAGCATGGACAGGAAACAGTATACAAGCTCACGGGGGCTCAGATCAGTCCCAATGATGGAGGACTGTGCAGTTCCCCACAAGTGATGCAATGTAGATGTGAGTGAAAGGGATGGAGAGCCAGACATGGGAAACCTCCAGCCCCCAGATGCCTGTTGGGGTGAACAGCATGAGAGGAATGAGAGAAATCAGTTCTGCTGCAAGATGACATGATGAGCTAAAGCACAAAAAGGCAAGGTAATCCTGTAATCAGTGAACCAAATAAAACAAAACAAAAAAACCCCCATGAACTAGATGTGATCCAGTATCATAAATCTGCCAAATCTAAGCAAATAGATATATGTTAGGCACTCTGGCACTTTCAGAGTGCTGCAGTACAAGCTCTTATTTAAATGAGAGCTTGGTGATACAGAAACATACCACTAAAGATGTAAACATTGCACTTTGCTGTGGCAAGAATAAATACCACATACCTACAAGCCCAGTAACTTCTTCATTTGCCTGTTACTGTGATAGATATCAACATGGAATGTTACTGTTGTAAACATCATTAATCTAAGGAAAAGGGAGGAAAGTTTGCAGTTGTTCCCCAGATAAATAATGACTAATCAAATGTACTGGGTGAAGCAAAGCCATTTGTGCCAATTTCATGTGCATCCATGGCATTTCAGGGCTCCTGCTTTATGGCGTTGAGAGACCTTGCGTCATTGATACGTGTTCTTACTCCAGAAATAAACAGAAGCCTCTCTTTACATGATGAATTTGGCAGTGCTGCCAAGTTGTCTAGACTCTGCCCTGGCTGCTTCCAGTCCCGCTGCTGGAGGAGATGCAGTTTCACACCAGCTGTGGCTCTGCTCTCCTCTCCTCCCACACAACACAGGCTCCGATGCCTTGGTTTCAAGGAGCCCAACTCAGCTGAGGAACCACATCTCCAGGTGCTGATACATCACCCACCACTCCCTTGCCTAAAGACAGCCAGGGAATATCCTCCAAGTCTTTACACAGATTGCTCATACTTCACAACAGACTCTTGGAGAAACAGCTGACAGGAGAGCTGTATTGCTTTTATAAATATATAGTGCATCCACACCGAGAAAGCACAGAAGTGCTCTATGTTCGTTTTATCCATGAAGAATTTCCTAAGCACCCAGAAGGTGCACAGGACTTCTAATCTGAATATCTTTTAAAGAGCAGTAAAGCATAACGAGACATCACAATGTAAATCTGAATAATTCATACTAGACATGAGGTTCTGATTTTATGCTGGGCAAGTAAAACTGACTTGAGAGGATTTGCCATTGTAGTTGGGAAGCAGGTATCTGAAAACACAGCATGCTTTGAGGTAGCAGGGGAGACACGAGAAGTTTTAGCTGCTGAAGGCAGAAAGGTTCGGTAGCTCAATTAAAAATCAGGAGCACATTGCTAGTCATAATTTTGCATCATCCACTGCCTGTTACCAATGTACTAACACAAGGCTTCAGCCCAGGGTCTCTTATCTGAGTTGAAGTCTGAGTGCTGTCTCTCAGTGCACATGAAATGCTGTGGAGCACAACAGGAGACTGCAAAGCAGGGCCAGGGTTTGCAAGTGGAACCTTTTGTTTCACTCCCTGCTCAGCAGCTCCGTGGTTAGCACTCAGAAGGATTTAAAAGAAAAAACCCAAACTGAATGCTAATAGCAGTTAGGAGAGGAATCAAGAACAGGGAACAGCCCTTATTCTGCTGCACAAACTTGATGTTCACTCAGACCTTGTATGCCTCAGGTTCCTTCATCTCAAAAGGGGCACAGGTAACTGGGACGTCCCCTGCTCTGGCTCGCTTACCAGTGATACTGGGCACATGGCACGGCAGAGGCAGGCACTTCGGACTTCAGCTGGTTGGTTTCTTCCCCATTCCCTCAATCATTTACCTGCAAATAGAAACAGACCATAACAGCAAGTGAAAATAGCATGCTAGCTATCACACCCGCTCACAGAGGAGCGGATACCAGGAGAACCCTTCAAATACTTCGGCTGACTGCAGGTGTATTTCTCCTGTGGTTGGACCCTAGCTCCAGCTTCTTTCTGACCATATGCCTCCTTTTCTTGATCAAAATCACTCATTTTTCCATTAGCTGTTCAAGGCAACAATGACTCCGTCAGCTGAGACCCGAGGGACCATCAGCAGTACGAATGGCCCCCTCACCTTGGATCCTGACCCACAGGACAGCACTGATGTTGGTGGAAATGAGGTAAACGCACATTGCTGCTCCTGTGGAAGGACATCCAAGAAGTTTTCATCTATCTCCATGCTTGCATAGTCTAATAATTGCAATACTGTGTAATCATGCATAAAGTAGCTTACCACTGGTATTACCTTGGCATTTTGTCTGCCAAGAGGTCAATTCTGCAGACATGGCAGTGAAAGACCGCTGCCGGTTTGGCCTTGGTAGATGTATGAGACTATGAAATATTGGGCTGAATGCCCAGCAGTCACTCACCGATATTAAAACTACTTGAAACTAGTAGGAAAAGAGTTTGACAGAGAAAAATACTTACTTCACAGAGCAGTTTCTGGAACTTGGTTTCACAGACAGTTACGAAGAAGGACAGCATCAGGGAATTTAAAATGTGACTATACAAATTAATGAGTAATGGGTCCATAAACATGTATTCTAGTGAGTAGTCAGGGACCTCTATTATCACTAGTAATACAGTAATGGAATGCAATAAAAAATATTTCAGTTGGAAGGGAAGTGCTGACCTGCCATGGCTCAAATACAGCAGTACACGAGGCTTTGGGGGTGAAAGCTGCCTCCAAGCAGAGGAAATGCAGCAGAGCTGAGAGCAGTGTAAGAACAGAGATACAGAGAGAAAAAAATGAGGAGTTATATACTTCATTGCTGGTGTTCAGGGATGATCTTGGGGGACTAAAAACTCACTTGTCCAATTTAATCTCACCTCAGCATTATAACATATTCCCGTGCAGCAAGGAAGCTTGCTCTAGGGTTGGCTTGTACATTACACTGAGCCAACACCAGGCCAGGACACAGGAACAACCCCTGCCATTCCTCAGTGCACATCCAGATAACATCATCATGCTAACGCAAACGTACTGCAGAAGAGTCAAAATAGAGACCCCATAGCCCAGTACCACAGCACGGCCACGGGCTTTGTACTGAGTTTGCAAGGTCTCAGGACTGAGGCATGCCAAGTTTGCTCTCTTTGAACTTGTCCTGACCTGCCTGGAACTTTGTTTTTACCAGATTTAGCAGTAATGGTAATTTTTATTCTGACTATGGCTATGGCTTTTGCTTACCATTGTATAATACAACCATAGTTTCAGTTCTATGCAGACAGTAGCAAAAAGTAGCTATTCTGTACTGAAGGAGACATTTATAACTTCAACATAATGGTGTAGTGCTGAGAAATACACATCTGGCAGGATGGCAGGGGCCTTGAGAAGTGGGGACACGGGATGTGGCAGAGGAGTGCAGGCATGAGGTGATAAGAGATGGGGCACAGGCTGGTACTGGGGACCTCATGGTTATAAACAACTCAGGAATGATCAGTTAAAGAAATGCAAGCTCAGAGCTGGACAAAAATGGTTTTGATGTGACAAAGAGAGCAAATAACAAGTATCTACTGCATAAAATGCACCATATTTAGGAAATCTGCATGTATCATGGACTTGCAGACCAATGAAGAGAAAGAAAGGTGTAAAAACATGCTATCAAACAAAAAAAAGACACAAAGTAGACCTAGAGTAAGGAAGAAGCCATGAACATCAATATCACATTCCCTGTAAAGGACTCCAGATTTTGATAACTTGATGTAACATCCACCACCACCACCAAACTGAAGTCACCAACCTTAGGACCCAGAGGAGCAGTGACAGGGTGAGCATGACCCCAGGGAAAAGGCAGAAACTGGGAAGTGTACGTATAACAATCTTTTTTATATATATATAATTATTATTACTACTACTACACTACTTCTTCCGTAGAGAAATATTAATTTTTCTTTTTTCTGTAATAACTGGATCTGGACTAACAATGATTCATTTATTAGCCTGTTTTCGATGACACTAACAATGAATTCTTGGCTTCATACATAAAGTGCATTTGCTTCTTGCCCATAAATGAGATTCTGATCATAACACACATGACCCTTTGTAGCAGTGGGAAGCCACATGGGACACCATCAAGCATCTCCAATGAGATCTGTGATCTCCTGTGGCACTAAACAACAATGCGTAGGCAAGTGCATTGAGCTCCTGGGTAATGCAGATCCTGGGGTGCCCAGAGGCACTCAGCAGACCCTAAAGCAGTTACCCAGCAGCTGCTCACCCAAATCTGACCCCAGGGAAGAAGCATCCAAAGCAACTCTATCCCACACCCTGGAGACAGGTTGCACAAGACAAATCAGCTGGATGGAGCAAATGCACATGCACCCATCCACCCACCCATCCCATTAAGTACGAGGATATGGGCAGCACTACAGTGAGAGGGAGAGAGTTTCCCCATTTTCTGCACTGTCATGTGTACAGGTAACCCCTGCAAGGACAAGGTCTACACATTCACATGGGACACGTTAAAAGGCTTTCTGCAGAGATGGAGGGATCTGCACAGCCATGAATACAGTATCCGTGTGGGCAAAAGTTGCAGAAAATGTAATAAAGGGCTGAATCCATAGGCACATAGATAGGTATGGCATATGGGGAAAGGGTCAGTACAGCTCTTCTAACATGCAGACAAGACTCCCTAACATATTGCATGTCCTCCAAGGGCTGGAAAGGATTCTGGCTGGGGCAGATCCAGGTGATAAGAGTCTACCTGGATTCCCAAGGGTTCAGAGCAAGGTCCCCACGAAAGGTCATCAAATAAGCAGCCATGAAATGAGAGTAAAGTTCCACACACCACTCAATAATTAAATCATAAACTAAAGGTGCATGGCTATCCTTTACAGTGAACCCCTACAGGAATCTGTACTGGGATTTCTGCTTTTCAACAAATTTTGTCTGGGAAAGGGAGGGGAAAACAGCAAGGCAACCAAGTTTCTGATAATATTAAATTACTCCAGGAACAGGAGGACCAGCTGTGAAAATCTGCAGAAGACCCTGAGAAGAATGAGTCACTGAACAATAAAACAACAGATTAAAAAAAAAAGCAGTTGAGATAAACATACAGTGATGCACTCGGGGAAAAAAATTGAACACTTCAGATAGAAAATGACAGGCTGGTGGCTAACAATTATCTCTCAGGAACAAGCTGTCACAGTTACAATAGTGTTACAACAACACAGTTCAGTGATCAGCAGTTCCAAAACCAAACTAGATTTTAGAAATTCCTAGGCAAAGACCACAAAACAAGGCCAGGACAGCATTGTGCATCCAAAATACTGCTGCAGTCCTGATGCCTCAGGGAGCAAAACAGTTGTCATGGGAAATGAGTGAGCAGACCATGGCTTCGGTTGGAAATAGGCAATGGAGGGGAGATATGACAGAGGTGGCAAAGGCTCAAAGATGAGTAGGGGAAGATCTGCTCACTGTCACTTCCAGTACAAGAGCTAGAAGCATGAGAAATTAAAACAGCACACAGCTGGTTCGGAACAAACACACAGAGGCCATTATTCATGCAGCATGTCATTAGACTGTGGAAATCGCTAAAGCAGGGTGTCCTAGAGCCTCATGTGTTCATGCATTAAATTTAGGAAGATGAGCTCCTTAGGCAAGTGTGTTCATCACCAAAACACCAGTGCTGTGATTGAAGGAAAGAGCAGAAGAGCCCCAAAGCCTGTGCTGTTCCAGGAGGAAGACTCTACCCCTTTGCTGAGGGCGAGGGATTTCCAGGAGGTCTTGTGAGCAAATCCTAGCTTTTAGCTTCAATTATTGTTCTCAGGTTTTTGCACCAAGGAGCTCTGTTTCCCCTTGTCGCACCCCCATTTCTCAGGACGATGACTCAGGTTTGCTGATTCTCAGATCAGGATTAAGGTGGAACAACACCGGCGATCCTTTAACTCACAAAACAACTTTTATTTGCTCATAACAAGAACTGGCATGCTCGCCACAAAAATTGTGACGCTCGCAAAAAAAATTAGCGTGAAACTATGTCAGTAGACTGTGTAACATGTACTAAGCATACATCACCAAACGTGTACTACAGGCCTTGCTTATTTTCGGATCAGTTCAGGGCAGACAGTAAGGCGAGCCCTGCCGTTGGGCCAGGAGGCTGAGAGCAGACCCCCTCGCTTCCTCGACTCCTTCTCAGAGAGGAGCCCAGGGGCGGCTGGGTCCGGTCCCGGTCCCAGACTCGGTCAACGGTTTATGTCTAAAGGGACGAGGTTAGGGATTACGAAAAAGCCAAGAGGAAAGAGAAAGGTTTCACCAGTCCTGGGTCCAGCGCTGGCCCAGTCAGCCGAGGGATCTGATTCCAGTGGGCTTGCGCACCCGCGGCTTCGGTTCGTGTCCTCTTATCATCCTCGCCCCTCCTTCGGGCGGGCACTCGAACTCATTAGGCTAATTACGTGTCGTGAGCGGTTTGGGCTTGGGGGTCGTTTGGGGGGTAACTTCCCCCGCCCCCCCTGCTGCCGATGGGTGCTGATGGGCTGCTTTCCACCTGGGGCGCCTCGCCAGGCGGGGTTCCTTGTCATGCGGAGTGCCTTGTTAAGCAGAACTTGCCCCACCACGATGTTCGAGACATCAGCTCTTTCAGTCCCTCACACCCCGCGCCAGCTAGCATTTATTTTTTGTGTTGGGAGTTATTATTCTTCCTTCTGAGACAATAGCACTTATTCCTGCATGTAGCCTTAGCCCTTTTGTATTTCTTCTTGGTGCATGGCAGAATCCTGGATCTGCCTCTCCTTGGCTTTTTTGTCTCATGCGATGGTGCACATCAAAACTGCCTGGTGTAAGGCGAGCAGAGGAAAAAGGGCTTGTTAAGAATGGCCAGGGCTGGTAAGAGACCTGCCTTTTGGAAAGAACCCACTGGATTGTTTCCCAGGCAAGAGGGTGGTGCTTGTGAAAGAGGCTGGACAAGCTGGTTGTCACAAAACAGCTGCTTCTAAGGTAGTAAATGCTGGCAGAAGTTACACCTCGTTAAGCATATTAGGAGGGTACTGCCAAGTGCCAGCACCTGTGTTAGAAGGCGGTCCTATTAAAGCTGACCCCAGGAAGTTCCTGTGCTGAGTGGTTTTTTTTTCAGGGTGTTGCAGAGGGTTTAGAGGCTGTCTAGGCTGGTAAGGTTGAGCTGGTTTTTCTTTTTAGGGTTTTTTGTTGGTTACATGTATAGTTGTGATGCAAGTTAGCTACTTCCTAGTCCTTAGATTTACGTGTCTGCTTCCTTAGTTCTGTAACTGCCATCTTCTCTTTTGTTCTATGCTATTTTAATGCTGTAAATGGTTTGTCTTGCTCCTCTGTTTTGTAAAGTACTTCTTAAAAGGCTATTGTTTTAGATCTTTATGCTGTATTGATAAGGAATGTGAGGGAGTGCTGTGGTGTGTTTGTTGTTTGGGTTTGGGAGTTTTTTTTGTTTGAGGCTTTTTTTTTTTTTTTTTTTTTTAAGTAAGTCACCATAAATGTCTTATCAGCCCCCAGGAAGGCAGAAGGGGGTAAAGTATGATTATGTGAGGTGCCTTTTATTGCTTCTGTAAGGTCATCTCAGGTGTGGGTCTTCAAAGGCTCAGATAGAGATAAACCAAAGAAAATGCCTTCCTCTCTTAACATGCTCTTGAAAGCAAGGTGGGCCTCCTGCAGCTCATGGTCCACACAAGATGTCAGTGTGCTAGTGCATTTAACTACCTCCTCTGAAGCACTAGCTAAAGAGATCCCTTAATTAGCAATGTCTAGCTGCAGAAGGTTTGGGAGCTGAAAGCTCTGCACTGAAACAGTAGGGTGGCTTAATGCAAAAGGACCTTAATTTGAATGGGTCTCACACAGCATCCCCTTTCCAATCAGGGATGTTTGAGGTTAACTGTTGAACAGCCCAGGCACTAAATGGGCTGTTCATCTCTGCAGTGTTGTCCAGAGCATAACTTGTAGCTGACCTTGCAGCCGTGCTCGTTGGAGCTTGCGCTTGCGTCCTTGGTGCTGTGAGTTGCTGATAATCTGCTTGTATGTCCTCAGGAGTGCCTGGCCCCCACAGCACCTTGTTTACTGACACTTGTGGCAAAACCCTTCCTGTGTTGTCCCCTTTCTGTACAGCAACATCACCTCCCAGCTCCCTGATCCGACTGGGCTGGCTGTGGGGATGGCAGTGGGGCAGGTACTGCTTGTGCTGTTGGCTGCCTGTGCAGTGACGCCTGTGAAGGACCCCTTGCTGAACATCTGTATGGATGCCAAACACCACAAAACCAAGCCTGGCCCTGAGGGCATGCTGCATGATCAGGTATGACTGCTGATGGGTTAGGTGGGATTGTCAGGGTCCCCTGTACCTCCCTCCCCAGGTGATACAAGCTGGTTTGTGCTTTGGGTTTAGCAACCACTTGCCTGAGGAAGAAAACCTGCGCTGAGTATGAGGTCTGTCTGTTTGCTGTTTTCTTCTAGCTAGCAAATGGCTAGGGAAGATGGGGAGGTTTACACGGCACCAGGCTTGCTAGTGACAGATGGTATCCAGCTGTCTCAAAGGGGTAAAAGAATCCTTGCTTGTGAGATGGTGGGGGTCACAGAGAGGGCTTTAAACTAGGTTTGAAGGGGATAAGGGATAAAACTAGGTGTACCAGAGATGAGCCTGAGGGCAGCATGCCAATGTTAGGGGCGGATTCGATAGGCCAGCTCAAATGCATCTATGCCAATGCAGGCAGCACGGGCAATAAACGGGAGGAGCTGGAAGCCATTGTGCAGCAGGATAGATACGACTTAATAGCCATCATGGAAACATGGTGAGACTACTCCCATGACTGGAGTGCTGCAATGGATGGCTGTCAGCTCTTCAGAAGGGACAGGTGAGGTAGGAGAGGTGGTGGGGTGGCTCTCTATGTTAGGGAGTGTTTGGACTGTACAGAACTACACGATTGTGATGACAAGGTGGAGTGCTTATGGGTGAGGATGAGAGGGAAAGCCAATAAGGCAGATATTGTGCTGGGAGTCTGTTATAGACCACCCAATCAGGTGGAAGAGATGGATGAATCATTCTACAGGCAGCTGGCAGTAGTCTCAGAATTGTGTGCCCTTGTTCTTGTGGGGGACTTTAACTTTCCATATATCTTCTGGAAAGAAAACACATAGCAGTGAGTAAACAATCTAGGAGGTTCCTGGAGTGTGTGGAAGATAACTTCCTGACACAGCTGGCAGGTGAGCCAGCCAGGGGAGAAGCCTTGCTAGATCTACTGTTTACAAACAGGGAAGGACTGGTGGGAGGTGTGGTGGTCAGAGGCCGTCTTGGGCTTAGTGACCATGAAATGACAGAATTTTCAATTCTTGGTGACGCAAGGAGGGTGGTCAGCAAAACCACCACTATGGACTTTCAGAGGGCAAACTTTGGCCTCTTCAAGGCACTGGTTGAGAGAGTCCCTTGGGAGACAGTCCTCAAGGGCAAAGGGGTCCAGGAGGGATGGATGTTCTTTAAGAAGGAAATCTTGATGGCTCAGGACCAGGTTATTCCCATGTGCTGCAAGTCGAACTGCCAAGGAAAATGACTGGCCTGGCTGAACAGGGAGCTTTTGCTAGGAGTCAATAAAAAAAGGAGAGTTTATAACCTCTGGAAGAAAGGGTAGGCAACTTGGGAGGCGTACAGGGATCTTGTTAGATCATACAGAGAGAAAATTAGAAAGGCAAAAGCTCAACTAGAACTAAATCTGGCCATTACTGTAAGGGACAACAAAAAAATGTTTTTACAAATATGTTAGCAGTAAAAAGAGTCCCAAGAATGTCAATCCTTTAATGGATACAGAAGGGAACATAGCCTTCTGTATGTATACCCCCGATAATCCAGGAGGAAGTAGTTAGTGACCTACTATGCCATCTGGACAATCACAAATCTATGGGACTAGATGGGATCCATCCAAGAGTACTGAGGGAACTGGTGGAGGTCCTTGCCAAGCCATTCTCCACCATCTATCAGTGATCCTGGTCAACAGGGGAGGTACTAGAGGACTGGAGGCTTGCCAATGTGACTCCCATTTACAAGAAGGGTCGGAGGGAGGATCTGGGGAACTTACAGGCCTGTCAGCCTGACCTTGGTACCGGGGAAAATTATGGAATGGTTTGTCCTGAGAGCACTCGCATGGCAAGTCCAGGACAAACAGGGGATCAGGCCCAGTCAGCTTGGGTTTATGAAAGGCAGGTCCTCTTGACCAACCTGATCTCCTTCTATGACCAGGTGACCTGCCTATTGGATGAGGGGAAGGCAGTGGATGTTATCTACCTTGA
>JAOBAS010000025.1:27410845-27441504 GCA_025311575.1 Elanoides forficatus
GGGGGCGGGGGGGGGGGGGGGGGGGGGGAAGATGCTGAGACTGGCTCTGACTCCAGCAGCTCCTCTGTAGGGAGCACATTATTTCAGGCGTCTCTTGGGCACACAGACATGCATATATGCCTTAGTCACGATGACTCACACTTGATACAGAATCAAAAATGAGCAAATCTTAATTCTGGAAGAAATGATTCATTAGCATAAGATCATTATTTATTGCTATCATGATGTTGCCTAAAAGGAATGCAACAGGATCTATTTCAATGTGTGTTTGCTCTCTACTTGCACCTGAACTGGGGAGGTTTAATAAGGTCTATTGCCTAGCAGCCAGCAGAATGAAAGGCTTGGCACCTCAAGTCCATTAAACACCTCCGAAAATCTCTGTCTAAAATGTGAAAGCCACAACATTGTTAATTGGTAAGCTTCAGGCACAAAGGGGAAATGTCTCAAAGAATACTGCAAGCTGTTCTCTAGTTCTTGCATCCATTTCAATTAAGCTGGCTTTGAAATTAATAGAAGACATCTGTCTGCTTCCCTTGTACAGGCAAAATGCAGTCCTCTTGAGTGGTCACGATTTAAGCTTTCTCAGTTAGACTAAGACATCCTTGAGCTGAAGGTGGTAGCTCAAACCTCCAGGAAAAAAAAAAAACAAAGGAATAGTTAAAGGTTTGTGAGCTGCATCCACCCTAGCCATCTGTGTGCTGGGGAACTCCTTTGGGAACAAGCCCAGAGACCTGAGCTTACAGCCTGAAGAAGTGGCTGGAGACTGATCTATCCCATTTGAATCCGTTCCCTAGGAGCGCTTGCCCTTTTTGCTCTGCACTTTTCTGACTGTTATTCTGTGGTTTTACACATCTTCCCCCTTTTCTAGTGACAGCTTGACCTATGTATGTGTTTTGTTTCCACAGAGCAGCTTTTGCAACCACTGCTTATTGTGACAGCCCTCAGCACCACCGTCTTCCAGCCTACCCAGCTGCGCCTCTGAGGGATGGAGCAGCGTGTAAGAATGACAGCAGAGACATGCCTCTGTTTAAATGGCATCTTCTTTTCTAAGTACCTAGGCTGATGAACAGATTAACTCTTATCTTCAAAGTGCAGAAGTTCCTGGTGATTTAGGGTGGATTAATGTTATGGTACTCAAACAGAAACACTGCTCAGTGAGCCAAAGCTGAAGACAGACCTGAGTGCTTTTTTGAAAACCAGTATATATGAAGACTTTTCAAGCTGAGTACTGAAACAATGAGGTAGCAAACGTTTCTAGGCACTTTTGAACATTTAGGCCATTATATGACCACAGAGAGCATTAAAACCCAGCAATAATAACAAAATCTGGGACTTCAGGAGATGAATTCTGTACCTTCTGTGCTTTGCCTGACGCAGGGGCTGCTAAGTTCAAACATACTGCTGTATGCTCACGTATCTTCAATTTCCCCACACATAATATCACTGGAAATAAAGTCAGAATACACCAAGATAACAGATAGAGACTACCTCCAGTTACTGCAGTGTCTGGAGACTGCAATGTCTATAGGGTGAGCCTAGAGTCCAGGCTTACAAAATGACAGGTACCCAAGGGAAAAGACCCAGAAAGGGTTAACACCTGCTCTGGGACTAGATTAACAGGGGGTGGGGAGGTGTGTGGGGAATTTTACACACCGAAACACCAGGCTCTCCCAGAGTTCCCAATAGACTCCAGTCCCCAAGATGTTGGTGCAAGGATGTTATGAATGTGAGAGTCACCAACCTGGGCGATGGTGTCTGAGAGGCCAGGGCAGCTGGTTACTCAGGTTTATTTCTTGCGTAATGACTGCAACAGCCAAATCACCTGTGGTAGGTGAGACAAGGAGCTTGATTTATTGGCACTGCTAATTCTGGCTTCTAACAGGAGTTAGGAGCACTCCAGCTGTGAGATGGTCTTGCTTTGTTTTTAAAGCTTATAATCAGGACACATAAAAAAATGGGTTTACCTTCCATCAGGAAACTTTTTCCTAGGCCAAACTGCAGGTGGGTGCCTTGTTTTCATTTCTCTAGGAGGGTTTGTTTAAATCTAACTATCTTTCCCTCTTCTCAGCTTTTTAGTGTCTGCCAGGTGAACCGTCCTGCGAAAATGCAGTGCAGCCTTGCAAAGCCAGCAAACCTCTCCAGTTCTTTTAGACTGAAAAAGCAGAAGTCAGTTTGCAGATGAGGCACGGTCTGCCCAGTACAACGCTTCCTCATCCAAAGAATTAGAAGTCAGGTTATGCTCCAGGGTCTTTTTCCCTCCATGCTCTTGAGACCTACACTGCTGGGCTGTTTTCATGGTCATGTGAAGCACAGATGGAGCTGGGGCTCGCTCCGCGGGTGGAGAGCAGGCACGTGTGGTGCAGCGGGAGGGTGGGAGCAGAGGCCCCAGCTCCTCTTTTAAGGGTATCCTCAGAATGATCTCCAGGCAACAGACCTAAATTGCCTGGGGTTTAGGAGTGCAACTTTGGAGGGGTTCAGGTAATTCAGCCCAGATCCTTTCTGTGACAGAGAACCACAGACCATAAGAACGAGGTTGAATCCCACCTCAAACAATTGCGATTTTTGCCCCTACTTCTCGACTGGGATGCTGTCCCTAACCAACAGAGGAGAGAGAGTTTGTGATTCTCACTTATAACAGTCCTGTCAGTCAACAGTTTTGTACTGCTCCTGCCTGGGTGGGTAAGTGGTGAGCAGACAGGGTCTATGCGTCTTCATGCAGAGTTCATCTCACAGAGACGTAAACCCCGTTGCGCTGCCCTGAACTCCTCTGGCCAGCCATGGAAGGGGCAGGAGGTGTGTGGCCGAGCAGTGCAGGTCATCAGCCACAGGCTGGTGTAAATCTGGCTCAGGAGCCCGACCCCCAACTCCTTGCACGGTGTTAAGCAGCAGAATCGGAGGAGCCCGTCGAACGCCCGTGGGTGTCACCAGCCCTTGATGGCCACCAGCCCACAGATGACCCGTGCAGCCCCACGTGCTGTGCCCAGCCTGAGCTGCCTGCGAGGAGGGGCTGCACGAGCCAGGGGCTGCGGGCACGCGTCCTGCCGGTGGGCAGCGGCGGCAGCTGGGGGGGAGCCGGACTCTCGCCCCCCTGCCCACCCCACCGGGTGGAGATCGCAGCCTTAAGAGCAGCCACCCTCGACACTTGGATGACTTCACTGCGCTGCAGTTTGCAGTCATCCCTCTAATTGGGCTTCCAGTAAACCGTTGTGTCTAACCAGCCTGCAAACTTCTCTTGGTCTTTAGACTCAGCCATTAGACAACAGCATTATCTGTATTTCTTTCTATATTGCAGGGATCATTCGGTTTTAATGTGTATTTTATCACTACTTTATACTCTTGAATACTGGGAGATTTGAAATACTACAGCTGCCTTGCACATCAAATCAATGTAAACACAATGAGAATATGACAAGAGAAGATGAATGGTGGTAGTAAGATATTAAACAATATTTCCTGTATGATTCCTGTAGAGCCAGAATGTATTTGTTTATGTATTTTTATTACATTACCTGAGAGGCTGCATTTAAAAAATTCAGAGTGGCATACTACCCAGGAAATTGATATCTGTTGCACACCATTTTCTCCTCCTCAGTGGAAGAAATTTCTTCTTTTGTTGCCCAAGATGTTGACTGTGTGATGCCAGCTTTTATGTCTTTCCTTTACACAGTGTGTAAAGTGCATTAAACATATAACACATAAAATGTGTTTAAAAAGATAAAAGAAGGAAAAATGAAAAATATTGTTACATTGCCTATTAGGTAGCAGGTCTGAAGGAAAAACTGGCTTTTCATTTCACAGAGCAGAATTTTGTAATTTGACAAAATATAAACTAAAATAGTTTAACATAAAGCTTGTTTGGACTTCATTTTCTGAAAACAAGAACCCTGGAAACATTTAAAGTAGCCCAAAATACTTGATTTCACTTGCAATGATAAGAAATTGCAGCATCAGAAATAATGTAGGTAGGAGAACTTCTTAAAGCGATCTGTAGTAGGTGATTTCAGCCTTCTTCCCTTGACCATTTAATATACTTTGAAGGATACTTGGATCAACTTCCTACGGTTCCTAGAGACTGCAGAGAAGTAAACTGCTGCACAGTGTGCACAACCGTGCTCGTTATCAGCACCATTTGTGAATTGCTCGGGTCTTGTGTCCATGATCTATGGTATCTAATCTAGTCTTCGCGATGAGCAAGGCAATTATTGCTTTCGCATTTGGCATGCATGGTGTCCCACCTTCCTGAAATAGCAGGAAACTCTGTCCCTGCCCACCTCACAGTCATTTACATCCTGGCATCAGCTTATACTACCATATGGTCTATAGAAAGAAAAACAGCCTTTTACATTTGTGAGGAAATGTTCAAAATCTGCAGGACACCTTTGTGAGAAGAAAGTCGAAACGCCGACGCTGCTCAGCCAGACCTGCTGGATGTCACCTGTCACTCCAAAAGCACAGGACCAGAGGTAGCTGTTGTAAATTATAAATGGTCTTTACAAATAAAGAGTTCGCTTTACTTCTGCATTAAGACTGTTTCTCTTTCCTAGGGATCTAGCATCTGGCAGCTTGGGATGGCAATGTCCTAAATCACTCAGACCTTTTGTGCAACCGAAGTGTTCCAGGAGCCACGAGTACCAAGGAAGGCTGCTCCAAGCAGCAGCCAGCACAGCCTGGACCACTTACCTGCAGTGCCAAGCCCACTGGATACCATGTGCACTAACAAAAGCATCATTTACTTGATATTTGAGTCATCAAACCTTGCTCCTGAGCTGGCTCAATCCAGTTGCAAACCGCTTTCTGCAGTAGGTATTCATATTTGCAGCAATGACTGTGTCAGATTTACACAAGAGCATTGCACCGATTTTCAAAAGCATTCCTTGGGATTACTGTGCCTCCCCATTGCTGCCACACCAGAGCCTCATGTCTAAATAATGAGCTGCCGGGTTTTGCAGTGTTGCGTGCCACCGTTCCATCTGCAGTCGAACACAGATCACCAAGTACATTACGCTTTCCCTGCCAGCTCTTGGTATATATGACTGTCTTGTTTGCAATTAATTTCTCCAGCTTTCTTCATGTCAAGGGCTGGGAAACCTAAGGATTAAATGTCCCTGTGCCTAGTATAAAGTCCTGAAAACTGCAATATTTTTTTCCAATAAACTGCATGAAGGAAATCCCTCTTCCATATGGCACATCGAAAGACAGTTTGACCTTTTCTGTGTCCTTTAGCAGATAGTAAACTGGGCCACCTCAACGTTATATTTGTTATTGTGCAGTTGAGGTTGTGGGCACAGAGGTAAAGATGCAGACCCAAAAGCATAGATGTGAATCAAACTACTCACTTGCATACAAAGCAGCAGGTAACTCATTGAAAAGCAGACATTTCCAACGATGGCAAATTAAGCCTTACTGAGGCAGGCTAAGACTGCTGACAGAAATTGCACTGTGTATTCAGGCTTTCTAAAATCAGGAAAACATCTTTTGCAATGGGTTAATTCATCCACGTACAAGGCAACCTCTCCCCTCTGCAGGTAGGTCTGTGCACGTGGACAAAAGGGCCAAGTTTTCAGGCACAGACTTTCCTCTCCAGGCCTGAAGACAGGCAGTTCAGTTAGTATGACTTACTAGCACAGCTTTTTTGCTGGTTTTCTAATCATGTTTCAATCTCAGTCTTGCAGCCCTTTGCACAGCACCTGAAGTTCTGAACTTTGTGTCCCATGTTTGCTCTCTGCTCCCTCCATGCCCAACAGTCACTGGTAACTCTGCATTTACAGTCATGTTATCTTTTTGTTCCTCCATTGCTAAACCCCATCATTTACACCAATGAAACAAGGGAAATTCATAAGGAAATCATCAGGATAATATCCCAAAACAACACCTGGGCTTGCCCCTGACCAGCCCTGATCCACTGCCCCCCCCTCGGGGGAGCTGCAAACCCCACGAGCTGTACCTGGGCAGCTGCTTGATGGTGAAAGCTGCTCTCTTGTGGGTGCTCTGGAGATGTCAGCAGCGGTTCACAGACCCATACGATCCTATCCTGTCCCTGCGGGGTTTTCTCACTTTCTGATTTCAGTGGATGTCTCTGCCCATATTCCCTGTGCCAGCAACCCAGTCCTCCCCTTCCCACCCAGAGGCTTTGTGCATCCCTTTGCTCCAAGGGCTCAGTGGTGGTCTGAAGTCTTCTTTATAACCTGGACCTGGCCACCTAATGTTGGTGTAACACAGGATCTTGCCCTTTTGTCTCTCTGGGCTCCTACTACCTTTAGGATCTTGTCCGCTGTAAAGCACGGTGGTCCTTCCCCCTCCTTTGAGTATTGGCACTAACACAATTTTCAGTGTTTGCAACACTCGCATCTCCTTCCCTAAGTGTCAGCACATGCTGCCTGCTGCTTTGCACTGCCCTGTATGGCCCTTTGACAGAAGCACTTTCATCTTTGTGGTGCAGGTCTGGTTATCCCCAGTTCCAGCAGCAGCAGCCAAGAGGAATTCGCACCCAGCATGGAAATGACTTAAGGCTGATTCCTGCAAGAGGATTTGCATGAGAGAGGGGAGCTTTCTCAGGAGAAGGCTTGCCAAAGGGTCAGAGCTGCTAGCACTGCCCAGTGCAATCTCCAATTGCAGAACAAGTGCCACATGCTGCTTCTTGCAGGCACGTCCACTGCCCTTGGACAGCAGCCCCAGGCTTTCTGTGCTCTTCCCATGGCTCTCAGCATTTCCTTAAGGGTTTTAAGTTTACCCAATGGTGACAGGGCCATTTCTGTCTGCAGTGCGCAGATGACATGCGGTGCAAAGTTGCTGTTCTGTCCCTCCTGGACCAAATGTCCACAGTAAGTTTTGTGGTGACCTGGGGTGGGCGAGTGGGATGTGATGGGAGCCGGGTGCAGTGAGCCAGGTGGTCCTTCCTGAGCTGTGCCCCAGAGAAGAAACGTGTTGACTTCCCAGCACGCTAGTGAATAGTTCAAAGCTGTGCCAGGGGAAGTTTAGACTGGACATCAGCATTTCTTTACCAAGAGGGTGGTCAACACTGGAATAGGCTTGCTAGGGAGGTGGTCGATGCCTCAAGTCTGTCAGTGTTTAAGAGGCATTTCGTCAATGCCCTTAACAACATGCTTTAACTTTTGGTCAGCCCTGAAGTGGTCAGGCAGCTGGACTAGGTGATCATTGTAGGTCCCTTCCAACTGAAACACTCTGTTCTGTTCTATTCTATTCTAGTAAAACCCAGGAGACAGCAGAGTGGTCTGCTGGGACTATGATGCTGAGAGCTCTCCAGCTGAGCCAAGTACCAGCAGAGTCTTTAGAATCATAGAATGGTTTGGGTTGGAAGGGACCTTTCAAGGTCATCTAGTCCAACCCCCCCTGCAAGAAGCAGGGACATCTTCAACTAGATCAGGTTGCTCAGAGCCCCGTCCAGCCTGACCTTGAATGTGTCCAGAGATGGGGCATCGACCACCTCTCTAGGCAACCTGGGCCAGTGTTTCACCACCCTCATCATAAAAAAATCTCTTTCTTCTATCCAGTCTGAATCTCCCCTCTTTTAGTTTAAAACCATTACCCCTTGTCCTGTCACTACGGGCCCTACTAAAAAGTCTGTCCCCAAAATGAGCATCTGGCAATGAGCCTCTTGTGATTGATGTATCCTGAGTCTTGTTTCAAGTCCAAGAAAAAACTAATGGAGATAACAAAACAAAATCATATTTTTCTCTTTATAAGCACTTCCATTTGCAGCATCACTTTCCAATCAGCTTGTTCTGATGTTGCCTGCCCTGTGTGCACCCTGGAAGATGAGCTGAACCAGAGGCAGGCGCTCCCAGGGCTAAACTGTCTGATTTCCACAGCCAAGCCAGGCTGATGTAAACCTGGCTTTGGTTAGACACAGCCCAGAGCTGTGAGCAGAAGTATGCTGCATGACACATGTAAACTGAAACACGTCTACAGCTTGGTAATTGCTATAGAAAGTAATTATGGACTAAGTAGAAATAGGGCATCATTTATCTTAGTGTTGGCTCTGGACCTATTCCAATTTAGCAGGCATCTGGATGAGCAAGACTGGTCTCCCACGCACAGAGCTACACACCTCACTGAGGGAGCTGGTACTGGTGTTTCTTGAAGTGTCAATACCATTGCAAATTAAGGGCCAGGGTTTGACTTCACCTGAGTTTTGACTTCTTTTTATTCAAACCACTAGTAGGGTGGAGATGGGAGTGGATTTGCATTAATTTGCTGAAGCAGTGCTGATGACCCAGGGACCCCGGTGATGTTTCATAATGTTGCTCCGTAGGTCCAGGATCAGTGGGATCCCGCTGGTGAGACCCTGCCAGGCCACCCAAATACTTCGCTCACTTGGGAAACGCAGGAAATCATTCCTCCAGAACATTTCTGCAGAGGCTGTTTGGTCAGTGACACGGCTGTATCTGCTGGCAGTTAGACTGCCGCAAGTTCACCAGCTGAATTTAAAGGGGTTTATTGATCAGCAAAGTGTTGTTTATTCAGTTGTCCAGCCACCCAGGAAAATGGGACCTTTATTATTCTCCAAAGGAGCAATCTTCAGGACAGGACACATGTTCCTAAAACAAATCTACTCCAAAATATCAGCCCAGATTTGACACATGTGCAAAGAGATTATTGTGTTTTATATGAAGATGGCAGACATGCAGAATTTTCAGCACAAATTAAACCCATATTAGTGGTTTGACCTAATGCAGCTCAAACATTGGAAACCAAAGCCAAACTGAGATTTGTTTTTTACCCCAAAACTATATAGAATCAGTGATTCCTGACAAAAAGAAATGCATTATCTCTGTTTTACACAGGAACCGGCGACAATGCTGTAAATGTGCCATTCATTGAGTGTTGTAGCACTAGTTTCTTTCTCCCTAGCAGCTTTTGTGACTGTCCTGGATCATCTTCACAGCAATTTTGCAAGGTTAGGAGCCAAGTGAGACTTGATTGGTTTTGGAACTGAGATGGTTTCTTTTTTAATTATTTGTTGGGGATTTGTTGTGGGATACGTAGCAAAACAAGGGATGTCAAAATCTGTACCAACAGCAAAGAAAGATATTACGTGCTAAAACAAGAGTTTGGGGGCAGTTTTCATTACAACAGATCAGGCTTAAGGCAGGGCAGCTGCTGGATTTAGATGGTTTCTCTACCACTTGTTTAGCACTGACTATTCCTTGTGCTGTAGAAAATTTTCAGAAAAAAAGCATTTCTGTGCAGTGAAACAAGACCAAGGCAGCAGACCAGATGCACTTTAAAGGCTCTTTAGATATCTTTCTTCAACAGCCAAGATCTGAGGTGCCTTCAGAGACTTTTGAGGATCTAAGTCAATCTACATTAGCTGTAGTTTTGGTCCTTCCTATTTTGTACATGGCCACTGGCTGCCAGCTGTCTGATCCACTCTGTGGGCATCAGAGGCAAGTGCATCACAGCTTCAGACTAGTTGAGGCGGGAAGGCACCTCTGGAAGTCATCTGGGCCAACGCCTGCTCAAGCAGGACCACCAAGAGTCAGTTGCCCAGGACCATGTCCAGAGTTTGAATATCTCCAAGGATGGAGACTCCACAACCTCCCTGGGAAACCTGTGCCAGTGCTTGACAACCCTCACAGTAAAAAGTTGTTTACTTGTCTTTAAAAGGAATTTCCTGTATTTCAGTTTGTGCCCATGACATCCTACTGTAGCACTGGACACCACTGGAAAGAGTCTGGTGCCCTCACCTTCATTCCCTCCTATCAGGTATTTATTTATACACATTGATAAGATCCCCCAAGCCTTTTCCTCTCCAGGCTGAACAGTCCCAGCTCTCTCAGCCTCTCCTCATAGGAGAGGTACTCCAGTCCCTTTATCATCTTGGTGGCCCTTTGCTGGACTCAGTCCGGTATGCCCATGTGTCTCTTGTACTGGGAAGCCCAGAAATGGACACAGTACTCCAGGTGTGGCCTCACCAGTGTGGAGCAGAGGGGAAGGATCCTCTCCATCACTGGTCTTCCTGTTTGCAACCCCAGCAACAGGAAAGAACTGGCTGAAAGTGTTAACATTACAGCAAATTGCTCATGAATAATTTTATACAAACAATATATGTAAGTAACAAGGTGAATAACAGGAGTAAAATTAAGAAATGAAGTGTGCAGCTAGGTCCCATCAAGGTTGAAGTAACATTTGCTTAATCCAAAACTCAAGAAGCAGACACAAAAGGGCCTTTTGGAGAGGTGAACTACATATGGAACTTGAGCATAATGGAAGGAGTAACCTCCAAGTATTACTGAGAGAGGACGGCCAAGACGCAAGTTAAACTGAAGGAGCTGGAAGGAAATTCTGGGAGGTACCATAACTGTGAAACAAAACTAAATCATCCACAGTTGTCTTTGACTGCTAGAATTGAAAACAATAGTTTATGCACCACAGGTGCTAGCAAAAAATTAACATCAGTATTCTCAAATAGAGGAGGAAGCTTTGGCTTCTCCTGTAATAGGAATAAATGTCATGTCTTTATTGATAGGAAACCAATATTAGCAGAAACTGACCATAAAAAGACTCGTTGGCAAGAGCAATGGAAGAAAACACTCCAGGTGTGTGATCTGCAAATCAAATAAATAATCAGGATGGAGTTGGTATTTGCAGACACTCTGTCCAGACCTTCTGCAACAATGCAATGCCTCTAAAGCCAGGATAAGGTCCGGTACCTGTCAGGCTGCTAATGGAGGGCTCAGTTCAGCTCTGGGGAGATGTTGTCCAGCTCTTTCTCTCTCCAGAACCAGCATTTGTCCTGTCTATCATTCCTAATGCTGCTGATGTGAGCAGGACCCTTTAGGTCGTGACAGCTGCTCAGGCACTGTTGGCCATGGCTGTCAATCCACACAAGTTATGCCCCATCCTGGCCATGCCAGAGAGAACCAAAATGGGATTATCCAGTCTTGGGGTTTCTGCTCTTGACCTGAAGCTGGAGTGGATGCAGTCCCGCAGGTCCCGTGTGGTTCACCACTTGTAGAACAACCTTGCAGGTATCACCATGCTGGCCTGCACAAACACCTTCAGAGGATCTAAGAACCATTTCTGAAGGCGGCTCTTACCACTCCATGCTCCCATCCTCAGCCTCCTGCCCATGCCCATGTACTCCAAGGCCATGTCTGAATCTTACTGGTATTTTATATTTTGCCTCCTTTTCCCCTTCCTGCCCCTAACTGCAATTCCTTGAGCAACTTTGTTCTTTAGGTCAGCTAGGGGAGTTGCATTATACCAGGATACATATCCTAAAGATATCCAGAAGGGCAATGTGGCCTCATCTGTCAAAACTGAAGCCTGGTGTGTTCCTAACCAAGCTTTCCTTGGAAGTTTTGCTAGTGGCAGTCACAAACAGCTCTGGGTAGCCTCTCTCCACCCAAACCCCACTGGGGAGATGGGGATGCTCAGGGAGTCACACATCATCGTTCCCCTCCCCATTTCACATCAACCAGTGGCAGTAAGAGCTGAAAGATGGCCTGAAATATTTCTGTAGTTTCAACACAGTGGAAGATGCTCAAGCAGCAACAGAAAATAGCTCCCTTGCAAGTCATGGAGAGAGTAGCCTTAGCTACAGGCTGTCAGATTCCCTTTTGAACTAGCCTGACTCTGCCCTTTCAAATTCCTGGTTTGCAGCACACTTTGTGCAATCAGCCCTGTGTATTAGTAGAAGATTAGGAATGGCAAAATTATTCTTACTGCATCTTAAGCAATGCTTGAATGAGACTGCTTCTTCAAGCAAACATATTCTTTATGGGTATTTAAGCTTGTAATGATTATCAGTTTCAAGCTAAAGGCAGTTAAAAGTTAAAAATACACCGTATTCATACAACTTTCTGCATAGGAAAAAAAATATGTATATAGTGATTGACAAGAAAAGGTAAGGTGAGGTTTGGTCCCAAAGAATCTGGCACACCACCATCAGACACACTGTTTTCTCAGGAAGATGAATTTCAGAGCTGCTGGGAGGTTAGTCCTAATGTCTCACTAGAGGAATGGCACTTGGTTGCAGGTTTTCCAGGAGAGTTTTGCACACGTTTCATGTCTTTTTATGATGCAGTCCACATGTCATGTTCCCATTTTAGCACATACACTGCTAAGCCTGAAAAAGGAACTTTGGAGTACATTGAGTGCCAGTGGTGATGGCACATGCCACCAAAGGCAGGACACTTCACTACAGCACTGAGACTTCCAGTGTCTCCCTGTTCTGGCAGCCGTACCCTGAAATGAATGTCCAGCACTGAGCTCCCCGAGGTGCTGGTGGGGTTTGGGCATCAGCAAAAACATCTGGCTAGCAACAAACATCTGGAAAGGACCCTCTACAGGGTTGAAGTTTTCAAGCTGCTCATTTTTAGCCACAGGGAGGGTGTCTGGTACCTTGGTGGCCTCACCAGGCTATTCACCTCCGACCACACACACGCCTGGGAGGGGCAGAGAGGAGGAGCCATTCCCCTCTGTCCTGGCTGCATCTCCCTCTTCCAACCCCACCGGAGGTGCAGCCACCATCCCACAGGTTCAGCCCCAGGGCTGAGGAAAATCGCCCTCCTGCACTTTCCCAGAGCAAGAAAGCAGCTTCTCTTTCTCTGCAGCTGTGAGCCCACCTCATCCTCTCTTTGTCTTCCTCTGACCTGCCACTGAGCTCTCAGCTCCTCTTTAAAAGCAGCAGAGGCAGTGGCTTTCTCATAGGGGCAGCTTTTTGGGGTCCATGAGGACAGGACACTCAGAGCACCGGGAGTTTGCCCGAGCAGAGACTGACACTTCTAGAGCCAAACGTACAGCTGGAATGCCTGATCTGATGCCTCTGAAGAACCTCACTCCTCTATTATAACCTATCGTTTTATTAAAAAATAAATGGTTTCAGGTGTACTTTCTGGAAGAGTTTTTCAACTACATGTTTACTCAAAGTATGGTCAAATAATATAGTTAAGGAATAAAGAGACCCCATGCCTGCTAACATGCAACACTTGCTTTTATTTCTGTGTTATTCCTTTTGGAGACTTTTTCAATACTTTGAAATTTAATAAAGAAACAATTCATAAAATAAACTCCATTACACACCTGTGATTCAGAAGAACCAGTTCACTACATGTCTTTTCACCCGACTCCAGAGAAAACTGCTGAGATCTAGATTTATTGTCACACTACAATGAAAGCTGCCTGCCTCCACCTTGTAGGGGATTTCCCACAAGTGACACATCTGGGGTAGGTTCTCCTTTCTTTGATCACTCTCTTTCCACCGCCAATTAGAGATCCTGACTTTTGTCTTTGTCTTACATTTTCTACAAACTGTTGGGGAAAGTGATGCGGGAATGTTGGGTGTTCTGTATTTGACTGTCATAGCAGAAGACTTAGGCATGCTGCGTGAAACAGTACAAAGAGAGTACTTGGGGTGGGGAGCTTGGAGTCCCACTAAGGTGTTCATCACTTTCTGGTAGTGACATCTGACTCCTATCCTTGCAGCAAATTACTCTTGGGGCAGAAGAACACTTTCACAACCTTCTTTTTTATCTGTTGTGTCCGCACAGCATACACCACAGGGTTCAGCAGAGGGGGGAAAAGCATATAGAGGTTGGCCAGTATAATGTGGACATGGTGGGGGATTTCCTGACCAAAGCGGTGTGTTAAAACAGTGAAGAAAGCAGGAATATAGAAAAGTAATATAACACAGACATGAGAGCCACAGGTGTTGAAAGCCTTGTGACGGGCAGTCCTGGAAGGGAGTCTGAATAATGCCAGAAGAATTAAGATGTAGGAGACAGCAATGAGTACAACATCTAACACTACTGCTGCAAAAGGCACTGCAAGGCCATACAAAATATTGATGGAGATGTCGGCACAGGCCAGCCGGGCGATGCCCATGTGCTCGCAGTAGGTGTGGGGGATGACGTTGTGCCCACAGAATGGCAGCCTTTTCAGAAGAAATATACACGGGAAAATGATGCAGAAACTTCTCAGCAAAGCCACCAGCCCAGTTTTGACAACAGCTGACTGGGTCAGCAGTGCCGTGTACCGCAGGGGGTAACAGATGGCAACAAACCGATCAAATGCCATGGCCAGCAGGATCACCGACTCTGCCGAGAAGCTGAAATGCAGGAAGAACATCTGGGTCAGGCAGGCGCCAAAGGAAATCTCGCCAGCACTGAACCAGAACAGAGCCAGCATCTTGGGCACAGTCGTGGTTGACAGCGTCAGGTCAGCAATGGCCAGCATGGACAGGAAGAGGTACATGGGCTGGTGGAGGCTACGTTCTGTCCTTATGACAAACAACACGACACCGTTTCCCAGCAGCACCGCCAGATACATGGAGCAGAACGGGATCGAGATCCAGATGTGCGACTTCTCCATGCCTGGGATGCCAGCCAGGATGAATGTTGCTGGCGTCATGCTGGTAAGGTTGAATGGTGGCATGTTTCACCTGAAAGCAAAGGCAGAAGACACTGCAGAACATTATTTTAGATGCTTAAGCTCTTCCATCACTACCAAATGCCTTGTATCACCTTCTCTGATCTGCTAATAGCCACAGCCAGAGGTATGAACCCAAATTATGAAGACACGTGGTCTGCAATGTGTTGCAGCATGTACTTGTACTCCTACTATGTGTAAATGGCAATGTCCAAATTTTCTCCTAATTTGATTTTAACACGATGTAAGTGTATTTTTCGTCCAAGTACTTTCACTTAGACCAGAGTGTATGGAGATAGAATCCACCTTTATTGCACAAATGCCTTAAATTGATGTTCTATAAGTCCAGAGCAGAAGCAAGTCAGGCAATGAGAGAGGAAAGGTCAAGTGTTTGCAGGGATACACAAGATGTTCTCAGACATCAGAAACTGCAGAGGGGATAATTGGGAGTTTTAAGGTATCTGGACTCACACTAGGTTAAGAGAACAAAGTTAGGTCTAGGTTTGAAGTTGGCTGCCCATGTTTCTTCCTTTTCTCCAAACTTCTCTCTCCCTTTCCCTTTGGTTCTGGGACCACTTGCTTCGCACCAATTTTTCAGTGCAAATCCAGCTGAAATAAAATTAAACCAGGCACTTGGAAAGACCTTTGTGTCAGGGGAAAACCTGTGTGAGATGGCATTCCCCCACCAGCCAAAGAAAGGCTGCACTGCTGCCCTGGAGAGGTCTAAAGAGCGCTGGAGGCTGGATCAGACCCACTCAGGCTCACACAAGTTTAAATGCTATGCAACTTTTTTCCAGCAGCTTCTGCAATAACAGTCAGCTCTTAAAAATCAAAAATCAAAATAGGAATTACCCATAATGCAGCCAAGATCAGAAAGTGACACAAGTACTTAAAAACAAAACTGTGAGATTGCTGCATACTGAAATATTGACTCCATGTATGAGAAAGCAATTGTATTTTAAACAACAGATTTGATTCCCTGTTCACATTCAGTGAGAGAGAGACACATTTCACATCTAAAATATCCTGAACCAAGAAAGTCCACGGAGTCTGCTCCATAGAAACAAAACATGACAGTGGACTGTCTTTAAAAATAAATTTAGTCAAAATAATAACTACCTAATTCTGTAAATTATTTAAAACAATTCAGTATAAACATTGCATGAAATAAAAATATATGTGATGTATTAACAGACAAAATATTATTAATGCTGATAACACGTATTCTGTTCTGCTGTAACAAAAGCTAGTCATCTTCTGCAAAATGCAAGTGTTAAACTGCAAATAAACAAGGATCCACTGCACCCACAGGTGGGAATCTCAGTGGAACCAGGAGCTCTGCACAAGAGGAGCCTCTCAGCATTAGACCCCTTCCTCCATAATCTAATTGCCACTGTAAAACTGTATGAATACAGATACAGCTCTAAGAATGCATCTCCTACAGCTACCCCTGAGCAGTCCCTTGGATTCTTCTTTCTTAAAATCTTTTAATCCTAATTTAAACTAAAAGCTGTAACCTAGGAAAAAAAAATCACATTCCTACAGAGCTGCCTAAGGATTACAAAAGGGTCTGCATAAGTCTGTTGGCATCACTGCAGAAGGCTTCAGCTGTGAGCACCTCTGAAGCCTGCAGCTGCAAGCATCTCATCCCAGGGGGGCAGCCTCCCCCACAAATAATCAGCCTTCAGAAGAGAGGTTAGGGAAACAAAAAAGGGGTGGGAGAGAAAAGTTTCCTTGGTGATTCATTGTCTCCTAACAAGAGAATGAAAACAATAGAAATATTTCTCTTGCATGGCCTGAGCACGTCGGCAGCCCTCCCGCAGGAGCAAGCTGTGGGATGCTGCAGGCGACTCAGGCGAGCTGTCCATGCTGGCATTGCCTCCCCGTAACATCGTCCCGTGTGTGGTTTACTCCTGCCTGTTCGTGCTGACCTGCCGTCTTTAACTCAGCAACCCCAGCTCTCAAAAACGCATAATCTCAGTTAGAGAGTGGCTGATCTCACGGGTCAGCGAGGGAAGGCTCTTCACACGATTACTGTCAATCGGGAATTTGGCACCTCTGCACCAGACTCTCAACGTCCTAGAGATACTTCTGGCCCTGAATCCACAACGCAAAGAGCTCACCCGATCCCTGACCTTAAGAGGAACGTGTGTCCCTGGCTGCGGGCAGGGACTGCAGTGCTGAGGCCAGGGGGGGGGCACTTGTACCTCTCTGCAGGATCCCAGAGGATGGAGGAATCGCCGTACCCTGCTCAGCAGCTCTGTAAGTGCCTTCTGGCTGAGGAGGCATGCCCTGGGATGTCGTCCCCCCAATCCTCCAGCCCCACACACACATTATAAGCATATCGCTCTCCACAGACGCACTCGCAGGTCCCCAGCGTGCAGCTCTGTGCCTGCCCTGCCTCCCTTCCCACCAACCGCACAATTATGCCCGTGCTGCTTTGCATCTCCTGTCCTCGGGGCCCTGGTTGGACTGACATGATGTAGCTGCAGGTTGTGGCAAGTCATAGTCAAGCTTTGGAAAAACAGACATGATGAGTCCTAAAAAAAGCGGTCTGACTTATCAAAAGTGCGGAGCATCCAAATGTACAAACTCGATGCAATTACTTTTGCAAATATCTTAGCACATAAGTATAAATAGCAATCCATGTTTTGAATAGATTATTGAGCGTGATACATAACGGTCTTGGTGATTAATGCAATAAAAGGAATTTGGAAGAGTTTCCCCATAGCAATGAGAGCAGCAGTCTGTGGGCTGGGCTGCTCTAGGGGATGGGAGGAAGACTTTGGGGCTTAGGAGCCCTCCTTGGATGAATGACTGGACACCGCCCCCAGTTCCCAGGTCAGTCGGTGACCACCCCTCCCTTCAGCCCCTCAGGAATCTCACCATACATAGGGCTAGAAATAAATTAGCCTGTAGAAACTATTTTCTGCAGGCTGAATCATTTCAGTACAAATTAACCTCCGAGCAGAGGCAGCTGTGGATGTCACAGGCTCAGCAGCACACCCACACCTGAAGAAACACAGGAGGATTTTGACCATAAAAAAATAATTCCACGAGAGCAATTGTGGATCACAGCATTCAACACGCATAAAACCCACAAGGCTCAAGTCCCACTGTGCTAAGGCTGTTTAGGATTGCTACACAAAATAAGACATGATGCCTGGCTGTGTCAGAGCTCAGGGCCAGTACAGGTTGCCCAGAGAGCTGCAGGATGGATCGATGCTGCAGTGGCTTCGCTGCTTCAGGCACCTAGAAAAGCACAGTTAGTGCTATTAAGGGTGACACTGGGCAGAAGATATTAATTGCCTTGGCCAGGCTGGATATGCGTGCCTGGAATTGTCCACTGCTGCTGCCTGTGCCAGGGAAGGAGCCAGCGCCAGGGAACACAGGTGGGCACTGAAGCTCAGCCATCTGTACGAATAGGTGGTACAGCTTTTCCCAGGGAGGTTGCAGCCAGCAGACTTTCGAATGATCCCTGGGTGCAGGAGCTGGCAGCACCCAGGGCTGGATCAGCCCCCTGATTTGGAGGGTGACGAGCATGCCGGACACGGGCTATTCTGCGCCTGCCAGGCCCCCAGCGGTGCTGGGCAGACCCGGCAGCCCACATGCGGCCACTGCAAGTGGGAGAGGCAGGAACAGCCTTAGAATGGGGAGCCCACCCGAAATCTGTCTTCTCTTTCCCACTTGACAGGGACTCTCACCAGCAAGTCCCCCTAACAGCAACATCCAGACACGAAATGCTCATCACTTCAGCTTGCTTGTTCCACCCTGGGAGGCCCAATGTCCTCCTTGGAGCTGTTTAGCCTTAATTTCACAAGATGAGATGAGAAAGAGGGTCAGTGATCACACGCCATGCCTCACAGCCTTGGGGAGAGGGGTTTGGGGGATAAATCTCTAGGGAGATGCAGAATCCAGGCTGTTTTGATCCATGTGCTGGTGCACTGAAGACAGAGGTAACATCTCATTTTACAAACCCTACCACCCACGTCTTCAGGTGCCCAGGCACCCTTAAAAAAGCCCAGCTCCCAGGGATGAAGACCAGCTTGCTAACAAATTAGATACCTGAAGTTTATCAGCCCAGCTGCCTCCGTGGACAAGGAGAAGAGAGAAAGATGTGAAAGCGGTGGCAGAGCTCGTGCTGTCCTGCAAGCACAAATGGTCCTTACACTCCCACTACACAGACTTCAAGGGACCACAGTCCTCCAGCAACTGCCAAATCACACCAAAAATCCCATACAGAAGCTGAGCAAAGCCAGGAGGTTACTTTTGTGGGAAAAAATAGCTACATTCAGTGATTTCTTCATGTGTCATGACTTCCTCCCAGGTTTACCAAAATATTTATAAGAAAAAAAAGTTAAAAGGAGTTTAAAGTGGTAAATTATTTTAGAACTTTTTTGCAACTGAAACCTTAAAACTGCTTGAATTTGGAACACAAGCATTTTAAAGAAATACTTGGTTCCACCAGTCTTGTGTGTGTACATGCTCCATTGATTTTTAATGCACTTTCTAAGATGCCCTATTCTCTTTCTCCTCATCTCCAGCCACTGATCTAGAGGGACACAGGTGTCTTGTAGGTCCTGTGTCATATCTACCAGCCCCTTGTGGATATCTCAGATGCCTGAGGGCATCTCCAGTAGTGCTGGGCTCCTCCCCATGAGAACGGGGCCGTGCCAAGATCTCCACTGGCTGCAGCAGGAGGCTGGATGCACAATTCACATCTAGATGCTTACATTTTGGTGCCTACCACCCACACATATCTCACTCCAGCATCAGCCTTGGACAAACAGCCCAGCACAGGTCACATAGGTTCTGCACACATGTTCAGCCTCATATGACTTCAGGGGCAGACATTGTCATCTGAGTCTTTGAGCATGGCCCCAAGCAGAGGTATTTCACAGCAGCACAATCCTGAAGCATCAGTGGCAGTTTTAACCACTGGGGAAGTTTGCAAAGGCTTGACTTGGTGCAGCTAACACACTCCTCAGGCCACAGCTGCTGCATGGAGACCCCAACGAACCTGTGATCACCACCCCCAAGACAAACTACATCCCTGTGGCCGAGGGAAAGGGCAAGGCCGAAGCCTTTGTCCATCAGTAAACAGAGGACATGATCAAGATCAGCTTGTCAACTGCTGCCAGAGGCTAATGCTGTCATGGGGAATTAGCTTTATCCCAGCAGGGCAGACAAAGCATGGCTGCTGGCATGTGCATAGTCCCACATGACATCTGCCGTGAGAGAGAGGTATTTTCCAGCCACAGTCTATTGAGCACCAAACCCATCTCCCCAGGACCAATCCTCCAGTCACCTCCAGAAAGGTGAAAAAAGGAGAAAGAAGGAACAAGATGCAAAATAGCAAGGAGAAAGAGGACACAAAAAGTCTGAATTTGGCATAAGAAGAACAGCTAAAGAACCATAAATGGGGCAGGTGGAGGAGGAGGTGAAAGAAACAGGTAGAAGATCTCTCACTGGACATACTGTAAGGGAAGGATGCTGGGAGAGAAAATGCTTGTGGAAGAAATGAGTGGGAAACCCAGAGCAGGAAGAAGGAGTCTCAGAGTTCAGGTGGCAGGGCAGAGGGGATGGGTGAGGAGCAGGAAGGGAGGGATTTGATGGGACTGGTGGGAAACTGGACAGAGGGGGCAAAGGAAAGGGGTCTGGGCTGATCCTGACCTTGTTCACACCAGGCAGGGTTGGGAGAAGGGAAGAAGGTCCAGAGGAGCACAGCTAGCCTCAGTTGCTCCATCTCCCCTGCGGCGGCAGCAGCAGGGCTGGCCAGGATGTCATTTTGAGACATTACAGGCAGGTCTGCAGCAGCAAACCTTGAACACCTAAATCACTTATCAGAGCTTGTGTTACAGAGACAAGGCTTTGAAGAGCATTATGGCTGCATATGGCACAACCCTGTTCACAGCCTCCGACTCACACACAGTAAAGCAAAGGGGACAAGACTTGCAAAGACACTCAGCTCTGGTCCTGAGGAAGGGTCTGGAGAAGATGCCTTAAACCCTGGTCCCATGTGTGACATCGAGCAAAGCACAAAAGGTTTAGGATTTGCTAATAGGAGAAGCTTTGAACTGGTGCATGAAACTAAAAACTTCTGTGCACCAATAGGGGGGTAAAAACCAATTGTGAACATATTCAGGATGAAAATCTGACTTACAGCCATCACTGATGGTTACCATAACCCTCATGGACTTCACTCCTATTGGAGAAGCAGTGGCAGAAATGACAGATTGACTTTCAAAACAACATTTGCTCAGTTGAGGAAAGCCTGATGCCCACAGTGACAGGAATGAGATGGCTCAGATACTCCCTGCCTCTCTTCTGTAGGGCCAGATTTAAAAACAAAAAGCAGCTATGCCATTGTTTGTTTTGGAGTCCAAATGGGACCCAAGCTCATTTATCATCTGGTCTTCAGCATCTCTGGATCTCAGTTCCTAACCTGTAAAAAAGCATATTTTTCCTCTCAGGTGTCTTTTCTTGGCATGTTTTTTCCCTGCATACACACCTGGATCACAGACTCTATCTGTAAAGGGGTAGCACCACATTCAGGTAGGGCCTGGCCTCACAGTTTCACAACACAGAAAGGTCCTCATGTCTATTGGTTTTGAATGCAATAAATCCTTGCAGGCAAGGGAAATGAATTCTCACAGATGGAAGAATGCTACTGCACACAACTTCTTAATATGCACCCTGCTGCTTTTAGTGTGTGATGAGACTGAAATACAATCATCAACAAATGAGGTACTGTAACTGGTTCATTTGGACAAACCAGTTACGGTATCTTGTTTGATGATGGTGCTTTTGCCAGTGTCTCCACTGCTGCATTTATGTCTCCTTCTGCCTCAATCAGTGCCTGCAAGTTTGCACGTTGGTCCTGGAAGCCCATGGCACTGAGCTGCTCCATTTGTCTCTTAAATCTGGTCTGTGGCACCTCCTCATCCATCTCCACCTGATCTTCTGCTTCATCCTCATCTGACACCAAAACTGCATCATCCTCAGACTCACTGCTTTGTGCTGAGTCATCCATGCTTTCCAGATCCACATTTGAGTCCTCCAAACTAAGTAGAAAATCTGGTACTTCTGTTGAGAGGGTTTGTAATCCCAGCTGGACCTGTAGCAACGCCTGCAGTGCTCTGGGGTTTCTCAGCAAGGACGAAATCTCAGCGTTCTCCATCGCTGGTGGCAGCTGCTGTGCCTGTTGATCTTGAGGTGGATTATTTCCATCACTTGATATATGAGCACTATTCAGCAGTGTTTGTGCTGGGCTGTTGGGGTTCATTAACGCACTCTCCAGGTTGTGCATGAGTTCTGGGTTTCCTGTTAGCTGCTGAATGATGCTCTGAACTTCCCCCGAGTTGGGTACCACTGTACCTGCTGCAGGACCTAAACTCAGCAACGCAAAACGGTTACCCACGCTGCTGCTGGCAAATTGGCCATCATAATCATCTGTATTATCACTGTCTCTGTTGGACCACGGAGCCCAAGGGTTGGGTAATGGCCTCCGGTTTTCGGTATGGGCTGGTAGCCTGGCTCCACTCAGGGGTGGGTTACTGTCCAAGGTAGCAAATGGGTTGTTGCCCAGCTGTGCCTGCACATTATCCAAGATGGGCTCCTCAATTTCCCTGTACAGCTGCTCCAGAGCTGTGTACCCACCAGGGATGCTTTCGAGGTTGTTCATGGCCACATCATGGTTCCTTATCATCTCTTGCATTACGGCAGGACTCCTGCAGGCCTCTAATATTTCTCTGATAGTATGTGGGTTGGTGAGAATCTGACTGATCTCGGGATTTTCTTCAGCCAGCTGCTGCATCTGAGGGTTGGACATGATGAGATCCCTGACAAGATCAGCATTGTCAAGGATGTTCTGCACAAAGGTGCTCTGCACCATCTCGCTTATCAAGCTGTGCATGGACACATCTTGTTCTTGAATGCTACTCACCAAGTCCAACATGTCTGTTGAGCCCAGGCCTAGGAGATGTGCACCTGTCACCCCAAGGAGGAACCCTAGCAAAAATGCATTGTTGTTGATGGTGTTCAGATCCAGGCCTGAACTGAGGATCCTAGACAAGAGGTTCTCCATGGTCTGGGTCACTATTTTCTGGCTGGAGGTCAACAGCTCGGACAAGTTACGATGGATCAAGCATGGGTTTTGTAGATCAGCTATGCTTCCCAAGTAGAATAAATTGGAATTACTGTGGCTGGCAGGTGGCATCAGAGTGGTCATTCTTCCTTGATCTGTCAGGGCATCCTGTGATTTCTTTTGGGACCTGATGATCACGTGGATGCTGACCCCACTGTGAACTCCGTGCTGGCTCAAAGTGTCTTGATCCTTGAGGATTTTCCCAGCAAATATCAGGACCAGCAGATCAGGGGGTGTTTTGAAACGCTTGGCAACTTCTTCCTTAAACTCCTGGATGGTGCTGCTCTGAGCAACCTCAAACTGCTCCTTCTGCTTGAGGGTCTTCACAGTGACTTTGATGATATTTGAAGAATCCATGGTGACAACAGGTTGACTAGTCTCCACTGCCCCTTTGGTTTTGGACACAGTGGCTCTGATACCAGGACTGTGCTTTGGTCTGTTGAAAAGCAGAGGTGCTGGCAGAAGGTGGGAAGCAACAGGGGGCAACGGCTGCCAGATGAAACAGGGGGGTGGCTGTTGCCCCTGCTATGGTGACAGCTGCATGGAGGGAGAAGTGACACAGGGACAAGGACTGCCTCTCCCCGCAGGGCAGACCAAATGCACATACCAGCCAGATGTTGCACAGCTGCTCTGTTCACTCACCACCTGAGCAGCTCCTCCATGTTCCTTGTCCCGCTGTGGCCTCCTGCCCACAGAGAATTGCCATGCAGCTGTCTCTGTGTTATGACATCACCACTGATGTCAGAGTGAGCAGCAATGGCCTGGGGAGGGGGCACCTCCCTTGGAGTTGAGCTCAGGCTTCCTTGCCTCCACAGTCCCCAGCCAAGCTAGTCCCTGGGGCACAGGGAGGACCATGACATGGGAAAATCCGGGAAATCCAGAAAATTTGTACCAAATAACTTCCACTCTCTACATGGCCCTATATATACGGGTATAGTCACTGTTGGAAAATCTACTGTTGCTCTCATGAGCTTCTCACAGCAGTTAATTATTCTCATTATTCAAAATAAGGCTTTTATTTCTAATCAGAATATGTTTGTCTTCATTTTCCATTCATTCAAATTCATCCTCCTCAAGGACATTACAATGATCCATAGCATCAGATGTTTTCTCCTGAGACTTCCACCCTGCAATGAAGATGCCTCTACAGCTCTTTAAAAATTAATATGTTTTGCACCCTTTATAGATCAAGAATTTTCTCCAGCACTTGAATAATATGTCTGTTCTATCTCCCTCCTCTCCAGACTTTTTTTGCTATCTCTTAAACCACCGACCCCAAACCAGAGGGCAGGATTGCAGCACTGCTCTCACCATGAGTAAGCCCATCCCCTCACTACATTGCATGACTGACATTAGCCTGCTCCTCCCTAGCAATTTGTTTTAAGGCTAAAACAGACTGTGGATTACTATGAGCCCCAGATATGTCAGCCAGGCCAAAAGCCACCAGCTTATCCTCCACTGAGCCCAGCAATGGGTGTTTTTTGGAGATCTTTAAAATGTCTCTGGTCAGATGTGCTTTATTCCCTGAGCTCGTGTTGCACAAGACAGAGCAACCCCTGGGGTACACCCCAGCCCTCAAGAGGCTGCACTAAAGCACTCCTAACACCCACGAATTGCCGGAGCAGACCCCTGGCTCCAGCCCTCTTCTCTGCACTTACCTGCTGCTCTGGGAGGGTTTGCTGCTGCCCATTTCTGCCTTCAGCTAGGGCACTGCAGTTTCAACACAGGGTGCCACTGATCGCCGGCGAGATTGTTCTCCTGTCTTTGTTAGCCAGCAGGTTCGCTGCTGCAGGTTTTCAGATGAAATGTCTCCTCCCACATTAACCTGCATTAAGCACAGCACACACCACAACTAACCTGTGGGCACACACGTAGGAAGCCACCGCACAAACGCAAACATCAAAACTTCTTGTTTGCAAACCATCAAAACGTTGATGTTTGCAAACCACTTCAGCTGGCCTTGCGGTGCCACACTGCAGCTCTGGAGCAGGCTGGATTTAGGGCACGAGCAAAAGCCGAATGCGTCTGCCCCTGCCTCTCTGTGCCGGCCTTGGAGCCCTCCCCTGCTCGGAGGGGAAACCTTCGGGAGGGGGACAATTTCCTCTGCTCCTGCCCTCCCAACCCTGCCCGTGCACTGCAAATAGTGACCGCACCACAAGGCTGCATTTCGTCCCTCTTCTTCCCACCAGCGCAGACGTCTGGGTGGGAAAACGCTGTGACAGCCCACAGAAGGCAGAGTGTTCCTCACCTGTTTTATACATCATGTAAGAAAAAGCCTGCCTGGCCTCTGGGGCTGGTCGGCACCGCTGAGGGGGGCCACCCCAGTGGTCCCTGAGAAAGGCATGTCTGAGAGGAGCCGTCCCGGTCAGCTGTGAGGAGAGCAAAGCATCTCCACAGGGCTGGGCACGGAGCAGAATGACGCCAGGGTGGAAATCACTGACCGCGGGCTTTTGCTGTGCAGGTGGCTCCTCTGAGCTGGCCTTGGGCACCTGCAGCCCAGGTGGGCTGAGTGGGGGGAGCGAGGGTCTCTGCGTGTAGCTCGTCTGTGTTTGTCCTTCCAGACGAAAGCTGTTCCTGCTGTCTGCGCAGGAAGCCTGTCCTACCTAGAGAAGCTTAAAAAATACCCCCGCCCGCAACCCCCCCGCCAGCCTTGCTGCTGGAGAGCTGAAGCTTTCAAGGTGTTAAGGAGGAGGTGCTTCGGCCCAAGTGGCAAACCCGAAGGCCGCGCTTGCGGTCCGATGCCGCTCGCAGACGAAGCTCCTCATGGTGCAGGTCTTGCCGCTGCGGCGTAGATGCCGTTGCCTACTGCTCTTCCCTGCACCTCTGCACGACTAACCCTGCACAGCGTGCTGCAGACCCAGGGGTCTGCACGAGCTAGGACAGAGTATTGGGGTCTCATAAAGCTCTGAGGAAGCGGAGCGAGGGAGTGGTTGACCAGCAAGCTGGTGGCAGGCTGACAGCCCCCAGTCCAGCCCAGTGCTCAGACTCTGGGCTTTGGCCATGGCCACTCTGTGTCCAGCTCAGGCCAGTCCCCCCAGCCAAGCAGAAGCTGTCACTGCTGGAATAACATGTCTCAATGTTTTCAAAAGGAAAACATAACTTTGGTATCCAAGTCCCAAGAAGTGTTTTCCTGCCTGCTGGGCTCAGCAGGACGCCTGCTTGGCCACCGCTACGGCCCTGGTAAAGCACCTGGACTGCACTCTGAATCTGTTTGTTTGTCACTCCATAAAAGATGGGGGTTAACACGGGGAAGGAAAAAGCACACAGAGATTGGCCATGACAATAAGAGCAGACCTGGGAATACAGTGCCCAAAATGGTGTGCAATAAAGGAGGAAAAAGCTGGTGTGTAGCACAGTAATACGACCAAGAGATGGAGCTGCAGGTGCTCAGAGCCTTGAGCCAGGCACCTTTGGATGGGAGCTGGAAGATGGTCTGGATGATCATCAGGTAAGACACAGCAATGAGCGTGGCATCCACACCTGTCACAAAAACAGCAATCGTGACACCACACCAGACATTCATGGTGATGTCCACACAGGGCAGCCTGGCTATGCCCGTGCGCTTGCAGTAAGTGTGAGGGAGGAGTTTGTCTCTGCAAAAGGTCAAGCGCTTCACAAAAACAGCAATGGGGAAAACTATGGATTCTGCTTTTATGACAGAAATGCTAACATAGGTAAAGGAAATTCACCCCTTCATACCTGACTCCAGGGGGAAGACCATGCTTCTTAGTTTCCAGCTAGCACCCCAGGTCTTACCTGAAGTCACCAGATGGCCTCCCATTTGCTCAGTAGTCACTCAGAGGAGCTTCTCTTGACCTCCAGCAGTTCCTAGAACTGAAGGCTTATTTTTCATGGCCTTTAACACCACAAAGGACTGCTGTGATCACCCATCTTCATCCCCTTCATAACACCATAAAACATCTGTAAAATGCTTTGCTTTCATTTTCATTAAAAGGGGACTGTGAACCAACTCTCAGCCATTATTGCTGCTGAGCAGAGTTGGATCAAAGTGCTGGTCTCTCCGGATCTTCTCCCCCTCGCCTTGCAGCAGTGGGAGAGGTGTTTCACGGGGACTGAGCAGCGCTGGCGTGTGCTGGGGGAGGGAGCAGGACCTGTCCTGGAAGCCAGCATGTCTCCAACTTCCCCTGGTCCCTCCCCATCCCACCAGCAGCAGCAGGCACTGAGGTTTCCTGCCAGCTCACCATAAGTTTTCAAAAATGTAGACCTTTGGACTGGGTGAAGTAATTGAGAATAAGCCGAGGGGAACATGGGCCTGCATTGCCCACCATCACCCCTGCGCAGCTACAGGAATACACTGGGACCCTCACATTGGCCAAGCATCGGCCAAAGTGCCCCCACCAAAACGCTCCTTCCCTCGGATGCCTGAGCTTCTCTGGAGCCACCTCCGCTGGGACCGCAGCCCCCTTCTCTGGTACGGCCTGTACCCCTCCTCCTTAGGAGTATGACACTGCATTCATCTATATTAAATTAGCTGCCTTTGCCTCATCTAAAAACCTTATTAGCAATGATTTTATACTTGCTTCTACACAACTGATAACAATCATATATAGCATCAGACCCGGTGTCCGATCAGTCCCTGCTGAATGTCCCCAGAAATGTACGGAAAACTAGCTCTCAGTGGGGAGCTATCACTGAAATAAGATTTTTCAGTTAGACAAACTCCATTAACATCTGCTTTACTTATTATTTATTTGTTTGTTTGTTATAATGAGGTATATATCACAATATTCTGAAAATAAAAAAATACTCACAGTTGTATTCAGCCTTCGGGTAACTTTATCACCCAAATGTGGAAGTCATTAGAAAATGAAATGACATGATTCTACAGAAGATAACACCAAAAATAAGTACTGACTGCCATTAATTACATTCTTGCCCTTTTTACACTTTATTGATTAAGTCTCATATTCACTTTTCCATTATTTTATTTGGAGCTAATGTCAAACTAAGCAGTTTCAAATTTCTTCAATAATCCCATTTCTCCTTTTTAATATTAGCACATATCAGAAAGGGTTTCTTTTTTTCTGTTTTCTTTTTTTTTTCACTAGTTTTGCTAAGCCTGGGGATACCTGAGGACGACTTGGGCCTGGTGGCTCCTCCACCGGCTCTTCTGGACGCCCCAGGCACACATTATCCAGACCTGCTGATTTCTACTTGCCTGAGTCCAGTTCCCAAAGGCTATGGACAGGATGAATCTGCAGTTGAAAATGTGAATGGAAATATTCACAGGCAAAATCTGAATTGAAATCTGCACCACAGTATAAAGAAGTTTGAGGTGCATTGGAGACTTTGGGGTTGCCCGAGCTGCCTGTAAAATTCAGCAAAATTTAGTCAGTAGGCATGCACCAGAACTACTAGTACATCTGGGAACCTGTCCAGCCTCTCTGCAACAGAGCTATGGGTTGGATGTTGATGTCTGCTGAACACACTTATCTTGAAAACATTCCCATCTGGTCCACATTTGCCAGGTCCCCACTGCCTTTCATTCATTTCCTTCTTTTCAAAGCTTCATTTCACCCCTCTCACTGGTAGACCAGCCCGGTTGCCCGTTCCCACCTGCCCGGCTACGCGCTGCTGCCCAAGCCCCCCAGCCTGAGCAGGTGAGCCAGGTGCTCCCAGATCTGCCTTGTTCTCACCCCGTAGATGATGGGGTTGAGCATGGGAGGCACCACGACGTAGAGGTTGGCCAGGGAGATGAGGACATGTTGAGGAATGTGTTGGCCAAACCGGTGCGCTAGGAAGGAGAAGAAGGCCGGTGTGTAAAACATGGCGATAACGCAGAGGTGGGAGCTGCAGGTGTGTAGAGCCTTGAGGGAGGCACGTGGGGATGGCAGCCCCCAGAGACACCTGAAGATCAGCATGTAGGAGACGATGATCAAGATGGCATCCAAGCCAGCTGAAAGGAAGCCAGCAGCTACCCCGTACCAGATGTTGACAGAGATGTCTGCACAGGCCAGGCGGGCCACGCCAATGTGCTCGCAGTAGGTGTGGGGCATGACGTTGTGCCCACAGTAGGGCAGCCGCTTGAGGAGGAAGATGGGGGGGAACATGATGCAGAAACTCCTGATTAAAGCCACCACACCAACTTTCCCCACGACGGAGCGCGTCAGGATGGTCATGTATCGCAGGGGGTCGCAAATGGCGATGTACCGATCAAAGGCCATCGCCAGTAAAACAGCCGACTCTGCCACAAAAACAAAATAGATGGAGAACATCTGTGCCAGGCAGCCGCTGAAAGAGATTTGGGTGGACAGAGACCAGAGGACACTGAGGGTTTTGGGCACGGTGGCAGTGGACAACAGCAGGTCGCACACTGCCAGCATGCACAGGAAGATGTACATGGGCTCGTGGAGGCTGCGCTCCTTCACAATGGTGAGCAGCAGGACCAAGTTCCCGAGCAGGGCAGCAGAGTACATCATGCAGACTGGGATGGAGATCCAGGTGTGAGACTTCTCCATCCCAGGTATCCCCACCAAGATGAAGAATGCAGGGTGGGAACCTGACAGGTTGGGTGTTGACATGGCTTGATGCAACACTTCATGTCGTTCCTTGCTTGCAGGAGCTGTGTAATGGTAGGAAGGTAGGTAGGAAGAAAGGCTCTAAGAGCAGCTGAACTATACCCAGGATACAAAGGGGAACTGAACTCATGATTAGCATTGCTCACGGCACAGACACTTAAACTTCTGAACCATGTTTTATCTGGAAGTGTTAAATATTGTGCAATTTACTCCATCAGGGTTCCTCTCCACTATTCAGGTCCCTACATACTGGCTAGGTACTGTTATTTCTGCTGTTTGAGTCTCTGACACAAGGAGTCTTCTGCCTGCAGCTGCCGGAAGCTGCTGGGAACTAGAGCAAAATATACAGGAGACTCACTCTTGAAACAGTGATTGCATAAATGCTTCTCTGGGTGACATACCTGGATGTGAGCACCATTTATGGTGCAACTGAGAAATCTCCAAGATTGGAAATATATTATGGAAAATTCTCTACTCTCCCATGACTGCCACAAAGGAGGCATGTCCATTGCTTATCCTGCTCTGGGACACCCCGCTTTAGTGACTCAGAGCTGTTTGAAAGCTACCTATGAAATCAGGTCACAAGGAGCTTGTTCAGCCCTATCCTCCTTGGGATTTTGCCTGCCTGTATCTGCTCCTACGAAAGGTCTGTCTCTGCAGCTGTGTGTGAGCTCACTCCACCAAGAGCAAGGTGAGTGAAAGGCAGGGGAGAGCCCCTTTCATCCCAAAAGTTCTGCTTCGTAAGAGAGGCCCAGACAGTAGTGTCTGATCACCCAGGTATCTGGAGAAATTCTTTTGTCAGAGATGCAAAGAGACAAAATTAAAAGCCACCAGCAGCAGGGCATTATCAAAATGTCCAGGGTCTAAAGGGGGATTTACAGTGCCATGGGGAGTAACCAGCTGTGTGTCCAGAGCTGCCACCTTATGCACTATGTCCATGGAGCATGAACCAGGGATCTGAGCTGCTGCTGGATTGCCAGGTGCTATTGAGCCAGTACAAAATAAATAATGAAACCCTCTGAACTCCCTGGCACTGGGGACTACTGTTTTAGAGAATATGGAAAATTTACAGGCAAACTGCTGTACTAGCTCCCACCCAGTGCACTTCAAGTATTAGAAGAATACAAGTCCATTCTCGCTCCAAGTGAAATCCCTTTGCATCCAGTGTGTCTGGCAGAACTGAGCAGGAGGAGCATGCTACTTCCATCCCCTTGAGAAACACATTGCCCAGTCCCCTCCCTCCCACACTTATGCAGGGAGTTTGGGATAATGCAGCCAGAACCACTGCCAGAAAATGTTTACGTATCTCTGGCAATGGTATCACACAATAAATCCTGCATGGATCCCTGCCATCTCACCATCTCTCTAATCCATCTCTATTTCACCAAGCCCAGCTGAAACAACAGTGTTGTGACCCAGCCAAATCACCCACCTTCTGTGCCAGCAATGGGATCCATCTCGGATGGAGCTTGAGCCTGGGGTGCTTATAGTGCATCTGGAGAGTTCCGCGGGGCACGGTCGGTGCTGCTCATACCCTGAGGCAGGTGGCAAAGAGCACCAGGGACACCATCAGTTCATTTTCC